>QEPC01001360.1:3456680-3531605 GCA_003113815.1 Sphenodon punctatus
GCATTCTCGGTGGTAGGGCCGCGGCTGTGGAACTCCCTTCCGGAGGAAGCTCGCCTGGCCCCAAGCCTTTTGACATTTCGGCGGAACTGTAAGACCTGGCTGTTTGCCCAGGCCTTTGGGAGGGAGGGGGGGGTGATTTTTAATCCCCCACCTATATATTTATTTATGATTACATGCTGCCCTGTTTTATTGATATGTTTTATACTTGTATTTTAAATGTTTTAAACTGTTTTTATTGTTGTTAACCGCCCCGAGCTGCATTGCAGGATGGGGCGGTATAAAAATCAATTAAATAAAATAAAAATAATAAAAATAAATAAATATTTTTGTTTAATATAGTTTTTGCTTCAGTCTTTCTTTAATTAGAATGGACACAAAGTAATTTAAATAATATCTTTTATTGGACCAATTTCCATTGGTTAGAATATACAAGTTTTCGGGCCACATAGAGCCCTTCCTCAGGCATGTAGCCCTTCCTCAGAAATATATAAACTGAGCAAATTCAGGACATGTATATATGAGGAAGTGTCCTGTGTGACCCAAAGGTTTCTATATTCAGAAGTTGGTACAACAAAAGTCATGTAAGAGATAGAGACAAAGTAGTTCAAATTATATCTTTTATTGGACCAACATCTGTTTGGAAAGAATATGCAAGCATTTGGGTCACACAGGGGCCCTTCCTCAGGCATAGCCAGTCAGAAATATATAAACTGAGGACACTTTCACGAATTACCGGTGAAGCAGGAAAACTTCCAGAATTGCAATCACAGCTCTAGTCTCACGGGAATTAGCACACATAAGAATGCACTATTCCACTTTTATCCAGTGGGAACACCCATCATTGTAAAAGCTACATTGAGGGACCAGATCATGCGTGAGTGTTCTTGATTGTCCAGAGTACAATTGTTCACGTACAGAGGCTGCATGCACCAAAACAGAGGGGAGGTGACCACGTGGGCGCACATTCGTCATCACCTGCCTTAGCCAACATGTGCCTGCACAGCAGGCTTCACTCCGGGGCGTCATACATGGCGGGGGCTGGGGGGTGCAGGCAAAATCTGGCAGCCACCTAATAGAAGGGCTAATAATAACGCATTTATCATGCATGTTGCATGGCTGCATAGGGCACCAAAGCAGCCCTTCAACATGCATGATGGATGGGGAGACACTTGTCTACAAACACACCCAAAGTGTTCAATTGTTTCTTCCTATGCACTAGTCAGGGTTTCTCAATTTTTAAGTAATTTTTACACGGGAAAAAGCTACCTCAATTCAATAAATGTTTCCAGCCCAGCATCCAAAAGCTATGTCTAGTTGTTGAATTTATGGGATTTAGTGTGCATTACTTTGCTGGGTTTGCATATTAGATTTTGCATATTAGATTTTGTAGCTTTTATGCCATACTCATAAAAGTATGGTTTTTATGCCATACTCAGAATTTCATGGGATAGGTGCCAGAGTTGAGAATGTATTGTTTGTTTGTTTGTTTGTTTGTTTTAAAAAGGGGGGGAATCCTCTTAATGAGCTGGAAATCGATATTAAAAATTATGAATACTATGATTCACTGAAAGATCACTCATGGGTAAATTATAAGCGTGTAGGTATAATTTAAATGTCTATAAAGCTGTCACTGTCAAAAAAAAGGAAAGTTTTAAAACTCAGATTGTCTTTTTCACATTGACAGTGTTTGTTTACTTTTTGCATCTCTCTGTGTTGACAATTAAAACAGACTCATTAGATTCACTGTCTGGTTTTCATGCACTATCACAGTGCTCTGTGTACAATCACTGTAGGGAACATGTAAATCAAAACACAAAGGTAGGGAAATGGTCTAGGAGATGGGGTCAGTTGTGTTATAGCATACAGAATGTACTTATATCCAGATGCTACTTGATTCCCAATATTTTGGCACAGCACACAAATGTTGGCATCTCCATACCATATTAGAATACTTTCTTTTTTAAAATTGACTTATAGCAGTTTAATCCAAAAAGTTTAATTGATAGTAATTCAAATACAGATAACAGGAAGTTTTCTATTTGAATGTTGGCAAAAGATGGGGGGGAAATCTCTATGGATGTCAGAAGAAGTGGGCTGGTTGATATGTTAAAGTAGATCTATCTGGCTGTTCATTGTGAGCCAGATCCAAAGATCTCACTGCCTTTTGTTAGGTTTAGATTCACCCTGTAAATGAAATTCTAAGCCTTGATATTTTAAATTGTAACAACTGCACTCTTAGGCATACAGAAACCACAAAGCATTTTTGAGTGCTAACTTTGGCCTCAGTCCAAGGTCCATGTACATGCAGACCCAACTTACTTTGCATGTGTGCACTCACAGGGTGTTTTCAGACAAGACACTCCACACCCACCACCCACCAACTATACATGTTACAGGGCACCCATAGGGCAACACTGCAGCCTTGCACCATGTATAGTGGGTAGGTGGTGGGTGGGTGGTAGCGGGTGGAGAGTGTCTTGTCTGAAAAGGCCCAGTGTGCACGTGCATAGTGCTACACAGGAAGCTCCCCAACCATGCCACTGCTGACTTATCCCTCCGTAGCCCTGCTTTTTCCGGAGCTGGAGATGGGGGAGTTTCCAGTGGAGCACCATGCATATGCACATTGTGTACACTTGCAAAGTAGGCGAGGTCTGCACGCAGACATGCACATGTACCTTGGATCGAACCTTTAAATGCTCCTTTTTGGTGACTATTTTATTCATTATTTTTTAATAAATACTAAAAACTTATCAACCCAACAAAACACATCAAAGAAGATAACTTAGGGTTTAGAATTTGCACATGCTCATGATCTCGGGTAAAGTTCTACTCTTAATACCTTGAGAGGATGATATATTTTCCCCCGCTTTCTTCCCAGGTGGCCATTGATGAGCGCATCCGACACCTGCATGAGGCCCACAGGGATTTTGGGCCTACGTCTCAGCACTTCCTTTCCAGTAAGTCATTTTTACTTTGTCTTTTTTTTTTAACTTGCACACTGCTTCTTGAAAGTTAAGACCTATGTTATACAGTTAGTCCTGCCAGTGGTGACACTTGAGGTTATTTTCTATATTTCCATTATAAAAAACCCCATCGTTATGGAGTTTTAAAATTCAGTTGTAAAGATTCATGATGGGCAGAAACTTTGGTGAATAAGTTCATAAAATCCAGTAGAAATGGGAAAGGGAAAGATTGCACAGAGTTTAGCAATCGAGTTTCTGTACATGTCCCTACCAAAATGGAATTTTTCCATGTGGTATATAGTACTGTATTTTCCACTTCCATGAGAAAGTTTCCACTCTAGTCCCAAGTAGCTTGAATAACTAAATAATATCAATTTGTTTGCAATTATACTGATCTTAAATTTACTAAGATGAAATAAGTTGTGTGTATGTGTAAATTATATATCTGCTACACACAGGGTGAAATCAGGGTGAAATTTTCAATGGAGTCAAAACTACCATTAATATCAGGGCAGCCAGGATTTCACCCATGGTATATTAAAAATAGAAATATAAATTAATAGCATTCAAGTCATCCGTAGTGTCTACATGATAAACACTGCGTGCTAATTATTCACACCCCTTTTTCATAGAGGCCCATAAACTATATTTTAGATAAGAATTATTACTGAGAGAACCTTATTTTCAGCTTACACATGTTTTATTATAAAAATCCTGAAATTCACACGTTTGAGCCAGACTACAGTCCTGTAACAGCCACTTTTACAGATTTACATGGATAAAAAAGCAATAAACAAATTGTCCCTCTGTGGACATGCTCACTGTGGCTGCTTTCACGTGGACCACAGTGCCTCCACGGTCCGTGGGAGATGGGTGGAAGCGGCGGCAGGTGCGGTGCATGGGTGGCCCATCTCACAGATGCCCACCCACCTCCTCCCATCTTCACTCATAGAGCATCCACCATTGGCGCCTGTTGCTCCGTGCATGGGGGATCGGAGGTGGATGGAGCACAAGAGCACACACGCACCCCCACCCACCCGCTGTAATGATCCCACAGACGCCTTCCCCTACTGCCCACCCGCCCGCACATGTTGGCGAGGTGGGGCATCCATGCAAACAAGCCCTGTGCTACTGAGAGTTGACAATAAGTGCATAAGTGAACAAATAGAGGCCCACGCTAGGTTCTTTATGGAAGCTGCTCAAATTTCTGTTGCTTTCAGACAGCGATATTAACATATACTAATTCTGGATGCTGGCTCAAAAAACCAAGGGTTTTTCTTGTTGAGGAGATATTTACAAGCCCCAAACTGCAAAAATATAAAACAGTTGGCTGCCTGGTTACCATTTATTAATTTTGCTAAATCCAGGAAAGATGTTATTTAAACTGTCATGCTACCATCCTTTGCACCTACTACTAGTAAAGTCCATCTGACTGTTGAAATCTAGTTATTCTGTATTAATCAACATTAATTAATGTGTTTATTATTGCTGTAAACTTATGAACGTGATACTATATTTATGTATTTCTATTAAACTTGTAGGTGCTTCTAATTTGATTTCCGTGTTTATCTATCTAACTTTGGTACTCATGTGACTCCCAATACCATAGTATCTGAGCATCTCACAGGGTGTTTTTAAATGAGATGCCACCCTGAATGGTCACCCAGAAGCCACTCATCCGACCACTTGTCTGAAGGAGTGGGGGGCATGCGCGCTCTCATGAGCCACAGAGCACCCACTCATGGCCACGCATGGAGCACTGCCAAGAAATTTGGAGTGGTCTGTGCAGGGCAAGCCAGCAGCAAACCAGTCTGATGCTCATAGGCACTGTGGGTGGGGGACATGGCCGTTGCAAGTCACAAGAACTGGCCGGGAGTGCTGGGAAGCCCAGGTTCCCCAGCATACACACCGGGGACATGTCAATTTGAAAGGCCATTCCAGTGCACTTCTCCCTCCCCTGTGGTCTGTGGCAGAGGGAGTGTGTGGTGGCTTTCCTCCTTGGCCAGTGTAACCATGCTAGGAGCCGCCTGTTCAAATCCCTCCTCACGCATTCCACCTGAGTAGGTGCTCCATGGCAGTGCCACTCAACAACCACAGATACTACCCATTGCCACTCGTTTAAAAACACCCACAGTCTTTAATGCAGTTATACTCACAACATTCTGAGAGGGATGAACTGCCACAGTTGTTTTACAGGTAGTCACTCACAAAAGGACTAAGTAATGAGATCACAGAAATCTGTGGTGGAACAGGGAACTAAACCTGGGTTTCTTCTTTCTTGAGTGACAGTCTATGACCTAACCATTGAACATTCCTTTTTCTTTTTTAACATTAAATTTCTTCCATTTTTAAGATTTGACTTCAAAGTACAAAAGTAGGAGTTACCACTAGTAAAGTGCTTTGTGGCATTGGATGGAGCATGACTCCTTCCAAGGAGGGAGCTTTGAGTATATGAAGGAGCAAGATGGTCCTCCTGAGTAGTTGTTCATCTGAATTATTATGCTCAGATATATGGAAAGTTTTTGGAAATTTGAAATGTACACATTATCTCATTAGAGAGTTTTGACCCTCTCTGATTGGATCCAGTTGTTTTTAAAAAATAAATAAAATATATTTTGCATAGATTTTTACAAGGTAAGCATAGGGTGTTAACAAATGCGATGGTGGCCTGCTTTGGCCCACTGAGGCTGTGATTTATTTATTTCCATTTTTACCCCACCATTGTCGCCAAAACGACTTGGGGCAGCTACGTGATGAGCCCGGGTTGTGATCTCGGACATATTCGATATCACAGCCCAGACTACCTTACGCTTGATCAAGTCAAAGTGGGCTATAACATTTGTTATGGCCCGCCATGACCCGTTCTGGATCGGGTCTGCCATGGATGCCCATCATGGCAGGGGGGCAGGGTGCTGAGCACAGCACAGGGGCTGGGGTGTTCGGCTACACATTTGTGTAGCTCTCTGTCCTCCCCGGAGGCTGGCACATTTGTTGCACAGCCCAACCCAGTTGGGTCCATGTTGGCAGCGGGTTCCCAACCCAGGTTGAGTTGTGACGGTGGCTCTCTGCTGTTACTTCTGTTAACACCCATAGTTTGTCTGCTTATCAGAATTAGCTCTGAGGGTGGCCTCAGGCAGAATTTCAAAAGGCCATACAAGAAAAGTTGCCACAAAAATGGCCATTTTATAGAAACTTTTCTTCAGCTCGGCAAAAATAAAACCCTGATTATCACTGGCTTTGCCAGTAGCACAACTCTCCCCTCGCACAGCTCTATCAAGGATGTTTGAAGTGCATTGAAAGACAACTTGAAACAACTTCAAAGCAGCAAGGCAGAGATTGAAATGACGCTTCTTGGAAGTCACATCTTTGGCCTATTGTACTGCGATTAAAGGAAAGTAAATAGCAAAACTTTATTTAAGAGATTATATCAGTGGAATAGAGCATAGACACAGCATAATGGTCTCCTGCTGCTTGATACCAGCCAAGGAGAAATGAACCAAGGCATTTATTGAAAATAGATGTTGAGACAAATATTTTATTTTCAAAGCAAGCGATGTGCCAATGCTGTGTTAAAATGACTTTATTTCAGCTACACCAAATGATTAATGGTATAGGTGTAATCATTTTGCCTGACAGACATTGGTGTGTAGTACACTGTAGCATTATTGAACAGCTGCATTTTAATGGACATAAGGGACAAACTTGTTTTTCAGCCACTGAGAAAAAAGGTCTGCTCTTAAAAGCATAGATTTTAAGGTACAATGTTAGTTTGAGGATACACTAGTTTCTAAATCAATCGGCAAAAGTTTATCCACAAATAAGACTACCCTGTCTAGGAATGTGATTCATACAGAGTGAAAGTAAGTTCACAGGAAAGCTGTTTGGGATTGGCAAAGCCTCAGCCTGGCCAACTAGACGTTAGCTTAGGCTGGTTTTACACGAGCGGGATTAGACAAGACGGAAGTCCGGGATCATGCGTGTTGAAGACGGTCATGCATTGTTTTCAGACCACGAATTAAATACCTCACAATCGAGGTATTTAATTTGCGGTCTGTAAACAATGCGCGACCACCTTCGACGCACATGATCCCGGACTTCCATCTCATCTAATCCCGCCTTGCAGGATTTTGAAATAAAGCTAAAAGTGCCCCTAGTTGCCGGGGAGTAAAATGTAAACCTAGGAACCAAAAAAAAGTCTTTGTCTCAGCTAGCTGATAAAATCTGTTTATAATTCTTTTAGCATGTTAACTAACATTACTTTACTTGTGATCTCTCTCTCTCTCTCTCTCTCTCTCCTGATTGGAGAGAGAGAGTAGTTATATCCCCTGTAGTTATATCACATTAGCTTTGTGAGAGGATGCTGCTCATCTCAAGCCAAAGAAGCATTAACACTAAGCCTGAGAGTGGCCAGTTGCTGGCTGGGTATGCTAGTGGAGCTAGCACAGCTGGAGGTCTTAACTGGCAATCAGTGGACCTGTGCATCAGGCAGGCACTTATAAAAAGTACTTTGAAAAGACCAATAGTGAAGAAGCTGGGGAGGAGAAATCACTCTGAATTCTTTCCTGATTAGTTGTTTGCAACGGCGCTAAGAGGAAATCTTGGGTTCCTGGCCAAAGGGAATAGCCCTCAACCAAGAGATGTGTCAATTGTGTTCCTACTTGAGATGGTAAAGAAGGAAAGGGAGGGGCATGTTGCTTCCCTGGGGACAGGCAGCTAGTTGAGGATGGTTTAAGTTGTGGTACTGAGAAAGACATAAGGGGCTTTAGCAGAAGCAAGGAAAAGTATGAGAAAGGAGATCTTGACAAAGGGAACAATTGTTTGACAGTGAAACTAAGGCTGCGTGGCACACGTGCAGCATGAAATCATGCCATGTGTAAAAATCCCGTAGGCGGGATTTAAACATGACATTTTCTTCTGCAGTCTGTGGGTAAAGCCACATGAGACAGGGCTGGCTGGATCACCTGCTCACTCTGGGCAGGGCGAACGCAGCCACCACACTTTTGGTCAGCAGGGAGAGTAGGCCAAACGATCTGCCCTCTTCTCCCCACCTCACCACTCCCCGGAGATACTGGGCGGGCTGCCATCACAAGTCCCACCATGCCCTGGGGTGGGCTGAGGAGCCATCCACACGGGCAGGCACCGGCCACGTCCTACCCACCACCCCGCAGCCTGCCCACTATCCCGCCCTCTGTTGTGACGTAGACACATGAATGGCAAACTACACCCATGACTCTATGGTGCTGGTAGACCTTGCCACAGGGTGGGGCTGCATGGGACTGGCCTGATGGAAGGCATCCCGTTACCCCACATTAACCCAGATGGGGCAATGGTAGCCCTCAACGTGTCACTGGCTTTCAGCTGGCTACCCACTCTGGGGTGGAAGTGGGTGAACATCTGCCGGCTGACGGCCTGACGTCCAGCTGTATTACGGGTTAATTTGGGATAGGGTCTCCCAATGTGGTCTAACGTCTCGTGTGGCCTTGTCCCATCTTTCCCTGTGACAGCCAACACTTTCCTGCTGATCCCCTTTCCCAGACACTTATTCCCACACAAGTTCATGTCACTTGCTTCCCCCTCCATCTCAACTGATCCCTCCATAGCCACACAGAGGCCCATCTCTCTTAGTGCATGGTCCTTGCTGCAAGCATGACTTCATGGTTGCTAGTATCTATGCAGATTGTAGAGATTTGGGTTGGCAGCACAAGTTCTCAGTTCATGATGTAACTCAGGTGATACTGTTTAATGGCGAATAACACTTGAATTGTTTCATTTTAAACTGCCAATAAGAATTGATCTGGAATGTTGCAGAAGTGCCTTTTGAGATGAAGTTTATTGTTTATTGGTTCTGTTGCTGTTCAGGCTAGGGGTACCTAAAAAAAAAAAATGCATAGAAAATTCTTTTCTTCTATTTGGAAACTAAATTCAGCAACCAAAGTGTGAAAAAGAGGAACTTCAGTTTAGCTTTAGAAGTAAATCTCATCCTTAACTATGGAGCTGACTCCTCCATAATAATGGTTCTTTGCTGAGTCCTTGTCTTTTGTTTGATATGTGGGGCTGCCTTTTACCAAGAATGGGATTCATTGTTTCTTTTTGGAGAGCCCATCTGTACTTGTAAGTACAGATATCACTTCTCTTTGAGACAGAATAAGTGAGAGATAAATGAGATGGCAAGCTGCTCTTAATGCTGTTCACGGTGTCAAACCAGTCTGCCATCAGTCTTGTTTTGAATGTTGTAACTCATTGACATGTTTCACTTCCGATCACAAAATATAAGATTTTGTAACTTTTAAAGATTCAGTTAGAACTTGTAATTTTCAGCCTGATCCCAGAAGTAGACCAGATACTGTCATAAACAGTGTCAATGGCGTGACTCAATGAAATAATACACAGCTATAACTGGCAGTTATCTCCAGACTTGTTTTAGCATAGGTGAGTTAACATTGCCAAGAAAATGGTATCTGCCCATGGCATTTTAAAAATCACCAATTTAGACAAGCACTGTGACTCCTTCCCCCACCCCCCCAAAAAAAATAGCACTGGGTATTTGGGTAATGAAAATGTTTTTGCTATGCAGATTTTTAAAAGCTTCCTTACATGGATCCAGTATTCTGTGGCTTGTCCGAATCCTCCATTATAGAGATTCCAGACTTCTCGGTTTAACTGAGTAAACCTAACTGTACTTTTACTTTTTCTGTTTTGTATTGCCTGATATTCATTGTGCAGTGATGATACCCAATTTTCTCAAAATTGTTTTTTAAAAGGCCACATGTCAGTACTCTATAAATATAGATAACTAGAAATTATCATTAGAACTATTCACGTTTGAAAGTGGACAAGTGAAGAATGGAAATACCTTTTAGCTTATTAAAATTTAGAAACCAGACTTCCAAATCACAAAATGCTCCGTTAGCACGTGACCTATTCATAACAATAGGGGTTGCAGTGGCTGAGCTCTTTGAGGACTGGACAGCAGATCATCTGCTTTTTTAGCCTTAGGCCCAGACAAAAGTTCCTCAGGTAGCTTTTTCCTTAACACCTTGCAACCTTGCAGGTATTGGATAGCCTTTTCCTCATTACAGTTTTGCAGTTATTGCTTTAAAAGAATGTCAATTAATACCCTTCACATTGCCTAGAGTTTTTGCCCTAGCTGAAATTATTTGTGCTTAAATAACGCCCCCAACAACTATGTTTGCAATGAACCATTTTAGTGCTAATGGCCTAATCTGTGCCCATTTGAAGTCATAGCAAAATATCTATAGATTTACTTATCTTGTTAAAATTTGGGACCTAGTCGATTTGAGAAGCTGATAAATGAATTGCACATGCAGGCAGAGCTGTTCTGCACCCCTAACAATGCTCCTGCCAAAAATATTTGAAACTTATGGACCCATATATGAGGTATATGAGACATATAGACCGTTTGAGACATGTAGACATTGAAACCAACTGCATAGATTACTCTTTATGTACTGCTTATATAATACAGTAAATTAAAGACCATTTTTACATGGACGGACGTCCGCCCTGCCCCCCCCCACCCCTACCTCTGGGTGTGTGGGCAAGTGTGCGGTGGGGGGGGGGGATGTCCATGTACATGCTGCGGCAAGCGAGGGGCTGGGTGTTCATCCGTGCGAACAGTATGGGCAGTAAGTAGGGCTCTATGCATGCGTGCTCCCGACTCACACCCACCTCCACCCATCACCCACCCACAGAGCCATCCAGCAAACCAGAGGAGTCTCTGTGGGTGGAGGTGGGTGTGAGTCCACTGCCTCCCACCATGGTGGCACACCCATGCCCCCACCCACCATTGCCTGTGTAAAAAGAGCCATAGTGGTGGCCAATTAGATTATAAGCCTTTAGGACATTAATAGTCTATTTACTGTGTTGTACAGAAAACCGCATAATAGGGCCTTAGTCCAAGTGTTATCAAAATGTAAATATTTACAACCTCCAGAAGGAACTGCTATTCCTCTTCCTTTTTTGTGAATAAAAAATGACACTTGTATTACAAGGTGATGATGACACTACAGTGTGCCCACTTCAAAGGAAAAGGTATGCACTTCATAGGCGTATTGACTTTGCAGGTCATAGGGGTAAGATATTGCCCTCTGACACAAACATGTGCACACAACAGCACTTTGGGACCATGCTACTCAAAGAGGCATGGTACCTGGAACGAGTGACATCAATATCAAGGAGGCATCACAACATGGTAGGTCTGTCCAATTTTCTGTGAACACTTGGAGGTACATTTACATTACGTGGTGGTTACTGCAGAGTAGAAAAACTCTTCATTAAAAAAAACAACGATGATGATAATGATGACCACTAAGTGAGTCAATGTTAAAACTGTGGTACAGCTGCAAAGTTATGCAAAGAACTGTTTAGTACTGGCACTTGTGGAACTTGCCACATGGTAAATGTGACATCTGAAAGACTCTGACATATAGGAATCATTGTGCCTCCCATGTCAACTTGATGGCCTTCATTCTCCCAGAAGGGAATAATAACCTGCCATGCAGGCCCAGCAGGACCTTCTCAGAGCATCATGAGTGGCCCCTATACACACCGAGAGTGGATAAGGTATTCACACAATGAGGGTACCCAAAAAATAGACCACTTTCCACCATTTAACAACAAATGTCTCTGCTTCTACTCTGGGGGATGGGGGTGGGAATGTTGCCAGTAAGGAAGGAAAACACAGTGAACACTAATGGGCAGGAGCCCTATCCATTGGATTTGCAGTGCCTGAAACTCCTACTGCAGTTTGGGCATCACAAAGTACCCATGCAGGTACCTGTGTCAACTTACTTGGGTTCCAGGCAGAAGCAGAATAGACGCATTGTCAATCTGTTATTCTTGGGTGTGGGGTGTGATGCTAGGATAGAGTACAGAGGGAGTGGCATAGGGGTAATCAGGTGTCCAGAGGCCTGAAACTTAAGACTGCCATCTAGGCACATATACATAAACACCCAGCGGCAGGCCTGTGTCCTTTCAGGGCTAGGAGCTTCCGTACATGCACCCAACCAGGAGGCCTAGGCCTCAGCCCTCCAGGCAGCTTATTACCCCCACTGCCACACCACTTCTACCATATTCCCCTGCCACCATGCTGGATTACCACTGCCACTGCCACCACCTGGACCATCATAGTACACCCACCCTAAGACCTAGGTAAGCGGGAAATGGGGAAGGGTAGTGGATTTACTGCTCACAAGTGCCTGCATGCCTGCAGGTGTACCCACAGGTAGTAAATCCACTACCTGATTCAGCTCTATTTCAGGTGCCTTCTTGATCAGCTGGAAGACCAGTCTTCAGTATGCCTTTCCTATAATTTCCAGGGTGGTCAGGAAAGTAAGAGAGGACACAGCCACAGTAACCTTTATGCCTCTTATTGGTCCAGACCAATGTTGCTGACAGCAGACCAACCTGCTACAGATATTAGTGCAAGAGCTTTTCAGACTGGCTCTTATCCCAGATCTGATTACCAGGGAGGCATGATCCTGCATCTAGACCTAGATTCTTCTCATCTCACCACCTGGATGCTACCTGGCTAACAGAAGATGACAAAGCCTCCTCCGTGAAATGCAGGAAGTCCTAACTGAAAGCAAAAAAACCTTCTTCCACTAGATATATTCATCGGATGAAGGGAAAGAGATTTTCATTGTGGGCTTAGCAAACAAAACCAAAACATCTCCTGCTGATATCCCAACCACTGACCTTTTAGAATACCTGTTTTAACTAAGAACATCTGGACTCCCACTCAGCTCAGTAAGAATTCTTTGGAAGCTACCTTGGTATACTATGCCCTGGTAAATGGCAAGATTGTTTCCCCCACATCTCACAGTGGCAAGTTTCACAAAAGTCTAGATTAAGTATATCCACCTGTAAAGTCATCTGCCCCTGCCTCTCTGGGCACAACCTGCTGGTCATGAGGGTCACCACTCCCGTTAAGAGCTTCAGGGTAGCCAGCAGGGGCTGTGTCACAACTAGAGCCCCAGATTCTCAGAAACTCCTTCAGTTCTACCTTTCTGGTTGCAGGAGAGTCGCAGGACATTCTACCGACCTGGACACAGTTCAGTGCATTCCCCTGACATGGAATTCCTTGTTCACATCCATCACTACTCTACAGTAGCTAGTAGCTACTGTAGAGTAGTGATGGATGTGAACAAGGAATTCCACTAGCTACTAGCTACCATGGAGTGAGGGGGCTCAATTGAGCCTGGATCCTGGACCCTGAGGAGGCCCTTTGCAAGTGGCCTGACCACCACTAGGAAACATTCAGACTGGGTGGGAGAGGGAGCAGGGAGAGAACACTCCACCCACTCTGAAAATTTGGTAGGAGCGTGCTAACTACTTGCAAGGGGCCCTACCGGAAAAATTTTTTTAAGAGGGCAGCACACAGATGTTGTTGTTGTTTGTTTTATTTAATAGAAGAATGATTCATAGTTTGATCTGCTGGTCTGATGGTGAGTGGCCCAGTTTGGAGAACATCACAGTTAGGATCCATTCATACATCATCTACTGAGCAAGAGAAGCCAATACAGAGTGAAGTCTATAGCAGCTTCCTCCATGGTTGGTTGGGGTTCAGAGTTCGGGTTGCTTGCCCTAGGTTTGATTATCATATGAGCCCTTTTCACACAGCACCCCACCACCACTTCCTAGGGTGGATGTTATCATAGACTCCACACAGGGGATGATGTGTCAATGTGCCTCTGTGTTACAACAATTTCTTTGTTATTAGGTGAGTATAGGATTAACTGCATTGTTATCATTTTATATTATTTGTCTCCATTTGCCTGAAATACTAAGCACCTGAGACAGCATATGCCAAGAGCTGCCCCATATGTTTGGACAGTCCTTGTACTTCCGCAGAGTTTAGAGGTGAAATAGTTAATAGTTTTTCAGAGTTTACCTTAGCAAAACTTGTGCCCAGTTAGCACATATTCTTTATGTTAGGAATACCGGGTGTATAAGGCAATGGCTAATCTCTGTACACTCAGCTCATTTTGTTATGTTTGGCTCTAGAAGGCTTAAAATATTTACCAAGGATTTATTTTTTCCAAGTAGTCTGTTGTATTCTTTCTGTACATATCTGCGGGACCGTCTCATCCCCCGGGTACTGGACTGGTCCCTGCAGTCATCGGTAGATGCCCTTCTTGTGGTCCCCCGAGTCTTCCGGGGGGCCACGCAGGGGAGAGCGTTCTTGGTGGCCGCACCGAGGCTGTGGAACTCCCTTCCGGTGAGGATGTGTCCGGCCCCAGACCTTCCCTCCTTTCGTAAAAGCTGTAAAACTTGGCTGTTCTGTCAGGCATTTGGTGGGGGAGATGGGTAGAGGGTGGGGGAGGAGAGGGATGGGGGGGAGTGATATGCTTTTATAATTTTATGGTTTTATAATTGTTGATGTATGCTGTTGTGAGCCGCCCCGAGCTGCCTGTGGCAGGAAGGGGCGGGATATTAAATCTTTTAATTAATAAATAAATACAATAAATATCCACATTTGAATTTATGTGATGAAAGCCAGTTTTGGAGATTTCCTTTAAGGTTACAGTGTGGTAACCATTGATCACTGAACTTGTTAACAGTATGCAAACTTGAATAAATTGGGAACATGGAGCTGAGCAACATGTACAATAACTGTCTGCTTGATCTAGTATCCTCATCATACTCAGTAGTTGAACTGTGACATCCCTGAAAACAAGCCCTAGATTGATTTGTGCACTTTTTGGTACAAATAATTACTTTTACAGCATGCTGTTGTTCACCATTTGTAATGATGCTAAACAATATGCTGCTATTACTACTACAACTTATCATTTCTATAACACTACCAATTCCATGCAGCGCTGTATAGATACACACAACATCAAGGGCGGTCCCTGCTCCAAGGAGCTTACAATCTAGTTAAGACACAGACAGTTAAAAACAAAGGGCATTATATAAATCATAGACTACAGGATGCAGTTTATTCAGTAATTAATTTATTTCAACTACAACATTTTTGTTAAAATCTAGAAGGCTATTATATGTATATGTCAGGGCTCAGTCAGTCCTTCCCGACCTGACACGCCCCGCACAACAAGGAGGAGGCAGGTGAGGCCGCTGGGGAAGCCCCTGAGGGCTCCCTGTGTGCCACCAGCGTTGGCGCCGCCTCGCGTCCCCGTTGCCATGGCAGCGAATGCGAGCGAAGCAGCGCAGTCACAGGGACAGGTTGGGCGTGTCTCTGCACGCAGGTGCAGGGTCACTCTGCCGGGTCGGGCATCTTCACAGTACTTAAGGGCAGTTCGGCTCTTCCTTCCTTGCCGATAATCAGAGCTCGTGCCTGAGAGACTGGCCCTGGGGTGGATTGAGTTGCTGTGGATCGCGTGTTGGGTACTGTGAGTAGAGTTGCGAGAGTTAGTGGTTGTGGTTGTGTGGGTGCTTGTGAAAACAGTGAGAGTGATTGGGAGAGTGATTGGTGTGGGTGATACTGTTTGGTGGTGGGGTGGGGCAGCAGGGGGGACTGTGTCAGCAATTGGGGATTGTGTGTCTCCCCTCCTGGGCTCTACATCGTGTACGTGTGTGTTTCCTTCTCTAGCCCCTGTTCCTGGGTACTCGTACCCCCCTTTCCTCACATTCGCACCCCCTCCCCATTGTGTGTAGACATGATAGTTGTGGGTGTTTGTGTTCTACTGTGTAGGAGGGAAAGTCGCTGCATCTGGTACCACTCCCGATGATGATCTTTGGCTAGGGTTACGCCCTCCAGCCTCTATAGGAACCTGAGGGACTTTAACAGGCACTCTCCATGCCTAGTGACACCAAAGTGGGTGAGATTCCTTCCCTTTACCCTGCCCCGTCCTCACAATATATAACCTAGGTTCATGAATTGAAGAACCTTATAGACCTTTAAGTGGTGGGTCTTTAGGCAGGCCTTAAATATGGACTGGGAGGACATTACCTGAGTAAGATTGTTCCAGGTATACAGTGCAGCAAAGTGAAAGGCATGGAGTCAGGAGTTGGCGATGGAAGAGAAGGGCGCAGATAAGAGCATCTTACCTGATGAATGGAGGTCATGAGAAGGGGTGTAGGGGGAGATAAGGGAGGAGAGGTAATGAGGGGCTGCAGGGTGAAGGTATAAGCCGCCCCACCCCTGCTGGATGCGTGGGCGGGTGGAAAGGGGGGGGGCGTCCGTGCGTATGCTGTGGCGGTGGGGGTGGGTGGGTGTCTATCTGTGGAAACACCATGGGTGGTGGGTGGAGGTGTGTGGGTGCTCCCGGCACACACCCATCTCCACCCATCACCCACCAATGGAGTCATCTGACGAAACAGAGGAGGCTCTGTGTGTGGAGATGGGTGTGTGCCTGTGGGAAAGGGAGCACACTCACCTCCACCCGCTGCTGGCACACACCCATCCCCCCACCCAGCGGCACCGCGTAAAAACGGCCATTTATAGGTGAGTATATAGAACTGTATGCGGAAGTGGATGGGGAGCCAGTGTAGTGACTTGAGGAGAGGGTTTACCTGGTCATAGCAGCACGCTAGGCAAGTGAGTCTGGCAGATGAATTTTAAATAGGATGTAGTGGAGATAGATGGTTCAGTGGAAAACCTGCAAAAAACAGATTACAATAGTCTAAGTGGGAGGTGATAAGAGAATGAATAAGATTTTGGTAGTGGGGCTGATCCCAAGTACCACGGACCAGCACATTACCAAGGGAATGGGGAAGATGAGGGTTCAGGACAGCGCCCTGGAGCACACCAACTAGTAGTGGGATAGTGGTGGAGGCGGATCTACCAAAGGATACACTAAATGTGTGGTGTGAGGGGTAAGAGGAGACCCAAGATAGGACAGAGTCCCAGAATCCAAAGGAAGACAGAGTGTCAAGGAGCAGATGCTGGTCAACAGTGTGAAAAGCAGCAGATAGGTCAAGGAGGAGGAGTAATGGCCCCCAGGCTTGCCCATGAAATGGTCATTGCAGACTTTGACGAGGGCTGTCTCCATGGAGTGAAGAGAGTGAAAGCCAGATTGGAGATACTATTTAGGACATGCTATATATGAAGCATTTGTATAATATTTACCAGGTATGGTTGGTGAAAAGTGTATTGTTTTCAAGTTAGCCATAACGTTTTCAGCAGTCATTAGAGTCCTGGGAAGCCTCATTTGTAATTCCTGTGGAGTGACTCTGCAGTGTTGCCTGCCCTTACATGTTGAAATCTTTATAGCTAATCTGCCTATTTTAAAAAGCTGAGAATTAATGTTAAATTTTATTCTCCTTTTGTGTATGTACATGCTATATTGCTCAGTGGAGAGAGAAGTAGTATGTTGTTACTTGAATTTAACAATTTTGTAGTCTAGAAGTTGTATTTCTTTTACTAGTCAACCATATATTCCACAATATTTTCTCAATAGCTAGCAGCAACAGACCAGACAGAACTGGAGAAATTTGAGTGATGCATATCCCCCCCTGTAATTTTGTACTAATTCAGTCAATATATTCTAACATTACCTCAGCTATACAGTAAGACTTTAAACCTCATTGTTATATGGCAGCTTATTTTAATAACCAGACTGTATAGGCACTCTGTAGATAGGTAGATACTTCCATTCATCCACAAGGACTTTCAGGAGCTTTTTATTTCTGTATACACTCTCTCTCTCTCTCTCACACACACACACACACACACACACACACACACACACACACTCTGTGGGTATTTTCAGATGTGACGGGGCTCAATTCGCCCCGCCACAGAAACACCCTAATGATTCCCCACCGGGGCCAACACGTAACAGCCAACAGACATGTTGGCTGCTCCCGGTGGGGAATCCGGGGGAGNATGAGTTTTTCCTTTTCCAGTGACACAGGGTATTTTCAGACGTTACGAGATCACGCTCAACCACGGTGAATCCCCACATGGTGATTGTGATCCCGTAACGTCTGTTGGGGGAACGGAAGTTCCCCCCCAGATGTTCACCCCCGTGAATCACGGGGGGGAATCACATTCAACACGCAAATGGAGATGGTCCAGCCAGGACCTCCATTTGCGTGTTGAATGTGATTCCCCCCCGTGATTCACGGGGGTGAACATCTGGGGGGGAACTTCCGTTCCCCCAACAGACGTTACGGGATCACAATCACCATGTGGGGATTCACCGTGGTTGAGCGTGATCTCGTAACGTCTGAAAATACCCTGTGTCACTGGAAAAGGAAAAACTCATTCCTTGGGTGGAGGATGCCAAACAACCAGTATCTAGCATGATATTATTATATATTATTTGCCTCCATTTGCTTCTGGGTACAGGAAGCTACCCTGGCTGTAGTCTTCATTTGTGTTCTTGTTTACTTTTGCTTTTTGCAGCACCTTTCTGGAGCACTCCAAAAAATGAAAGTAAATGAGCACAGTGCCTGTAAGAGCGAGAGCGGAGGGAGCGCTTGCTCCTCAGACCACTCTAAGTGCCCTGCCTGGGACACTATGGTCCCGAAAGGCCTGGACACATGCAGAGGCTACACACACCCTAACAGATGGGAGGCAGCAAGGTGGCCGTGCCTTAGCCAGCAATTGCCCACACAGTGGACTCCATATTTGACAGTACAATACCATGAGTGGGGGCTGTGGGATGTCAGGTGCAGGTGAACATCTGACAGTCACCTAATAGATGGGCAGGGGGTGGCCATCCCTCAGATGTGGGCTATTGTGGACTACTGTCTTCTCTGTTAACACCCTTTATAATACCCGAGGTTTACACTTCTAAGCCAAACTCACCTTTCTTTGTCAGAAATCATGAGTAGAACCTCAATGAAAGTTTAAACCATTAAGAAAAAAAGCATCATACACAAAGAAAGTAAACAGATTGTTAGCTATATAAAAGAAAAGTAGAAGTTAGTAAAATCAAAGTACTACAGTGATGAATTAAGATGAGACTGGCCAATGAGTGAATATTCTAGGTCCATGTGTGTGAGCTAATATCCAAGCACCTTAAGGATTTAACTCATGACACTTACTTGAAATTTCTAAGAAACAGTAACCTACAGGTCACAGCCCGATGTCATTCTCTGTAAAAACTCACCAGTGACCATTGTTATCTGACAATGATATCCAAGTTACCAAGAATTTTCCTTCTAAAGTAGAAATTTTTCAGGTACTCATAGTGATATAACTGTGTGGATGCTGAACAGCTGAATTTTTAATAACTACTCAGAGTTCTTAATTGATTTTTGCAAAGACAAAAAGGCAGTTTAACTTTGAAAGTATGAAATGTATTTTATATGTAATTTCTATTAAAATGTTGCCAAATTAAATATTTATTGCATACTTTCTAAAAGCAAGCAATTTGTTTGTGAAGCTCAAAAATGGCATCAGCATTCTACTTAATTTCCTTGTTAGTCCTTCTGTGTATACTAGATTATTCTTAAATTCAGTAGCACAGAACACATGCATGGTGTTTCATTATACGTTGTGAAAAGATATAAATATGGACGTTCATGTTCACTTCTGTGCTGTTTTATTCAACTTAAGTATTGTATGTTAGTACATCAAACTCTGAAAATGTGGTCATTAAAGTTATTAGTAATGTCTAGTTATACTAATAGAGTGCAGGGAAACTGAAGTACACCTTTAAAATGTCTCTGCTGTGCTATTTAAATTCAGCAGGCAACATTCAAGGTGGCTAGTGTGTGTGATAATGTGTTCTTACGCTATGTAGAACTCGAACAATAAGGAACAATAAAGCACTTTTGATTTGCACTTTGCAAATAGGAAAATGTCTATTTCTTGATTATAACTAACACGCAGGGAAACTCTGGTATCATATAAAAACTGTTTCCCGAAAATCTCCTTTGATAGACTACTAAAAATGGTCTTACTAGGAATTAAAGATATATGTCTCTTACCTACACTGGCTTTGTAATAGATGGCAAACCTCTACTGGTACCAGGAGATAAGGAACAGCTGTTCTCAGCTTTTGGGGCTTCTGCCAGAAATGAGATGATTATTCTCAGAGCACAGTTGTAAAAAGGTACCACATATTTTGACAACTCAAATTTATGCAAGACCAGAATCATCCAGGAGAGTAAAAACTGTATTATGGGCAGCCTCACCACAATCTGTTGAAGGAACAGTAAATCCAATTATGCAGAACATCACAGAATTGTTTGTTATTTCTAAAGCATTAAGTTCCAATGCAAGCAGACTACTTCCACTTATTTTTAAATGTGGTAAAAAATATTTTAGTGTGTAAAACTTTGGAATAATAAATTATGAACTGGAATGCTGTTGCCAAGATTAATTTGGAAGCATAAGGAAAATGCATTTCCTGAGGGATTGCAGCAATGCATCATATCCTTTAGATTTTCAATAAATGTTTTCTATTTTCTGTTTTCTATTTTAAGCTAAGGAGACTAGGGTTAAAACCACACAAGACAGGGTCAGCTGGATATTCTGCCTTTGCTCCAGGGAAGCTGCCACACTTTGGGCTGGCTGGGAGGGCAGTCCAAGTGAGCAGCCACTGCCCCCCATCCCCCATGGCCTTCACCAGTCCCTCCACGCCATGGATCCAGCCAAGGAGCCAGTCACACAGGGCTGGACTCCCAGACTCCCGCTGCACTGCAGGATTGGGCCTGCTGCCGCTCTCCCTGCCCATTAAAACAGCTGATTGGCGTAGGGGGTCCAGAGGAGCGGGTGCACTCTCCTCCAGGGCCTCCTCCCACAATCAGCTGTTTAGCAGGTAGGGAGAGCGCATACGCTCCTCTGGCCCTGTCTTCTCCCCATCAGCTGTTTAGTGGGTCCACACACACACACACACACACACACGCACACCCCATAGCTGTTTGGCGGCCGAGGTGAGCACGCTTCTCTGGGCCCTGTCCTCAGACCTTGACAGGGCTTCACGGGCTGAGCAGATGGGAAGTGGCCCATTACCCCACATTGGCCTGGGTGAAGCAATAGTAGCCTGTGATGTGTCACCGGCCTTCTTCAGTAGACACATCATGTGGCAGCTGTCCACCTCTCCCAAGGTGGAAGTGGGCGGACATCTGGTGACACCGGACTGACTGCCAGCTGCATCACGGGCTAATGTGGGAAAGTGGGCCACCTCCCATCTGGTCAGGCCAATGTGGATTAATGTCCCATGTGGCCTCACCCTAACTCTCAGCTATGATCCTTATGACAATTAAATTTTCATTCTGGGGTGGGATGGGGAAAGGCAGAGGGCTAGCCTCTAGTGAAACCTGGGGCTTTGATTTTAATGGGTGGAGTTTTTATTTTGTTTTTCATTATAATCTACTTCCTAGTCTGTACAAGGCAAATCAAATCCTCAGTATTACTGTGCCTCCAAGTGTGTCCTTAAACTCTTAAGAATTCCTGAATGAGTAATCAAAATTGTTTTTAATCAGGTTTATATTCCATCCATTAGATTAACATAGGTTGGAAAATAAAGTATTATGAACAATTGACATTATCCAAGGGATGTTTCTTGAATTATAGATACAGAGGGGCATACATATGTGCTCAAACACACACACACACACACATTTGATGAGTACGTCCTTTCCCTGCTCCTCTGAGGAGCATCCATAATTTTGCTGCAAGTACTGTGGAGAGAAAGGAGGGCCCAAAACATTTTATGTGAATGGGACTTTATCAACTCATACATTTACAAACTATGTAAAATGTTTGATTTGATTGCTTTATTTACAGTTTTCATCAAAGTGTTGCTGCCAAGCTAATCTTCCCCACTTTCAAATCCAACCTCCTTTGGTCCCTTCACTCGCACCTCTTCCTTATCCACTGGTCCAGTGTATAGTTTACTGTTAGAAGTGCCTCTGAGACTCTCCCAGGCTGCTTAAGCTAGCTTTGTCTTCCATGAGTCTGTGTGCCATGTCACCCTTCTTGCCCTTCTTCAGACTTTTCTCAAAACAATTTATTTGAAAATCCACTAACAATTATTTTCTATTTCTTTTATAATCTTTAAAAATGCACTTCAAATCTTTTTTCTGTCTCTTTTGTCTTCGTTATATTTCTACTTGGTGTTCTGGAGTGTTGTAAGAGATTTGGACAATGAAATATTATTCTGCTGTTTAAAATTTGCAGCTAAGTGAACTAGTAATACATTGGTGCACAGTTATTTTTTATTTTGTATGGGTCATGATTTGTTTTTTTCATTTTTTGATTTTTAAAAAATCCATAAAACACCTAGGGCCTTCAACAGGCATTGTGTAAATATATAACTCAAAATGAATTTATGGAACATATTTCAGTATTATCAGTTTGATTATACAAATTGATACAGACGTATAGAACACATGCACCAGCTGTGTTCTATACACAAAATAGAACTGTGTATTCTGTGTATAGAACTGTTCTATAGTTCTATACACAGAGAGTTATGTGTATAGTACCTAGTACTACAGTCTATAGTACTCGGTACTACTGAGTTTACTGAATAATTGGTAAACTCGGGTTTACCAGTTAGCCGAGTTTACCAGTTACTCAGGTAACTGGTAAAAGGTTACCAGTTACCCAAGTCCTGGTAACAATAAGGTTACCAATTGTCAACAGTAAGGTTGGCAATTAGAAGACAATAAATTTAAATAGTAAGGAAATCACACTTTGTGAAGAATTTTATATGGTTTTTGACTGTGTCCATTTTTACTCGAAAGAACAGACTGCAGCATTAAATCAAGATATTCTTTTTAAAAAACAAAAACAAACAAAAAAACCACACCTGAGACTGAATTCTTCATAAAGATCACAAACAAAGTGTTAAAAAGAGGTTGTGATCCAGTCCACGGCACATTGGAGCTATCTAATAATGAATTCCCATTATTTGAAGTTACATCCTGCTGATAGTGCTTTTTTTGTAGAAATCTTTGTTTATTACAAAAAGAGTTTTACTGTACATTGATACTGGCATTTAAGGCTGTGATAATCTTGAGTGAGAAAACTCCTATTACACAGAGCCATTTCTCTCTCTGTTTTAACACTTTTTGATGTGATCATGCTGGTATCTTCTTCACTACTTGCCATTATTGAAAGCCTATAAAACACATGCACATTTAATAATGGAGAAAATAAAAATAAAATTGTTCTCTATTTAAAACACATAAATAGAAGAATAAGCAACATACTGAGCTGGTAAGTGTCTCAGCTTAGCTTTACTGAGCATAAAATATAAACACGGGTCTAATTTTGTTGCCACTAGAATGAGAACAATTGATCAAATAAGGGTAGAAATTACAAAAAAGCAGCAAAAAAATGTGAGCTAGAGAAACCCCATAAAAGAGCTCACCAGAAAGACAGATAGGCTGCTTGTTCAGCTTCTTATCTGTTCTTTAAGTTTAGTAGTCGAAGAGGTGTTTGCATTTATCTTTGCAGCTGAATGAGTTCAATTTCACTCAGATTAGGACAGAAATTTCAGAACAGCAGGTTAATCCTTCCTGCCTTCATGGGCAACTGAGCAAACAGACCCATATCAGTGTGGCCAAGTGTAAAATTGTAATTCCAGAGATTAATGTTGTCTTTCCTGTTTGCTTTGAATTTGACCTCCATGTCTCTCTTTTGTTTTATTTTATTTTTTATTATTTTTTGTTTTTTGTTAACAGCTTCTGTCCAGGGTCCCTGGGAGAGGGCAATCTCACCAAACAAAGTGCCCTACTACATTAAGTAAGTATAAGAAATATTGATTATAACTATTTGGTATTATCATATGTTTACTGGTAGTTAATTATTTCCTTAGTACGTTTTGAAACAACTCTTGTGTTTTTATGGTCAAAGGGCAAGGCTAGTGGAATCTGCAATGATATATCACCATGAACTAGGTGGTGTTTGGGGGAATTCTTTTTAGAAAAACTACAAACCTGTGCTGAACTGTAATAAAGGAGAGTGCTTTCCGTAGCACTGTAATAGTTCCACTACTACTTTTGACCATATGGTTCCTAGCTGCTTGTGGCAGGAGGGGCAGGGTAATAAAACTTTTAAATAAATAAATAAATATTTGACTACTTCAAGTCTGTTCATTTCTCCACTAAAGTTGTGAAAGAGAGAGTTTAAACTTGCCAATGAAATTTATGGCAAATTTTGGGGTGTTCAAGGCAGTCGCTTCCATACTTGTCTGCATTTGAGAAATCTGGGCTTTTAGCATTGTGAAATTAATGCTCACAGGTCCTTCTTTTGCTTGATTTTTTTTAATCCCCCGACTATATTTCTGTCTTACGGTAATTTTAGATGTGACGGGCCTGGAAGCCCGCCACATTCAATCACGGACTGGGATCAGTTTAGACGTGCCAGCCTGATTCCGACTGGGGATCAGGGAGGGGCTGCATGGCACGACATGCGGCCGCACAGCCCTGCCCCCCATGCTCCCCTGGCCACCCGCCTGCCAGGAGACAGGCGGGCGAAGCAGCCAATCTGGCCACTGCACCCAATCCCGGACCGTAGCCGGGACCACGATCCGGCCAGGCTGCAGGTAACAGACGTTAACTGCGGCCTGGATCGTGGCCAATCCGACCACGCTTGCAGCCCGATCCCACCACACTTTCGGACCTCCAGGCGGCCGGAGGTCTGAAAGCGTGGTCAATATGATTCCCGCCAGGTATTCACTGCGGTGAACATCTGGCCGGAATCCCAACAGACGTTACGTACGAACGGCCACCACAGGGAATTCACTGTGGGTGACCGTGGTATCATAACGCCCGAAATTACCCTTACTGTCAACCCTTTTGGCAGGCTTGGCAGATTTACTAATTGAGGAACAAGAAGGAAATGAATATCAAAGGTATAGTCCCTCTTTTATAAAGTATATCAAAGGTATACACAAAGTAAGTAAGTCAGAAAAAAACTTAAGATCTCACCACAAAATTAAAATTAAAGAAGTGTGCATGTACCATGCTTGTTTTATTCCTGAACGTGATGTGCCTCATGTGCATGAGAGAGAGGGTCATCTGCACATGTGCATTGCAAAATTGTCATGTCACTGACACCCAGGTCCTTATCATGTCCTTTGGCTTGGTTCAGTGAGTGTTTTATTTTCTCTTTATAAGAGAACACATTTTCTTGAGTATTAAGAAAGCACAAATTATGCCAACCCCCAGAGTTAAACTTTGGCCCGGAGGAAGATGCTTTTCCATAGATAGTGGAGGGCATGTAATACTGTTCTTACCAGTGCCTATTTTCAAACACTGTCCCAAGGGGGTAGGCATGGAGATAGTGTGAGGCACCTACCAGCCTTGGTACCTTTCTGACTGGAGTTTTTTTTCCTTTTACCCCTTGCTAATCCTTTCCCCTTTCTATAGGGCCGCTATCTATTCAGGGTCAGCTCTCTGCAGCTCATGCTCCTGCCAGAGGGATGGCAGTGAGTACCCTCAGCATTCCCATCTGTCCATTTCATCTGCACGCCAAGTACATTATGCGTTGGCCACTTCTGCATGTTGGCATTCGCCAGGTGCAAAGTACTCTGGCTCGCTATCAACAAGACTTCTGGGGCAAATCACTGAATTGGCTTTTTCCACCTCCCGGTCTGTTGTTACTTTTCCTTTTTCAGTCTCCATGACCAGCGAGCCATCCAGGCCTCTTTTGATCACCTCTTCTACCTTTTTACCCCCGCCCTGGGGTCCCTCTCTTTGGGTTGCCTCTCCTCTCACTGCTGCTACCAGACTCACATCCAGCTCTCCTGGGCTTCCCCTTGGGTACTGTTTATTGGTTTGTGCCATTTGGGTACCTTCTCCAGCACAGTGGTTCATATAAACTGAACTTCAGTTTATGCAGACTTTAGCGAAATTGATTAGTCTTTGGATTTTTAAACTGTCTAATGGTAAAAACAAGCAAACAATATTAAAAATATTGTTTAGAAGTACTCAAGCCAATAAAAAAACTAGTGGTGTGATTTTTCGTTCTCAGCATTCAGTTAAAAAAGACTAAATTTGACAATGAGAGGTGCTGTCATATTGCACGGGGGGGGGGGGGGGGAGCTTTACAGCAAAATCCTGAAAAGCAGGATTGCCCCCACTCTTGTTTGCTCCATGTACTGGGTCTTCTGCAGTAATTTGAGATGTGAGGAAACTGGAGTAGGGAACATCAAGTTATCCCATGGAAAAATATAGCACATTCTTGGGCAGGGCAGGGCAGGGCAGGGCAGGAAAGAGAGCGGTTTGATTTAAATGGAAATTCTAGTTAACCAAATTTGACTTATGTGAATTCAGTACATCAGAAGCAGGAAGCCTGCTAGAGAGTCAGTTGAGCCATTAGATGACCAGAGGGTGAAAGAGGTGCTTAGTGAGGAAAAAGACATTGCAGAGAAGCTGAATGAGTTCTTTGCTTCAGTCTTTACTGCAGAGGATGTTGGGGAGATACCCACGCCTGAACCTTACTTTGTAAGGGATGAATTGGAAGAGCTGTCACAAATCAACATGACTCTGGAGGAGGTCCTACAGCAAATTGACAAACTAAGTACTAACAAATCACCAGGACCAGATGGTACTACTCATGCCAGAGTTCTGAAGGAACTCAAATATGAAATTGTAGACCTACTGTTAGTAATTGTAACCTATCGCTAAAATCTGCCACTGTACCTGAGGATTGGAGGGTGACAAATGTAACCCCAATATTTAAAAAGGGATTCAGAGGTGATCTTGGATACTACAGACCAGTAAGCTTGACATCTGAGCCAGGCAAAATGGTGGACTGGAAACTATAATTAAGAACAGAATCGGTGGGTATATTGATAAACATGACTTAATGGGGAAGAGTCAACATGGATTTAGCAAAGGTAAGTCACGCCTCACTAATCTGTTGGAATTCTTTGAGGGTGTAAATAATCATGTGGTGAAGGGAGACCCGGTAGATATAGTGTACCTGGATTTCCAGAAAGCATTTGATAAGGTCCCACATAGAAGACTCTTGAGAAAATTAAAAAGTCATGGGATAGGAGGCAGTGTCTTACTATGGATCAATAACTGGTTAAAGGATAGAAAGCAAAGAGTAGGACTGAATGGTCAATTTTCACAATGGAGAGATGTAAAAAGTGGTGTGCCCCAGGGATCTGTATTGGGACTGGTGCTGTTTAATGTATTCATTAATGATCTGGAAAGGGGCGTTAAGAGTGAGGTGATCAAATTTGTAAATGACACCAAGTTATTCAAGGTAGTTAAAACAGGAGCAGACTGTGAAGAACTGCAACAGGATCTTACGAGACTCGGTGCCTGGGCATCTAAATGGCAGATGAAATTTAATGTGGACAAGTGCAAAGTGATGCACATTGGGAAAAATAACCCAAAATAGGAGTACACGATGCTGGGTACTAAGTTAGGAGTTACCACTCAGGAAAAGAATCTGGGACTGGGAGTGATTTTGTACAATACACTGAAATCCTCAGCCCAGTGCGCAGCAGCAGTCAAGAAAGAGAACAGAATGTTAGGAGTTATTCAAAAGGGATAGAGAATAAAACTGAGCATGTCATAATGCCTCTATACAAACTGATGGTGTGACCGCACCTGGAATATTGTGTGCCGTTCTGGTTGCCCCATCTCAAAAAAGACGTAGCTGAATTAGAAAAGGTACAGAAAAGGGCAACGAGAATTATAAAGTGTATGGAACGGCTTCCGTACAAAGAGAAGCTTGACAAGCTGGGTCTCTTCAGCTTAGAGAAGAGAAGACTGAGAGGGGACATGATAGAGGTTTATAAAATCTTGAGTGGTATGGAACGAGTAGATAGGAAACGGTTATTTACCCCCTCATATATTACTAGAACTAGGGGATACTCCATAAAACTAGCTGCTGGCAGATTTAAAGCAAATAAAAAGAAATACTTTTTCACTCAACGCATAATTAGCTTATGGAATTTGTTGCCAGAGGACGTTGTCAAGGCCAGTAGTATAGCTGGGTTTAAAAAAGGACTGGGTAAGTTCTTAGAGAATAGGTCCATTAATGGCTGTTAACTAAGTAGCTTACGGGATGAAGTTCTTACTGTTGGGAGCTGGAAGTGAACAACAGAGAATGGATTGCCCATGGTGACTGTTGGTTCTTCTCCCATGCGATCGAGATTGGCCACTGTTGGAGGACAGGATGCTGGGCTTGAGGGACCATTGGTCTGACTCAGTATGGCACTACTTATGTTCTTATGTTCTGTATTTTTACTGGGGCTTTGAAATTATGCCCTCACTGGGGCCCAGACTAAAAATGAAAGGTGTGTACATATTTTGTGGGGGTCAATATGCTCATGAGATAGTGCCCTCCTCAGAATAAAGAGCAAAACATACAAATGTATTCATACCATATCTTGACAGAAGTTAACATGACAGGGAGGCATATTTTCACAAAAACAGGTGATTGGTTTTTTTTAGTCTAGTTCTTTATTTTTCTAATATGTATCTTTGGACATAGAACAAAACGTGCAACAGTATATAGCACGAAATTATGTAAATACAGCAGAGCAAATGACTAATACATGGGACTGCCTTTATTTGGGTTACCATGATCAATATTCACTATTCTATGACCCTTTTTACACAGCCACTCTAACACTGATACAATGGGTGTTACATTTTATTATACATGGTACAGGGCAACACTACAGCCCTGCAATATGAGCCCTTTTCACATGAGATTCCTCCACCCAGTTTCGCTGGGTGGAGATGGGTGGAGGCATCTGTGTAAACACCACTTGTGGTAGGTGTAGGTGTGTGCATGCTCCCGCGCAACACCCATCTCCACCCACCACCCACCCATAGCGCAATGGACTCCACTGCCGATTGCTCTGTGGGTGGGTGGTGGGTGGAGATGGGTGTTGTGCAGGAGCATGCAGATACCTACTCCCACCGCAAGTGGTGTTTACACAGATGCCTCCACTCATCTCCACCCAGAGAAATGCACCCCACCCACTGCAAGTGGTGTTTACACAGACACCTCCACCCAGCAAAACTGCAGTGTTGCCCTGTACCATGTATAATAAAATGTTGTTTAACACCCATTGTATTGGTGTTAGAGTGTCTGTGTAAAAAGGGCCTAACTTTTATAAATAACTACGCCCATCTACAGTCGAGTGGACCTTAATTCTTCAGGAAGGCTGCCTGGGTGCCACGACAGAAATGAATTTTGCAGCAAACTGGGATTTCTCGAAAGGTTCAGAATGGAAATTTTATTGAATTAAATATGACAGTGAATAATATAGTCAGTATCATGTTGCTTTTATGTTGTTTATTTCTTCATTCAAATAATACTACCCCAAATTTTAAACATGTTAGAGGTTTTTTGCATCAGTGGTGAATAATTAACTTGTTAGGGAACAGCTGGAAGTTCCAACAGATGACTGGGGAGTAGCAGAATATAGTATTGCCAAGTGCAGGAGGCGGTTTAGGAGTTAGGAGCTCAAGAGGCAGTTGAAGACTATGGTTTCCGTCACACAATACGCTCCCCCAGGAGGGGAAGGCCACGCAAAGCACAGAGTGTGCTGGCTTCCTGCTTTAAGAGGGAAGGATATTGTGAGGAAAGGGCTTGCAGCACAACAGAACCTGTGCCACCATGGGTTGGCTTGCACTGCAAACACTCTTCTCACAACACTTCCTCCTCACCTCCTAGGGAAGCTGACCTGGGCTATCTTCTGTATTAACTTTTCCCACTGAAAAAACTGTATAAGGATCAGACCCAATTGGATTTTCTATGCTTTTGCACTAGAGATGGGGAACTTTTTCTCTCCCATGGGCTATTTTGAAAATTAGCACAAGTTCTTTCAGCCAGAGAGGAGTTGGGAACAAGAGAGCTTAGGAAGTGTGCTCAGGATGTAGAGGGTCCTGATCATGGGTCTGTGTCATGGGTCCATCCCCTGTCCTTAAGTGCATGCTCTCTTCTTTACTCCCTTTCCCTAAAGCTGTTCCGCCCTGACTACGGTACTGAGACGGCATTGGTGGCCTTGGTGGATGATCTCCGCCAGGAGATGGACGCAGGATGTTCGACCTTTTTGATCCTGCTAGATCTCTCGGCCGCTTTTGACACCGTGGACCATGGGCTGCTGTTGAGACGGCTGCGAGACTTGAGGGGTCTGGACGGGACTGTCCTTGGATGGTTCCACTCATTCCTCTTGGGTAGAAGCCAGCGGGTGGTGCTGGGGGCTGAAACATCTAGCCCCCGGGCCTTGACCTGCGGTGTTCCGCAGGGTTCCATTCTGTCTCCACTGTTGTTCAATGTGTATATGCAGCCCCTGGGGGAGATCATGAGAGGATTCGGTGTGCGATGTCACCAATACGCTGATGATACTCAGCTGTGCCTCTCGTTTTCAACTGACCCAGGTCCTGCTGTCTCGTTACTCTCCCAATGTTTGGAGGCCGTGACGGATTGGATGTGGCAGAGCAGACTGAAGCTCAATTACGATAAGACGGAGGTGATGTTGGTGGGAAGGGCGGGGGAGGTGCTGGTCCCCCTGATAGGGGGTGCTCGCCCACCTGTTGCTCTTCAGGTTCGGAGTCTGGGGGTGGTTTTGGATTCATGCCTCCATCTGGATCGGCGGGTGGAGGCGGTGGCTAAAGCCGCCTTTCGCCAGTTGTATCTGGTACGGGGGCTTCAACCTTACCTCTCCAGGCCCGATCTGGCCACGCTTGTCCATGCCTTCATCACCTCGAGGCTAGACTACTGCAACGTGCTTTACACGTGGGGCTTCCCTTGTTTCTGGTTCGGAGGCTGCAGCTAGTGCAGAATGTGGCAGCCCGTCTCCTGACGGGGACGGGACGGCGTGAGCACGTAACACCGGTGCTCCGCGCTCTGCACTGGCTGCCTATAGTGTACCGAGCCAGATTCAAGGTGTTAGTATTGATTTACAAAGCCCTGCACGGTCTGGGCCCCTCATATCTCAGGGACCGCCTTGCCCTCCACGCCTCAGAGCGATCCCTTCGGTCCACTGGGGGTGCCTTTCTGGAGGTCCCCCGTGTAAGACAGGGGGCCACAATGGAGAGGGCATTCTCGGTGGCTGGGATGCGGTTGTGGAATACCCTCCCAGAGGAGGTTCGCCTGGCCCCAGGCCTCTTGACCTTTCAACGTATTTGTAAGACTTGGCTGTTCGCCTTTGGAGGGCAGGGTGGGTGGTGGGTTAATTTTGGGGTGGGGGTGTGTGTTTTAAATTTGTTTTATGTTTAAAAATTGTTTTTTAAAACTGTTTTATATTGTGTTGGAAGCCACCCCGAGATGCCGTGGGCGGCATATAAATGTAACAAAATAAATAAATAAAGCTGATTCTTTCAGTGTTGGAGGGTAGGGACTGGCTCCACAGGCAAGATCCAGAAATTGGAAAGGGGCCTAATAAAAAACAGCCACTGGTCAGTTTTGGCCCATAGGCCAGAGGTTCCCCACCCCTGCACTAAGTCAAGAGCAGAAGAGGTGGGGATATCTTAGCCTTCCACAGGTCATTTCCATCTATTTTGGCTTTCATTTACCAAACCGAAGTCTGTGAAGGCACTACTTCCAAGTTTTAGACATTCATTTCAGCACAATTGTTCTAGATGCCTAAGGGATCACTCCTTCCTGCAATGGGATTATTCCCACTTATGGATACTGAGATCCCATGACTCCCATTGAAATCAGAATTGAAGCTTCCAAGGTGGATTTTTGAAGGCAAAAATGGGTCTTAGGTGCCTAACTTCCACTGATTTTCCAAGAAAAGAAAGAGCATGTATAACCATACAGTAGCCAAACCTTTGTGTTTATGTTGGCATTCTCCCATTTCACCTTTCGCTTTTAAAAAAAATTACACTCTAATTCAAATATAACAGTAAAAATACTACATTAAAGCAATAACATTTTACTGCACTTGAAATTTCTAACTTGCACATGAAGTTTCAAGAAATTGTGCTCAGTTTCCTAATACAATCACGTTACAGCTGACCTCGAAATGTAGGACAAATAGTTATGGTATTTGTGAGTTGCATAATCCCTACTATAATATTCAGACCAGACCTAATTACTTGTTTCTTTCTTTTGACCTTTTTTGTCATCACTTATTGTTTCATATTTGTCATTAAAATGTTATGGTTTCCTTAGGTGTTCTGTTTTAATATCATTCATATTTTAGCTATTGCATAGTCATTCTTTTTACTTATTCCTTTCTTACACATCTTGTTCCTCAATGAACTTAAAAATTAGCCTCTACAGAAGGCAGATGTCATCTTTGGCCATTTTCTTAATGTTGATGTTATTTTCCTTTCCATTTTAACATAAAGTGTGCATGCCAAACTTGGCAGTATTCTTTACTAGCCTGATTTGTTGCATAACTGTTTTATCAGAGGTTTTTCTTGATGCTCTGATTCTTTTTAACTCATCAATTTCTCATTTTCAGCGACAGAGCATTTGATAAGCCCATAAATCAGACAGTTGTTGCTCCTAAATTCTCAGCAATAACATCCTCAACTTCTTACTCTTAGGCAATTCCAAGCCCCTTGATTCTGAATTATAACTACGTCTTTTTATACATTGATTAGTCTATAGCAACCATAAGCCACTACAGTTTCTGAATTATTATTAAATTGTTAATATTCTCTCTACCTTTGGCCTGCCTTACTCCTGCCAGCTTTTAGCTTATTTCAGTACAGCTTTCATTACCTCTGAAAATATAATCACCAACAATGTAGAACCTGTAACAACTGAATTTCCCATTCTGCCATTTTGTCGTTTTTTGGCCTATAGTCAATCTCATGAAAATTGCAATTTAATGGCCTTTTACCAGCTGCTGCATTCTGTTAGGATTTCTTTCTTCCTTTTATGTGGTTAATCCCATATGGGTAAGTCAAACTGAGTCAACAGTTAAGACTCTCTTCACTTGTTCCCTAAAGATTTGAAAAATCATTGTGTATTCTAAACTTGGATTCAGAAGTTAGCAAACTGATGATACTGCCTACTGAATACTTGCCTAGACTACCTGACTATGCAACTTTCTGTCAAGACAGAATAAACAGTTTTGCTTCTGCACTTTTCTGTATTAAATTCTTCTATTTTTTACTTTTCCCATCAGCTTTTTCTCACTCTGCTGTTCCCCTGACTGTTCCACATGCCACCTTAAAGAGTTTCTTCAAAATACCAGAGTACTCCATAGATTGCATCTTATCTTTTGCTGTGTAATTTACAAGTAATCCCATTTTTTTTTCTTGTGACTAATAGAGTCTAGAAAGTTTTTGTGGGTTTTTTCCAGTTTCAATTTGAGAAAAAGGTAAGCAGAAGTGTAAATATAAACTACAGAGGTCTACAATTTTTGCAGTTGTTTTGTGTGCGGGGAGGGGAAATGAGGAATATTTCCACCTAGGGCTGAAACAATAATAGATTTATTCTTGCGTAAATCTTGTAAGAATTGAGAATCAGGGTTGAGATTTTGCAGACATCTTGACCCTGATTCGGATTCTCGCAAGCTTTCTCACTCCCTTTTTGCCCTCCACACCCAGACTTCTGCTAGGAGAGAGAATGCTCAAGAACTGCCCCCTCCATCCTGCTCTCCTCCCTCCCATCTGGAAAAGACTTTCAGATGGGAGCGGGGAGAGCTGAAGGCAAGAAGTCAGCTTAGTACAGCTTTTCAGCATCCTATTGCCTGCTGACTCCTGCTAGCCAATAGAATGCTTAAGATGTCAGCTAGGTCTGTCCCCTCCCTCCTGCTCTCCACTTCCCATTACTGAAAATATGCAATCAGAAAGCTTTGCCCACCAAGACAGCTGCCAGTTACAAACAAGTAAGAAATCTGGGCAGGGAACAGCATGGCTTCCTTCTCCCTCCCTCCATCCCTCCCCCCATCAGGACTGGGTATTTTCTTTTGGAAGATTCTCATTTTTCTTGACGAGAATCCAGCTGATTCTCATCTCATTTGCAAGAACAAGATGAGAATTGTGATTCTCATCGAGAAACACAAAAAGAATTATGTTTCAGACCTACTTCTGTGTTTCACATGTACAATAGAATACGTTTTACTACTGTTATAGTTTTAATGGTTATGCACTTGAGGGACTTTTTATTTGTTAGGGCATAATGGTATGCCATTTGAAGTCGATGTATTAGGGAAGGTAGTAGCAGAAGTGCCAGACAGCATTACGTATTTGCCAGCATAGCTCTTAATAGTGTCAGGTAGTAGAAAATACTATAGATATAGTGATGTAGCTTTTAAACAACATCAATTCTAGCAATTGCTGAATAAAGATGGAGCTGGCAGAGTACCAAAATAGATATGATAACATAGTGTTCCAAGTCGTTTGCACATTTTACTGTGGCAACTTTCAAGGCAGCGTGGAATTTCATTTCATCAAATCATTGTCTTCGATTCTTGGTTTCGAAAGGTGCCATTCTCAGAAAAACATGTTCTGGGGACAGGGTATTTTTGTTTTGGATTTTTGCCAATGTATTCAAAAACATCAGGAAATTCACACATAAAAATTACTTTTCATATTGTAGTCTGAAGTAGGGCTGTAGCGGAATGTCGCAGCGGTAGCTATTTCCGCCGGAAACAGCGTTTCCGCAATTAGTGGTACAGCGTGACAGAGGATTTCATTCCACTAGTTTCATTCCGCTACTTCCGCAGTTCCGCTAATTTCATTCCGCTACTTCCACAGGCTTTGCAAAAAAGCGGAAACATTACATTTTCGCTACTTCCGCCATTCCACCAGCGCCACAAAATAGCGGAATAGCAGTTTCCCGACAGTTTCTGCAATTTTTCCGCAAATCTGCAATTTTCAGAATGCCGGCGGAATTAGCGGAATGTTCCCAGAAAAGTCGCGGTGTGGCACGGGCAATTCCAAAATGGCAGAACGGAATCGCGGCGCGGTAACAGCTGCTGCCACATCAGCCCTAGTCTGAAGTAAGCCTGGTCTGCTATACATCCTCTGCCACCCCTGTCTGACCCACATTTTCTTGTTTTCCATTGTGTGTTTTGATTGATTTTTCTTGTTCTCATTTTTGCGTCTGTGTGTAAATACTGTACTCGAGAACCTCGCTGTTGTAAACTTGTAACCAGTTAACACAAACTTGCTTCCCTTTTAGGGGAAGAAATGCTTACTCCTCCGGTGCAGGACAGTGTACTACATTCTGGGTCTGTCATGAACAGGGCCACAATATTTTTCTTACTGGCCTTTCTACAAATAGCTAGGACCACATTCTGGATTGACACCCCAGGAGTGACTTTCTCCCATTTTCTACTTGTCAGTCCAGAGTCTTAGTGAGACCATTAAACATAGACTGTGGACAGAAAGAGGTACAAGGAACACTTAATACATGATTTTAATGCTTGCCACGGCTTATTCACTCAAATCCCCCAAATACTGGCATTGTTTGCCAGGTGGAACAGGCTCTCTTCTCTGCCCCCCTTTCTTCAAGCCCGTTGTCCAAGATTCCCAACTATCCTGATTTTCCTATTGCTCTCCTGCCAGTATTTGCTTTTTAATCAGAGTCCAGGTGCTGCATCCAGCTCTGGCCAAGGTTACTACTTCCGTCCTACCCCCCTGAGGCTGGAGCAAAGAAATAGCAGCAGCACACTTCGATTGTGGTTTTGGTTTTATGGGGAGCTCCTGCAGTCCACCAAAGAGCTGTTTGCTGGGACCAATACACAATGTACTACATTCTGGGTCTGTCATGAACAGGGCCACAATATTTTTCTTTCTGGCCTTTCTCCAAGTATCTAGGACCTGCAATGCAAACTCCAGTCCTGGCTTTGCACTGTGGACAGGGGGATGGATACTTTCTATTTTCATATCGATCAGCAAGTGTTTTTCCTGTGGGGCTGCATTTGCCTTTGCAACATACAATGCTTACCCTATAGCCAGTGTCATTCAGGAACACTGACATATTAACTTTAATGAATAACTACAATATAGTTGAACATAGGATCATTTTATAGCTCATTTTGGTTATATCTCAGTTCTCCAGAATCAGTGTTAACCTTAATTGTGTATTTCCTGTCTCACCTGTCTCTCCCACTGTCCCCTCTCCCTGTCTCCCCCCCTTTGTCTTTTAGATTGTAAGCCACCGGCAGGGACCATGTCTAATTCTATGTTCTGTACAGCACCAGGTCACACAACTGGCGCTATATAAATGTTTATAATAATAATAATAGTTTGAGGGGAAAACGGTAGGGAGGTAAGGCAACCTTAACTCCCATAAAACATGTTTTTGTGTGTGGATTTACAGTATTAACCTGCTTTTGGATGCTATTGCAGATTTTAATACATTTAAATGTTTTCATGTTTCCCCTTACATCAATTTTTCATATTTATCAATGAAAGAGGTAACCGTATTTATTTTATTTATTTTATTATTGCACCAAATCGTTTCATTTTGGGAGAAATCTTCACTTGTGCTCACTTAACAAGGTAATGGGCTGTGCGCAGGAGACTACAGAGGAGCCTGAGAAGAATGGATTTCGTGTGTGCATCACACACACACACACACACTCTTTCTCTCGTTATCTCTCTCTCTCTTTTTCCACCACAAAAGTGAAGTAGCAACTTCTCCCTAGTTGTTTCTGAAAGACTACAGTAACTGTTCTGGGTAGTGCCTCTCTGCTACCACGCCCTGGCAAAATGGCTTATGAGTGAACACAGGGTAAAAACAGACGAGCAGCCACCTCCCTCACCTGCCACAGAGCTGCCACTTACAACCACAGCTGCCACTCCATGAGTCGGTGTGCTGTGCAGAACAAGCGTGCATGCAACCCCTAGCAGCCAGGAAGCCATCCCACCATCCCCAGGTAGGGCAGAGAAACTGAACACAACATGCAGGTGGCCAGCCTCAGCTCAACTTTACTCCTAACACCCCACCCTCAGCCATGATGTTCAGACATGGCGAACTGTGGACAAAAGAAGCTGCAGCTACTATTTCTGCCCACCCTCCACAGTGCTCTAGGGTGGGGAGAGGAAGGCAGGGGTGGAGGCCGGGGAAGCAGGCCCTGGCATCCCTACTGGCACACAGAGGTGCCAGGCAGCCACAGGAGGAACCATTCGCTACCCACTGATCCAGCTGCAGAGAACAAAGCACACAATCCATGGAGAACACAGGAATAAAAGGGGAAAGCTGAAGGGAGACATATGAAAGTAGCTTCATGCGGCCCAAACAACCAGTTGCGTTGTCACCAGTCTCTTCCAGACGCCGTACACAACGTGGGTCACAGATCACTCACACTGGTGGTCCATAAGACAGTTCCAAAGAGGTCACAGCAGTTGGGGGGTAGGGTTGGTGAACTCGGCTCCTCCTGCAGGTCACTCACACTGTCAGTCCATAGTGGAAATGTCTAACAGGGTCCTGGCAGCTGGGGAAGGGTTGGTAAACCCTCTTCTTTTTTCACATACAACCCCCATTCATACATTCCCTTCTGGTAGCCACCTGCTAGCATATACGGTGCCACCATATAGTGGGGGTCCAAAGCAACCTTGTAGGCCAGAGCAACCATCTGGAAGCATCTTACAATACATTACAATCTTACAACCATCTTACAATACATTGTAAGCCACTCATAGCCTTAGCTGAAAGATGGGGTATACATTTAAATAAATAAACAGGGGATCAGATCAGCCTGTCTCTGACAGCAACCAGAAACATATGCTTGTAATGATGGTGGATGATTATTTATAATTCCGTCTTTTCAGATGGATTTCTAACCTCTAATAGGTCATAATTCTCTTATGCGCTGAACTATGAGACTTTTGTTTTGGTTCTAATGTAACTCTTCTCATTAACAAATAAATCCAGTTTTATAGATCAACACAACTGAACGCCTGGCAGGAAAAGAACACAGTGGGAAGTAACACAATTTCATATCCCTCCCCTTCAGTATTCTTGTTACATCCATGGCATACAACTTCCCTACTTTGTACCTTTTGCTGCAAGGTTTCATCAAAAATGCTTGTGCTGTTATAATTCTGAGCCCCTTTGTGGCTAAGTGTGGGACAAATGTTGCTTTGAATTGCTTTTTCAAGATAAAAATGCTTGGAAGGATTTTGATATAAATTGGAGTGCCAGCTATGAAAATGTCTGAGAGCTTCTCATTTGGCTTCACTTTAGTCTAATCCTTACCATCATTTGCAAAGTTTTTGCACTTTTGGCTCCTATCTTTTGACATTCACCTCTGAATCTAAAATTTGGAAAGCTCTCAGACTCCCACTGATTCACTCCTCTACCAGAATACCTTTGACAGTTCCCAAATGTTATTAGGCCATGATCTACTTTTCCTGAAACCATGACCCTTTTTACATGGACGGAGGTGGGTGGGATGGGTGTTTTGCCGTGGTGGGTGGAAGTGGGTGGGTATCCTTTTACATGGACACACCCCCACCTCCACCCACTGAGCCTCCTCCGGTTTTCTGGAGGGCTCCGTGGTTGGAGATGTGTGGGTGATGGGTGGAGGTGGGTGTTGCGCGGGAGCGCGCATGCACCCTCACCTGTTCACACAGACAACACCAAGCTGACATCCATCCCCCCACCCACCATCAGCCGTATACAGACACCCCCTCCCCGCTGCACACCTGCCCAAACAAACACCAAGCGGAGGGGGGGGCGTCTGTGTAAAAACAGGCTATGTGGTTTCCTTAATTTTATTTTGTTTTCTTTTCGAATGCTCCCCTATACTCACCTACTGCCACAGACGTGATGGAGCTGCCCTGCCAGCCTCTCCCCCATATGACTACCCCAGACACAAGCAGACACAGACACACACACACACACAGGCCTCTCGCACACAAGCAGACACAGACAGACACAGGCCTCTCGCACACAAGCAGACACACACCTTCCTCACAGATAGGAGGCACACACATACATGTGTTTGTTTCTCATACGTAGGCAGGCAAACACACACACACATGCATGCCTCTCTCACACATAGGCAGGCAGACACACACACACCCCTAGTAGGTAGGTGGGTGGGTGAAAACATACCTGTACAGGCCAGCACCAGCCCTTTTTCAGCCCCGAGAGCACAAGGACGCCTCAGCTGCCACCGCTGGGCTATTTCAAAGACCCGCTGTGTCGCACGCACACACTGCACCATCTTTCCATTCCGACACGACAGTGATGCATAAAGAGTGCATCACAAGCCCTTCTTCGGCTCCAGCAACACCACAATGGAGCCATTTAAAGGACCTGTGGCAGCTCGCACATGCACATTAGGGCCTACACCATGTTTTCAAGTCTAGCATGCTGGGACATGTAGTTCCTTCCAGCATGCTAGATAAGAAACATGGCCCTGGTGGCAGCAAGGGGAGCAGCAGGAGCTGCGGTTGCAGCAGTAAAATACAGGTAGCGGGCAGGGGCGGTGGCAGTTCCTTCCCCCCCTCCCCCCCCAGGCTAGCAGGTGGGTGGCCAGAGATTGGACCAAGAAGAGGTGGGAGGAGGAGGCTGCACACAGGGAAAGACCCCTGTCTCGCTTTCCAGTCTCGGACCTCAGCTGAGCCAGCTACCCGATTCTGCTGCATTTCCCCCTGCCACCGCCACCACTTTCAAAAGATTTCAAGGCTGTTTTAGGTGCTGGAGACGTTGTCCCACAACTACGATTGTTGGAGTTGCAGGACAAAGTCTCCAGCACCAAAAGCAGTCCTGCAATGCTTTGAAAATGGCAGTGGCGGCGGGAGGAGGAGAGTGCAGCAGAATTGGGAAGTGTAGCCAGGGAGCTAGAGCTAAAATCCATAGACAGGGATGCGAGTCGCAGCAGCGGTTTTACTTTCTCCCAGCCCCAGCTTCCCAGGAAGAAAACAGAGAGACAGTCAGGTAGGTAGGCGGCCAAGTAAGAGAAGCCAGTGACTGCCAGGCAGCTGGCCGGGAGGGTGGGGCGGTGGCAGTTCTCTTCTCCCCCAGCCCCCTGCCCAGGCTGCTGACAAAAGGGCTTGAGCCACAAGCCGAGACTTGAGTCACAAGCTAGAGACTTTTCTGCAGTGTCCCTGGATTCCACTCCCTCCCCCACGTGCTGCTGGCAAGGGGGCTGTCTGTGTTAGTGTTGGGGAGGCTTGGTAAACTGATCTCTGCCTTTGAAACTGACACGCTGAGCATGCTGCTGCTGTCGGCTTGTCAGTTTAAAACGTTCTTTAGCTATAAATGAACATGTGAACATTCTATTCATTGGCTTAAATGGACCCTTAAACACCCCAAAAGAGGGTAAATGATTTGCTTGAATTTTAACAAAATTATTCAAAGGCAGTACTCAGCCATAGACTTGAATTTTCTATGAACAGCACAGTCACTCTCTACGCAATATTTAGCAGCTAAAGTCCCAGGATCCAAACAGTTGCTAAGCTGTGGGAAACTGCAAAACTGCCTCCCTTTTTGAAATGCTGTATTTCAGCCATTTCTCATCAGATCTGGCTGATGTTTGGACAGGAGACACCTCTCTAGGCACCTATCCTCACAACAACATTTCATGCTAAACACATCCCTATTTTAGAAGGGGTAACATGTTCAGGTTTTAACCTTAACAGTGCCCTGCACCTTAACTGTCCAGGCACACCTGTGCCTGGATAATATACCTGACTCTGTTCTGTGCCCAGTAAAGGGATGCCAATTTCATTGTGGTAAAGGAGCATAGGAAGAAAGGGGAAATGACTTATTCTGGAAATCTGGAACATAACTTCCCTAAAGCAGTTACTGTAGCACAGGCAGGCAGGTGTTCCAGTCTAGCTGTCTTGGTTTTAGTATTACAGTACTTATTTCTGTTATCCTTTCTTTATATAACTGAATTCAGTTAATAATAGGGTCTGTCTGCTAATGCTCTTGTTGTGCCTGTACTTCCCCTGGACAGAGAGAGAGAGAGAGAGAGAGAGAGAGAGAGAGAGAGAACCTTCTGCAAAATAATGTACAATGTGGAATTATTTTTCTTTTTAGTACTTCTCACCAAGAAAATATGCTAAATTGTTTCCCAGCCAAGCTTTTTTCAAATTCAAATTATAGCAGTTCAGTGAACTCTGTTCTCCTGAGGGAAATAACACCAGCTGGATCTCACGAGCAGTTATGACTACTTGAGAAGGTCCATATGCAGCTTTCCATATAAATTAACTCTTGTGATGAATACAAGACTGCACACCTTCTCCTCTTACCTGTTCATAATCAGCTTTGAGATCTCCCAATAGCATGTCCTCTCTAGCTCTTCATCAGAGTCTAATGTATCTTCCTCTACTTACTTATACGTATTTTTCACTTCTGTCTACCTTTACATGCTCTTTCTCCAAGACATAGGCTGATTTCTGTAACTTATTTTTTTGCTTTTTAAAGCAAAGTGTTACTGGTGTTAATTGTTTCTCTGACAAACATAAAATATTTCAAGGCTGGACAGCATTCTTCTGTACACAAACATATACACATCTCTGTTATTTATTTATTTTTTTATATTTATATGCTGCCCCCTCATGCCAACGGCATCTTGGGGCGGCTTCCAATAAACACTAAAAACACTTTAAAATCACCTTTTAAAATTACAATAATACAGCAAATTTAAAAAAACTCTTTACTCTTATTTAACCCACCCCTCCCTCCCCACCTCCGGAGAGGGTATGCAGATTTCTACAGTCCTATTTGAGTACCTCCCCACACATTATACATGTGTGCAGTAACTGGGATACAAGGGGTGAAACTCAGAGTGAGATTTTTGCAGAGTATCATAGATGCATGCCCCACCCCCACACACACTAATTGTTCTGTGTCACACATTTAACATAAAAACTATGTAGAAATGCCTTACAAAATCTCTTTTTCAAAACAGGCAGATATGGGTTGGTGTTGTTTAGGGCTGTGCACAGGGTCAAGTATTTGGATTTTGACATTTCTGTTTATTTGTATTTGTATTTTTTTATCTGTGTTCACTGTGTTATCGCCATCACCACCAGTATGGAATATGTAGTGAACAAGGGTCCCTGTATATTATGGATTATTTTGGCACAGATGTGCAATGAGGTTCTGCCAGTCTGACAGGCCTATGTGGTTCAAACTTATGCTAACTTCTGCTAAGTCTGCTACCAATTTAAAAAGAGGGCACTGGTTTGTGGGAGGGTAGAGAATACAGCTGGCTTTGTAGGGAGACTGTTAGCTTAGGGTGGGTGGAACAGGGTATCAGGGCCTAGGGATTGCAGGGGCCAGGGTGGGGGAGAAATGTGGGGCCCCATTCTCCCACCGATGGCAAGGCGACCGGCAGACCTAGGGGTGCTCCCTGGCTCAGGGGGCGCTCCCTGGCTCAGTCTGAGGGCACCACCCAGGCCTGGGCTTGGGGACAGGCGTAGGGAGCACTCCCCTCAGCTCATCCCTAAGCCCAGCCATTTTTCATGGCACTTACCGCCGCCACCCGCAACTCTGCTGCCGCTGGCCTGGACCCCATGCTGGGCCCGCTTACTGGCTCCCAGGTTGCGCCGGGCACCGCAGCAGCACATTGAATCTGTCACTGCACCCACTGCCACCAGAAGTTGCTACGGGCCAGGGAGTGAGGGAGAAGCGGGGCCTCTGCCTCTCCCTCACTCCCAGGCCAAAACAGATAGTGGAGGGGGTCAGGGAGAGATGAAGAGGTGGGGCCTCTGCCTCTCCCTCACTCCCTGGCCAAGACAGACAGTGGCCAGTAGCTGAGGGTCCCGAGCACAGGGGGAGGGGGCAGGAGCGGGGCCCGGGGTGGCTGCCCCAAACTACCCCACGGTAATGTCAGCCCTGCAGGTCATGGGTCTGGTTCAGAAGAGGTAACTGACTTGGGGAGAGAGAAATGGAGCATGGGTCTGGCTCACAGGGACTGCTGGCCTGAGGAACAGTTTGGCATTTGGCTGCCTTAGGAGACTGAAGAATGAGTCTGGCTCAGAGAGAGTTTCTGGCTGGAAGAGGGGGAAATGGGGCAGGTCACTGGGTTAGGAAAGGGATTCCTGGTTAGGGGAATGGGGCATGGCTCGGGGTGGGGGGAATCACTGACTTGCAGGAGATGTCTCTGGCTTGGGATGGAGGAATGAGAATGTCAAGGACTCACAATTTCTCCTTTGCTAGGGTGGGTTTCCTGCTAGGCTAGACTTGGTTGCAGTGCTGAAGAGTGCAGCTCTGAGATAGTGGTAGCTGTCCAAGCAGCCAGCTAAGCTGAAAGTCAGAGAGCAGCCCTATTTGAAACCTCACATAGCACTTTTCCTGGGACATTTTGGGTTCACTCAGAACCCATATACAAAGCCCAAGTATTACCTTAAAGTCCAGTACTGCAGGACACAGCAAAAGGCAATTTTCCCCAAAGGAAAGCTAAGTCTCCATTGTGGTGGTGTAAAACTCTTACTCAGATTTGCAGAGATGCAAGGTTTTAGCTTTTAAACCTGTCACTAAAATCAATAGTGAATATTGATATTCTCTCCTGTATCTCTGCTTATTTTAACATTTTGGGGAGGAAGGAGGAGATGCTTTTCAGTTTGGAATATTATTTATTTATTTATTTATTTATTCCCCCGCCCCTCTCACCTACTATTACAAGTAGTCCCACCAGAAATGGCTCAGTGACCAGAAGGCAGCATTAATAAAAACAAAAAAGGGGAGACAATTGAAGTTTTAAAATATTGTTTAAAAAACTTAAAAGTATAAGAAGCTAAACTATGTTAAGGCTTACACATATGAAAATCTATTAAAATAATCTAAATAATATTTTAAAAATATGTTAACTCTACAAGCCTCTTCAAACTTTAATGCATTAAAGTGCTTTACAACCCTCATCTACTTTGTGCTCATCGTTACTCTGTGAGCGAGGTACAGATAGGGAATCAAGGCTGAGAGATGGTGACTTGAACAAGCCCACAAGTGAATCCTGAGTTCGTAGCAGAGGCTGCTTTCACACCTTACAAAATGTGCTATTATAATAACTGGAGATAATACCGGGTATTATCATTCTGCAGTTTTTTTGTAATGTGTGAATGCGCTATTCCCCTTTTATTCTGCGAGATCTTGGCTCATTGTAAAAGCCACATTTGGTAGCTCTTACAATGACCCAAGATCTCGCAGCATAAAAGAGGAATAGTACATTCACACCTTACAAAACTCCAGCAATTATAATACACAGTATTATCTCAAGCAATTATAATACCCCACTTTCGTCATGTGTGAAAGCAGCCTAAGACAGGATTTGAACTCTAGTATGCAAGGTCCAAGTCCAACACCCTGCCCACTGGGCTCTACTGGCTTTTTTGTAATACTCTATCAAAATAGTTTACTGTCTCAAGGATTAACTAGTTTAACTTTCAAAGTCAAACTTTATAAATATGGCTCAATTTGTAATATTCTCCATTAAAGACACAGTGCTACAAAGACTTTGGACATGGTTAAATTTATAGAATGGTTGCAGTCCAACTGCAAGTCGGTGTTGAGACTACTTGCAAGTTAGTGGTTTCAGAGCTGCAGACAGTGGGTGTTTTCAGACGGATGGCAGCCCTGCCTCTGCTTCGCCACACCCCCAGGTGGCCCGTCCATCTAAAGGCGGGCCACCAGATGTGCAGGTGGAGCAGAGGCGGAGGGCACCCCCACCGGCAGTGCTCTGAAACATCCCAGAGCGCCACCAGTGAAGTGGGCCAGCCAAACCGGGCCTAAGGTTGAGCTGCAGTCAGTCTGCTCAGCAGATGCCCACTGCAGCTCCACTCTCAGCTGGGTGTTGCCCAGGTAAAACCATAGAGTTCTGGGTGGCAGCCTAGACCGGTGGGCAATCTGCTTGCAACTTTATGGTGTGGAGGAGTGGGGCACCAGGTGGGTGGATTGTGGGCCATGGCAGCTGCCAAGTCAGCTTGAAACAGACCCAAGCAGGGCTGGACATGGGTGGACACAGGGGTGCACCCCGAGAACAGCTCCAAGGGTGGTCAGTCCTGTGTCCATCTGAAGATGCCCAATGTAAGTAGCTGACCTAAGTGAAATTATTTATAGTGCATAAAGTTAAATACCAGTGCTGGCATTTTAGTACTAAGGTCTAAGGGCTTTCTCATGTGTGGAATACTCTATGATTAGTTACTGCTAATAGTGCACAAGACACCCTGACTGGTGTAGTCTTTACTGGACTTGACCCTAAACAAGTATCTATGGCCCTGACCCTCACTGCTATATTCTTCACACACACACACCCAAGGCCAGTACTTCCAGTTTCTCTTGTGCAGAAATTCTTTTAGTTTCCATCCTTCCCCCCCACTCCACACATATAGGGTGTTTTTAGACATTACGGGGCCGCTTGGCCCCGTACCGCAAACAACCAAATCATCCCCCGCCGGGATGACCCCGTCATGCCATATCAGACGTGCTGGGGGATCCAGACGGGGAATCTGGGAGGGGGCAGGGCCGCACGGCGCAATGTGTGACCGCATGGCCCCGCCCCCTCCACGCTCCCCGCCGCCCGCCCTCTGGGGAGACGTGCGGGCGGTGGGACCAATGCAGCTGCAGCATCTGGCCGAAATCGCCACGGCCCAGAATCCCGCCGGTGATCCCGGGCCATGGCACCCGACCAGACGTGATTTTTTTTTTGGTCCCAGCCGGGGATCACTTTCACCACGCTTCCCAGGAAATTCCCACAGCTAGCCCGGGAAGCGTGGTTGAAAATGACCCCGTGTGGATATTGACCGTGGCGAACATCTGGCGGCCGCCAAACAGACGTTCGAGGCATAGTGACCACAGGTGGGTATTCACCGTGGTTTACCGTGATCTCGTAACGTCTGAAAATCTCAGGACTAGACTTTGGATGTGCAGAATCCAGGCAGCTCCATAGCCCTCCACAGAACAGACACCTGCACATTTCCACAGAGCCTCACTGAACAGACACCTTACGGATCAAAGGAGCAGGTTTGCAACTCACACCCAAAAGGTGACGGAGAGTCACAGACAGTGGGTGTCTCTAAGAATGCTTGACACCATTCCAGCCTCCTAACGTGGGGGCAAGCATTATGTTTGGCCACTTAAGCCTGGGATCGGACAGCTGGATAACCTCTTCTTGAAACTCTAAGATCACGGAGTATCCAGACTAAGCAATGGGTATGCAAAGGGTACAGCCTGAAAAACTCAAGCTATATCACCAATCTAATGTTAGTTTAAAGGGAGATTTGAAGCATTAACAAGCCTTTTAAAGCTCAAGTCAAGCTAGCTTAGATGATAAATATAAATCTTATTGGTGCTTTACAGAATCTCCTACAAGTACATTTCTAAGAGTTTACCCATGGGAGCAGGGTCTGTTTTTTGTGGAGTTGTATCAAGAGAATACAGATTTTATCAGACCAAAATCTCATGCCCCTATCTGATATTTTCATTCTGAAAAATAATGTAAAACTAATGCTTATTAAAATACTAGAATGACAAGCCCTGTCAGGCAGAATGCACGTTTTCTATACAGCTACTCATCTCATCGGCATTCTTCAATGCTGCTCTGTAATATGCAGATAATTTAGTTCTTAAACTTTGAGCAGTGAAATATTGTGACATACTGTGTTTTAGTTTTGATGATGACACATGCCCACTTAAACAGTTCTTCAAAATTCATTTTCTTTTGGCTCAATTGTGAAAGGCTGGGAGTAAGGATAACACAGAGCTTTGTTCTCTCCTGGTATAAGCTATTTCCGTACTTATTTCTCTGTAAACAGAAAAGTATAAACCCCATTTTAACCAGAATTCCTGTCTAGAAGTTTACTACTAATGGAAACTAAAAACCTCCAGGGAAAATATTCAGTATTATGTACTATAAAAGACAGTGAAAATTCAATGATATTTCTTGTACAATTGGCATTTATCTTAAATGCCCTTCTGGTGACATAGTTTCTAGTCTTGCACATATTTATATCCTTTCTGACTTCCATTTTTTGTTTGCTCAATTTACTAATAGGCTGGTAAATGTAGTTTTAGGTTCAATCTAGCTTGTAAGAATCAAGCTGTATTATTTCTACTTCATGCAGCATTATTTAGATGCAGCCAGTCTGAGTGCAAAACTGCAGAAGAAGGAAGGGATGAGAAATATGCAATGTAATGGAAGAAATTTTTTTAGCAATTTTTACCCAATTAAATTCAGCTATTTATCAGGTTTTCTTTAGCTGGAGCAGAAAATCAAGGAGAAATAAGTAATTATTATTTTTATTTGACAAACGTAAAAACCAAATATTTGGTACTGTACTATGAAACTATGGGTATTTTCAGATGTGACGGGACTCAATTCGTCCCGTCACGGAAACACCCTGCAGATTCCCCGCCAGGGCCAACATGTCACGGCCAACAGACGTGTTGGCCGATCCCAGCGGGGAATCGGGGGGGGGGGGGGCTGTGCGGCCGAACGTGCGGTTGACCGTGATCTCGTAATGTCTGAAAATACCCTATTTCTGTGGATGCCGTCCCAATGAAATAGTTTAATATTTTCATAAAATCAATGGAAGCTGAGCCACTGACTTCCATGGATGGAGGACTGGATCCTGTGCATTCTCAGGAAGTCCAATGTAGCATTTTTTCTATATTTGTGCTCTACAGCTTTGACTATTATACTTACTGGTTTTTGTGTCACTTTGGTTGCCTTGGCTTGTGCATTTTAATTCATTTGTTAAAGATGTATTTTCGGATGGTTAATATTTCACCAAGAACAAAAAATAGTCGTGAACAGAATATTCCTGCTAAAGTACAACTCATCTGATGCACATAAAAAACTAATTTGTTTTATATAGTACATGCCGGATCTACCATAAAACTTTTCATAATATGCTTTTACAGCAGCTCTTGATAGCTATAAACTTATAGTCATATAGTTGAATTTGGTGTTTCTGATATCATCTTTGTGCTTAATGAACAGAGTTCAGCAATAAGAATTATATTTGAGTTTCAAAGAAGTTCCAAATTATATTTGAACTTGACTGAATTATACCAGAATTATACAGGCAAAAATAGCCAGTTTCTTTTTTTAAAAAGTAGCTATACATTTAATTTTGAAGATATACAAACGGAAGAAGTTTATGTCATTTACAATGAGACCTATAAGGAAACATTATCCTCTTAGCTTTAAATATTATCCTACAGTAGGTTAAACTCATAATCCTGAGGTTTTCTCTGAAGACTGGCAGTCTTCCCAAAACAGACCTTTTGCCACTCCATGGCTAGTGTAGATCTGAAACAATCCTACGGCCCTCTCCCCTGACCATGGGTGAAAACAGACATGATGCTAACCACTCTTTAAACCACCCTTGGTAGTTATTTTTGCATGTTGAAGAGCTGCATAGGGCACCAATACAGCCCTGCAACATGCGTAAATAACCACCAAGGGTGGTTAAAGGGTGGTTAGCGTCATATCAGTTTTCACCCCATGTTATGGGGTCCCCCCCTTGTCACTAAACCCTCCCCTGATAGGGACAACCTTCCCCAGATGTGTGGAGATGGGACTGTGACTTTAGGTTTGGTCCCCACTGGACAGGAAAAGCAGTTGTGTGCCCTCAAGATTTAGGGGCTTGCAGATTGAGGAAGCAGTGAGCCCTCTCTTTGATGAATTCCCAGATTGGAATTATGGGCACAGCTGGCCACTCCTGAAGACAGGAGAGGGGGAGATCCATAATACTCTCTTTCAGGATACTGAGGAAGCCAGTTGTTGGAGAATAATATGAAGAACAGAGGTACATTGAGGAGACAGAGGGCACATGGAGGTGGAGAAGAATTGAGAAGATGCATGGCACAAGAGTTAACCCTAGGCAGATAGGTGGGGTCAAATTGACCCAAGGGGGTACAAAAGAGTTAATAAATCTTTTTTTAGTAAACGTCTACCACTCCATACTCCATGTATTCCTCAACCATAATGGGATCAGTTGCCCTGTGATGTTTCATGCCCGCCACCCTTGTAATTTTTTTTATTTAAGGTTTTTATTCTGATGCTGCTGGGGGTCAGTTTGACCTCAATTGAAGTGAATGGGAAACTGAAAGTACTATGTGCCTAGGGTGCTGGGGGTAATATTGACCCCCCTAAATGCTGTTATAAATAAATAAATGTTTATTATTTCTTTAAATGCTTAAACCAGAAACTGCTTTTGCTTTCTTTTCTCACAACAAATGGAAATAGAAAGAAATATAGCATTGTGTCTGTTTTCATAAGTGGCATTTACAAAAATATCACTACAAACGCATTTGGGATCTATTAAACCCCAAACTAAAGAACCAATTTAAAAACATCAGTTGTGTTGTATATTTTTTAACAGTTATCACCTTCCTGGTGTGAACCTTCAACATTGGTTTTTTTTTCATTATAGCTGCTTGCAGTTGATTTTGAAAAATACTTACGAATTAGCCATATAGGGTCGTTTTGACCCCTTCATTTACTTGCTAAGTGACCCTTTTGTCAGTAAGGGTTAACATTAATTGTTGACCCTTACTGCTTGTCGTACGGTTGTTATCTAAAGGCAGATCAGGAGACTTCTTGGAGTCATCTCAGAGGAATAATTAGATAGAATCAATAATTGCTTGGTAAACACTTAACACTAGGGGTGGGAAACCGGTAGAATCCGGCATCCGATAATGCCGGTACCGGGCGTACCGGCATTATCGGATTCAACCCAGTAATCCGGACCCGGTACCGGATTTCGGGGTACCGGATTTTTTTTACATTGCAGCCATTTAAAAATGGCTGCAATGTAAAAAAACTTAAAGCCCCCGCATAAAAGTTTTTTTAAAAAAAAACCCTCCCCGAGTCCAGGCTGCGCGGGTGGAAGGGGGGACACCCCCCACCCACCCTGCCCAGCCTGGCTTTTTGTTTTAAAAAAGAGTAAGACCCAGAGGCGAGCCCACCCCCCAGCACCAGCGGCCGCGGCATCCCCGCAGCCACCGGTAAGTATGACCNNNCACCCCCCCCAGGGATCACCCCTACTAACGTTCAGTGCGCTTACCTTTGGGAGCTCCGGCGGCGGCGGGCGGTCCGGCGGCCTCAGCGCCGGCTGTGGCTGCCGGCGTCAGGACGCTCTAGGCCTTCCGGCGGCTTTGCTTTAATGCGGCGTTTGGGAGGTGCTTCAGCGCGCCCTCGTTTAAAAGCAGCATGAGGCACAACTAACTGCAAAATAAAATTAATAGTGATTGTCCTGGCCACTTATTGGCTGTGGTAAATCTGTTCCTCTTCCTATTTATTTATTTATTTATTTATTCAAATGTCTTACCCCACCCATCCTGCCACAGGCAGCTCTGGGCGGCTCACAATTCATCAATAAAAACACTTAAAACACTCAAAAACAAGGAGGAATTAAAATATCCCAAACCACCCCCCACCCTAACCCATTCTCCCCACCCTCCCCATCAAAGGTCAGGCGGAACAGTCACGTCTTACAACAGTGTCGAAAAGAGGGGAGATCTCGGGCCAAACAGGCCTCCACCTGCAGGGAGTTCCACAGCCATGAAGCCCTCCCCATCATGGCCCCCTGGCAGACTCAGGGGACCTCGAGGAGAGCACCCCACGATGACCGTAATCAATGCTGATTCAAAAAATTAAAAAGACGCATGTTCCTGGAGTAGAACCCACCCAGTCAAAAACTCCAATATTTCTGGTATAACTCTATGAACTTTGGTATTGCTTATTATGTGGCATTGGGTAACCACTTGGATTCATTCTTACACCTGGAACATTCAAGGAAGCTTACTGATCTTAACTTAAAGGGTCCCTGTGTTGCATGAGGGAGTTTGTCCTGCTAACAAACCAAAGGTTGTTTTCCTTAGTATTATTAGCAGGACAAAATCATTCATCACCAGATCTCACGGAGGATGGTAGCACAGGCTTCTTCCAGTGTTCCTGAAGTTCTGAGAATGAGCCCTACATCTTTTGCCTTCAATTTCCCTTCATTAGTAGAGTCAGAATATTAATACTTACAATAGCCTACTGGCTCTTGTGAGATATTCTCTATAGACAAAGTGCTTTCTAACTTTCACCGCTTTTAAACGAGGGGCACTGAAGCGCCTCCTGAATGCCGCATTAAAGCAAAGCCTCCGGAAGTGACGCTCTCCCCGTTGCCGGCAGCGGCGGCTGGCGACACGGGGCTTTGGAGCGGCGCATTCTGAAAGTCTGAAAATTGAAGTATTAAGAACGCGCCGCTCCAAAGCCCCATGTCTCCAGCCGCCACCACTGCCGGCAACGGGGAGAACGTCACTTCTGGCATCTTTGCTTCAACGCGGCGTTCAGGAGGCGCTTCAGCGCTCCTCGTTTAAAAGCAGCCTTAGAACACTCCAGCAATGAGAGAGAATATATTGTTTAAAAACTAAGCAAAAAAATGGATGTAAACAGACAGACGGCAGCTCCACTTGTGCCCGCACCAGTCCGCTTCACCCCTGGGTTGGTCAGGCCATGTAAACGACATTATGTCGGGGCAGCCCTGCCACCAGTGTTCTGATACATCCCAAAGCATGCCAGTCACACCTGGGGCACCAGCAAAATGTGGAGCTGTTGTCCATCTGTTGGACGAACCCACACTGCAGCTCCACACCCAGCCATCCCTTGCCCCGTTCAGTATCGTGGAGTTGCAGGCACCAGCCTAGAGCATCGGGTGAGCGCCTGCAACTCGATGATGTGTGTGGGGGGTGCAACACGGGCGGACTGTGGACCAGGAAAACTACCGGTCCATCTGTTGCGGACCCTTGGAGCATCCATCTAAAAACACCCATTGTGATTCTTAGGCCCTTTTCACATGGGCCGACGGTGATGGGGAATGGGTGGAGGCCACGGCGGGTGGGCGGTCCATCGCACAGATGCCCACCCACCTCCACCTATCTCCACACACAGAGCATCTACCATTGGTGCCCGTTGCTCCATGCGTCGGCAATGGGTGGAGGTGGGTAGAGCACAGGAGCACGCATGCACCCCCACCCAACCGCCACGGTGATTGCATGGACACACACCCCTACTGCCCACGCACCCACACATGTGGGCAAGGGGAGCGGTGTCCATTCAAAAAGGACCTGTGTGGTACTTCTCTAAACAAATAATTTTTTTCATCCAAACAAAGTTGAATTGGTGATTAAAACCTCTTTGTTTCATAGGGAAATCTGATTTTTAATCATCATCTTTATTTTCATATAGCGTTCCCCTGCCAAGACACTTGGAGCACTATACATATAACTAATAAACACAAATTTTTATTCCTCACAACCACTCTGTGAGCAGGGGCCTGCGTTGACTGTGGGTATTTTCAGACGATACGTTGGCCATTGGCCCCGTACCGGCACCAACGGCTTCGTTCCCCGCCGGGGTCACCCCGTAACGGCACAACAGACGTGCCGGGGGGATCCCGGCAGGGAAAGTGGGAGGGGCCGCGCGGCGCAACGTGCGGCTGCGTGGCCCCGCCCCCTCCACGCACCCCGCCGCCCGCCCTCCGAGGAGACGGGCGGGCGGTGGGGCCAATGCGGCCGCCGCGTCCGGCCGATCGTGCCACGGCCCGGGATCCCGCCGGGGATCCCGGGCCGTGGCACGCGGCCAGACGTTACTTTTCCTTGGCCACGGCCCGGGGTCCGTCTGACCACGCTTCCCGGGACCTTCCCCCGGCTAGCCCGGGAAGCGTGGTTCAAACGAACCCCATGTGGGTATTGACCGTGGCCAACATCTGGCACGCCGTGAACAGACGTACGGGACACGGTGACCACAGGTGGGTATTCACCGTGGTTCACCGTGTTCACGTAACGTCTGAAATCACCCTGTGTTGCTGCAGTTTGCAGTAATTCTCGCAGAATCAGCCAATCCTGACCATGACCCAAGGGTAAATAGGCCCCTGGGAGATGAATTGTGGGTGGGTGGGGTCTGAAGGCCCTATGTTTGCGTGAGGGAGGTGCTGAAATTCCAGAGGATTTGAGTTGTGTTTGATTAGCAAATTTGCTTCCCAGCATGCATAGTTATGCAAATCAAGTTAATTATGCAAATATTTCATGGTGAATTTGCAGAATATGGCTTCACTGGTTGCAGAATTTAAGATTTTTTGGTGCAGTCAACTCAGGTCTCTGCCTGTGAGGTAGGTTAGGCTGAGATAATATTTTGTCTGGCCCAAGGTCACCCAGTGAGTTTCTGGCTAAGGCAAATCTTGAACCGGGGTCCCCCCTACCTCTCAGTCCAAGCGGCGCACACTTAACCATTGCACCACACTGGCCCCCAAAGATTTTTTAAAGGCACAGTCTTTGGCCTCCCCCTCCACAGCAACACACAAGAAGTGGGTGGGCTTTACCACGAATCAAACCCAGGATCTCTCGCACCCTAAGCAAGAATCATATCCCTAGACCAGTTGTTGTTGTTTTTTACATCAGGATCCAGACTAAGCTTTGCTGCCTCACAGCTGAGCAGTGTTCTTTATTTGATTAATTAATTAAATTAATTTAGATTTATATCCCGCACTATCCCCTGAGGTTCAGGACAGCTTACAATAAACACATAAAATACAAATATAAAATACATAATTAAAACCCCACAAAAACTAAAAACACCCTCATTGGCCTCCCCCATAATCTGTCCCTGCCCATTGAATGTCTGGCCAAATACAAAGGTCTTACATTGCCTCCAGAAAGACATTCAAACTAGGGCTCAGGCGAGCCTCCAAGGAAAGGGAGTTCCAAGGCTGTGGGACAGCCACAGAGAATGCCTCCCTGCAGGCCCGAGATGTATGAAACTGGGCCAGCGATGGAACCAGAAAGATGGCACCCTCGGCAGATCTCAACAGGAGAAAGATGGTCCTTCAGACCTGTTGGTGATCTTTGAAAAAAACCAGAATACTGAAAGAATGTTCACTCTTATTGAGTCATAAAAGCATCCTCTTTTATGACAGCAAGTCACATAGTAGATTAGAGACCATAGATTAAACTCCATTGACCACTGTTTCCCTGCTGTTAGTATTCCCATCCAGTCACTGACAGTGTGTGCAATCAAAGAATATTTATGTCACATTTCTTGTCACCTCATCTTGAGACTGTCAGCCATGAGTCTGTTTTCTGAATTTATGTCTGTATTAAGCCAGGTTTATCATGAACCTTAAACAGAGAAATATGGGGACATGTTGAAGGATAAGAAATCGTTTAAATGTCAGTATGACTACTTTTTTCTTTTAAGTAATCATCTTAACCAATGAGATGTAGACAGTCAAATGACCTACATTCACCTTAATTACTGTTCAGTTTCTGATACAAATCTTTAGGAGACTTATTACAATTGCAGATATGATATAGAATTTTGGCAACTTTCTGTATGCCATATATCTGCTTTGAATTTCAAGCATACATAGATGAACTTTGTATTAGAGAAACCCAAGTTTAGAGGGAGGGAGGGAGGGAGGGAGGAAGGAAGGAAGGAAGATGATGATGATGATGATGATGATTGATGATGATTTTGACTGTTCTTGATGAAGAAAGCATTGTGATTATTTGTGTGTTTTTATGGTGATTACTGTGCTTTGAAAATGAGATACAGTAAAGTACCAGAACTTCATTGTATAGCAGTACTCTTAGACAAACTCCCCACAATGCTTCCCAGTCACCAAACTAAGTAGCCAATCTTCTGTTGAAATTAAGGCATCTGAAACTTGAAATATCTAATGACTCCCCATTCTTCAAGTCTAACTCACACCCCCTCTGATCTACCAAAGGCCAAATTTGTTGATTTTCTTGAACAACACAAAGCCACTCTTTGTCTAGAAGTTTGACACGTAATGCATTATGAAAGAAAGATGTGGGGTCTTGAGCATTTATGATTGAGGTTGCTGTAGTAGACTTGTCTTATTGATATTTGGGTCATTACATATTTAACCTTTTATTAATTTGTTAAAATAGTATGGTAAATTGTGTTTTCTAAATTTTGTATTGATATATCATTTAAGTACTGGGTGTATGTTATAACAATCAGAATAATGAATCCTGACAAGATGGAGGTGATGTTCATGGGGAGGGTTGAGGGGGTGGTGGTGTCCGTCATGGACGGGGTCTGCCCCCTTTGACTGCCCAGGTTCAGAGTCCTGGGGGTGCTCCTTGACCCACAGCTTCACCTGAATTGTCAGGTGGAGGCTGTGGCGAAGGGAGCATTTTGCCAACTACATCTGGTGTGACGGCTTCGGCCGTATGTCTTGGACTCGGATCTGGCCACCATCATCCATGCTTTCGTTACCTCTCAATTGGACTACTGCAATGCGCTCTACATGGGACTGCCCCTGATGATGGTCCGGAGGTTGCAGCTGGCGCAGAATGCGGCGGCCTGTCTCCTGACGGGGACGGGCCACCGTGAGCACATTACACCTGTGCTCCATACTCTGCATTGGCTGCCTATTATCTTCTGGGCCCAATTCAAGGTGCTGGTTATGAACTACAAAGCCCTAAATGGTTTGGGTCCTGGTTATCTGCGAGACCGCCTCAGACATCGGGTTGTTTTGCGGCCCCTGCAGTCAGCTGGGGGCACCCAGCTTGACGTTCCCCGGGAATGCCGGGTGGCGACAGCAGAAAGGGCGTTCTCAGCGGTCGCACCTCAGCTATGGAATTCCCTCCCATTGGAGGCCCGTTTATCCTCAGACCTCCCCTCTTTCTGTAGATGTTGTAAGACCTGGCTACTCCACCAGGCCTTCAGGGAGGGGGGGGTTACGCTTGAAACCGTCATGTCCATTTTATATTTTTATATTTTGTAACATTTTAGATGTTTTTATTATTGTTGTTTTAGAATCATGTTGTACGCCGCTCTGAGCTGCTGTTGTGCAGAAGGAAGTGGGCTACAAGTGCACGTAATAAATAAATAAATAAAGGCCAAAGGCCAATAGCTTTCCTCATGCTAAAGTACACTAGTTACTGCACTTTACTCTCTCACCCTACCCTTCTTTATTATTTTATTTTGTCCTAACCCTGTTTTAAATTGTTTATATTATCTTGATTGTTTTATATTTGTATTATTGTATTTTTACTCTTTTAAAATTGTTAGCTACCCTGAGCTGTTTTTACAGGAGGGGCGGGGTATAAATAAATAAATAAATAAATAAATAAATAAATAAAATTCAGGAATAAGGTTCTCTACAGCATGATTAAGAAAATTGAAATCTGACCCCACCCAAACCCCAAACCAAGCAAACAGTACTTGAGAAATTGAAAAAATTAAATCAGGGCAAGAAACATTATCTAGTTCACCTTCCCTATTAAATAAATTATAATAGTTTTAGGCTCTTTTCAAATGGGTGCAAGTGCATGGGGGGATGGGGTACACCATGTTGGGTGGGCAAGAGGTGCATGGGCAGCACATTACACAGATACCCACCCACCTCACCCATCTCCATGCACAGAGGCACCTCCATTGTCCGCGGTGCTTCCATGCGTGGGCAATGGGTGGAGGTGGATGGAGCACGCACATAACCCCATCCACTTGTTGTGGCAGTCGCATGGACGCACCCTCCACTGCCCACCCACCCGTACGTGGGGGGGGGGAGAACGTCCATGTAAAAAGGGCCTTACTTTCATTATCTTAGAAATGCAAGTAAATGAAAGAAAAGAGACTATTGAAATGAGCTCCTTTTGCACTTTTCAAGACCCTTTTTTTCATCTGGTCAAACAGCTAGAACTAATACAGCAGAGTAAGAGCAAGATGTATTCTACTCTGCTTCATGCATTATTAACAGAATTGCCAACAACATTCCCAGTATAGAAGCTTTATTTTTGCAGATGATGATGAGAACATCAATTGTTGGAGATTATGGTGTACTATCTAAACAATAATTATTATAAAACCACTCTTAATTGCTAGACACTAGGATAAACCTTCAGAGCAAACTAACAGCTAGAAAAAATATTGTTTCATTTGTAGGAAGAGTGCTTCATATAAAAGTCATAGATGCAGATTAAAAGTAGAAAGTCAAGATGTCATTTTTCAGAAGATTTTCTGACAGTTACCATGCATTAAGTTACATCTAAACGAAGCACAGATCACCTCTTTACAATATGGAGGCACTGTGTTTTATAGGACCCATTGAAATAATATCATGGACAGATCTGATGCAAGCGACAGACAACTATATAATATAATCTGATAGTTTTTTTATACTAGTATTTTAGCTTTGGTGGTCTGAAAAGTTGGAATTAATTTCAGGAGGGCCAGTACAAAGATGCAATATTCTAAATGAAAAAACGTTGTAGAAGGAAAATACATTAGTGATGATTTGGGTAAACCTGGCAATATTTTCAGCAATATTTTCAGTCCAATATCTACTACCTTCATGATTCTACAATGAGCTTCATAAATTTGTGAGTTTTAAGAGATGGATATAAAGAGAAAATACTTTTCTCTTTCTTCACACATACATTGAATTTTCCTCATAAAATCAGATTTTGGAAATGGTCTTTCCATACCAGTAACTTTATCCAGGGTTTCAGCTTCAGCTTAATTCTACTCAATTGAATTTAGCTTTAGAACTTCATCTTTTTAGAATTTGGTGTCCTAACCCCAGCCTACATACATCTTATAAAACATAAACAGTCAAAGCAATTGCACATACTGCTAGATAACTGCAGCAGCAGTAAACAGATTACAGCCATAGACACTGTAAATGTCCCTGAGGAAATTTGTGCATGATTTAGTTTAAGATATAAGCATGGTGATAATGGAAAAATAAAACAAACTCACAAGTTAATGTGTGTAACCCCTCACAACTAAAATTTTGATTATGAGGGGTTAAAATGTAAATTTGATAACAATATTAACTTTAAAATAATAGATGCAATGCATAAATACATTTTATTATTTTGAGGGGTGTCTCTGCACAGTCAATTAAGGACTAACCTAAAAATATTTGAAGCAAAAAACTAGTAACAAAATTCTTCAGTATGGGATACAGTCTGGAGACATAAATTATACTTTGCAAAAGTTCATCATAAGGGATGATTAAACTTCTGATATCAATGGGCAGCAATTCTATTCTTCAGTATAGTTTTATCCTTCTTTGTCACTCCAAAATCATATAAAATTATATTTTATTCCCTTAGTAATTGTTCAGGACCTCATAGACCACTTCCTTTATCCTGTAAGTCATAGATCTCATAGTGATCTATGGTAACAGGTCAGAACTAGATGGATAAGATATCTCCTTAAGATTCAATTTCAGGCTGACTAAAGTAGACTTACTTTTCCACCTGACATCATCGCTTCCAATAACTATTTCCTTAGAGGCAGGGCTTTTGGGGCTTTTCATCCGAGATACCAGAATTCTGAATCAAAGGAATATTATTCATCTCTAAATTCTTAAAATCTAAGGCTAACTCCAGCAACAAATGTTTAAAGGGCTGAGATTCTTGTTGTATAAAATCTTTGAGCGTCTCAAATTCCTCCAGCAGGGTGAAATTTATAAAGCTTCTGCTGAAAGATATCGCAGAAACCCTCTTCAGGAGGATTAGTAAATCCTGAATTTATGGAATTGTTATCATACTAAGAAGTAGAGGCAAAATTATCCAAAAAGGATAAAAAACTAATATCCAAATTAGATCTTAATAATGATGGGCCCTCCATATTAGTCACATCAATCTCTCTCTCTACCATTAGAGTTAAGCGGCAAAAAAGCTGGTAACTGAGTATTTATGACCACCTGTTCTGAGGTTATTGATTTGCAGCATACCGACAGGGTTACACTTCCTTTTCTTAGTATAAACTTAGTGATCTTGGTTTGGGTTGAGAGCTGCTTACTCGCTAGGATCCACTCTGGTGAAGCCATTATTAATTAACAGTCTTTAAATATTCCAACCTATTCTTCATACATATACTGCTAGCGCCCTAAACTGTCTTCCTGAATTTAAACCATAGCAGTTAAAATAAATGCAATATATATTCTATGAGGTTATACGGGGACCCTATAAAATAATAAACTTTGTAGCAGTATCAGCTTGATTAATTCAATATATTTTGAACCAAGATCAATATTTCCCTCTCAGGCAATTGCAAAAGTGGGTGCTACACGTAGTTTTCTAAGTGGACCCATGGACAATTACCACAATGGCCCCTACAGACAGATGTCAAAATGGTCCCCTCGGGCAGTATTCAGAGTGGCCCCTTCAGGCAGTATTCAGAGTGGCCCCCACAGGTGAACAGAACCCAAAAACATACAATGCAGTAACTCTAACAGCAGGGTCTGATCAATAAGGCAGCGGCCTTGTTCGCCCCTGCTGACTGAGACTGTTCTCCCTCATTTCAATAATCAAAGGGTCCTGCCTTCATCCTCCGAAGTCTCTCTTTCCACCAAAAAAAGCAGGCTCCCTCCACCGTCTCTGCCCGCAAATGGCCTGCCAAAGACCAGGCCACCTGTACTGATGAACAGAAGTAAACTGAACTACTTATATTTATACTTATTTAATTATATCAAAATAACAACAATTCCCCTTTAGTAGTGTTTAGATAAACAGTGTGAACTGAATTAACAATTTAATTAAATCAAACCAACTACTCTACTTTGGTAGCATTCATATGAACAGTGTAAACCAAAGTAACTGCTTTTATTTAATTAAATCCAACTCCACTTTGGCAATGTTCAGATGAACGGTGTAAAACAAAGTAGTACTTTGTTATCCACCCCCCCACCTGCCAAGATATAATGATCTCTAAACCATAGTTGCCATCCTTACATTGATAAGTATTCACATGAACGGTTATCTGGAAATACAGACTGATTACTGAAAGGGCATATGTGTCATTCCAAAAGTATGTACTTCTGACTTTTCAGGAATATATATTTCTCTTCTTACTCCTGAATAATGTCAGTTTAGTTCTCGGTTTATGTGAATGCTTCAGGAGTAAAACAGAAGTAAGGCTCAACTACATCAAATTAATTGTCCGTAGGAATATGGACTTAGTGACTTTGCCATACATAATGCAGGCAAGTCTAAAATGTCTGCATGCTGATTTAGCACAGCAAACACTACCTATGCCTGCTATATTGAAAAAGAAAACCACTATTGGCCTTCATATAGCTGAAAATTATTAAAACAATACTTAATCTAATATTCAGTAACTTTTAATTACAACAGCTTACTCTGTCTTCATACTGATAGACACTTATTTTGTAAGGTAAAGATAAAAAAAGCAGTTTGAGATGAGTTGATGAAAATGTATTTGAATCGTTTGAAGTCGGGCTATGGAATTTATTCTTTTCTCCTAAACATTTTATTTCACAATGTGTTTAAATGAGTTTTAACTACTGTAAGTATTATAGAATGGTGAATAGAACTTATGTTTTTAGAAAAGCAAGTAATTAACATAATTTCCTATTCATGAAGCAGAATAAGACAAAGCTCAAAGCTAACTGATACATATGTTGAAAAGAATTACTACTAACACTTGATGTGTATTCTCACATGCTAGGATTAAATTTGTTCAAAGGAACTGACGTCTACACTCTGCAGGAAGAATGGAGAAACTTTTCCTTCCCATGGGTCTCTTTTAAAATTAGTGCAAGCTCTGCAGTCCAGCTAGAAACTAGTGAGTACATGCTTAAGGGTTGTCTCTCAGTATGGGGAAAGGATGGGGAGACTGTATCAACTGTGTCCCCCCTTCCACCCGCACAGCCTGGATTAGGGAGGGAAAGTGGGGGTGGGTTTTTTTACATTGCGGCCATTCATTTGAATGGCTGCAATGTAAAAAATCCGGTACGGGGGGACTCCGGTAAATTACCCGGATTACCGGGTTTAATCCAATACTGCCGGTACACCAAATACCAGGCAGTATCGGATACCGGAAGATCTGGAAGTCCCAGCCCTACCAGGTACTCACATTTGCTGTGAAACAAAGCCATGCATTCACCCAGCAAGTCCAAAGGGAGGGAAGTATTCTGATCTGAACAAATATGGCTGCAGAGTAAACTTAGTATGCATCAAAATACTGATCAATGATTGACTTCAGGAACATCAAAAAACATGCATGAGCATGACCATGCTAACAATCAGAATAAATACATCCAAACCATCATAACAATTTCTTCTGGAAAAGTTCACACTGACTGGTCTATATTTGTTCAGTCAGGGCTGCCTCATTGAGGAGAAGCATTCCTCAGGATAGGAAAGAGGGAGAGGCCCTGTCTGGAGCAGGGTTCCCCTGCTTCAGACAGGGAAATCCCTAGGCTGCCTGGGAATATGCCTGGCCAAGAATCCAGGAACAGGGAACTGCTTTATCAGGCACCCTGTAGCTCATCAGAGAAAACTAGCCATAAGCCCAAGAAGGGATCTGCTGCTAAGCAAGAGAGACTGTCCAGATTGAGGCTTGACTCAAGGGAGGGACAGGGGCCTGCCCTTTCATGAGTCCTCTGTCCCTCTGTTTTGCAAGAGTTGTCACTTTTGACCCACCTCAGCAGTTCCCAGACCATTTGTAGTAAAGATGCTACAGCACAGGTTGCAATCTGGAATGGAACACCTATATCATTATCAAAGGAACCAAAAACAACATGAATGCTTGTTTAACTTTCCCTGTTTTCTCACTAGAATACTAAATACCTGATTGTGCAAACTGCCTTTGAGGAGATAATGCTTCTCCAAGAGCCATATGCCTAAACTTGCTCCTTCATCTGGATGATTTCCTTCATATTCAAACTTGTTCCTGTTTTATTAGAGGAAAGCAAAACAAATTTCCCCAGTCCTACTTTCTGGGTCAACTACTGACCACTGTCCTGCTTCTTTTTGTTCCTTAAATTTGTCATTTGTTCCCTACCTTGCGATTTTTATTTATTCATTCATTTATTTTTGGCTTCTCCGTTTCACTTAAACAATGGTTCCTAAAAACTTCCTACTGTTCAAATCTAAGATCCTCTTCTCTGTTCTCATTTTTCTTGCAAGGTCTTTCTGCATCTTCTTTCAGCAGTCATACTCACCTCTAACCTTCAATTTCCTGAGATTTTATGGTTTGGCTGTCACTTTGGTGATCACAATTCAGCATCTACATCAGTGGCTCTTCTATTCCTCTCTAATCTCACAGTTCTGTTCTTGAATGACTTCCACTTTACCTTATATCCACACCCAAAGTTTAAGCTAATGTCTTTACTGCTGTCTCCTATATCTGCCAGTGTATTGTACTTTCAGACCTTCTTCCATTTCCCCCATGTTTCAGTGTGAATACCTTTCCAACATCCCCTGGCAGATGGTTGTTGCTGTCTGAAGCTTAATATGGTAAAAATAGAATTCTGCACCTTTCTTCTTCATCTGTCTTTCTCTGTTGACTACTCTTTTATGCAGACAAGTCTTTTCAGTAGCTTATTCCTGTTTTTTCCCTCCCAATCTCATCTTGGTCTCTCTTATCCCTTATTCTTTAAATTATGTCCCTCATCTCATACACCAATTAATTTTTGTCTCCATTCAAATCCATCCTTTTTAAAAAAAAAAAAACCACACCTTCCACTAAGACTTGCAACTCTGGTCACTTCTAAAGATCTTGTTTCAGTTTTTCAGGTTCCTGAACTTCTGTCTGAATTAGATAATAATCTGCTTGGACCTGCTACCGTATCCTACCATAAGCATGTACAATGCCAACTATTTTGTGGGCATTTGTTGAATAGTAAGAAGAACGACTCATGACTTTTGTCTTCCATGGAACATTAGGCCTAGATTATGTGTCAGGACAAGTGCTCGAGAGCTGCATGACGCTCCTGAGCTGCCATTTGCCACCTTTGACCTAGCCCAAGCCCATGCATGGATAAATTTAGGATTTATCATTAGGGGGTGTTTCTGTTATTGTTTAGAAAATTGAGTTTATGTGCAGCTTCACAGATTGTCTATTTTCATTGTACTCCAGATCTTTGTTTTTAAAATGCATAACCATCTTGCATATGTTGATGGGAGAAACAGGAAGTTTTGACAGCTGGATAGGAGGAAACTGTGCATTTATTACACCAGTAATTCATGGATTTATGCTTGAGTTTTGTACTAAAGAGGCGGTTGAGGTTCTTCATGCTGAAAAAAGAGATAAATTGCCTCTTTACCTCCCTCTTTTGAGATACTAAATTTGGTTGGAGAAATCTGAATTGCTCATTACCACTTTTAGAGAACATTGGGTGTAAACAAACATGACAATGGGCCGCTTTGGTCCACTCTGCCATGCACTGACCTAGACTGGACCTACAAGCTTGTGCAATCCCTGCCAGATGTTAGCCCAGGATTGCCCCAGGCCGTGTTGGCATCTAACCCGGGCTCTGACCCCGGAACATCTCAGAATCACAGCCCAGGCTGAGGTCCACTCAAATGGGCCACAGTGGGCTATCACGTTTGGGGTGGCCCCCAGTGACCTAGCCCGGATCGGGTCTGCCATGGCGGTTGTCATTGACTCATGGCTTCCCATCATGGTGGGGTGCTGGGTGGGGCCAGTCACACATTCGTGTGGCTCCCTCCCGTCATATTTGTTCGGTGGTCCGGAGGGCTTTTCCTCCCCGAACCGCCGCCAAGTCAGCATCACATGTATTAACACCCATTGACATTCACTACTTGTTTCATTGCCCTCTGTTCCTATAAATAGCTGACGCTGTCTATTGATTAATGTGCAGGGCCTCGGAGCTGGGAGACCTGGGTTTGAGGAGAGGACTTGCTGGGTGGCTTTGGTCAAGTGAGCCACTATCTCACTTTCTGTGCCAGTGTAACATCTAATAAATGGATAGCCAGAATGCAGTTCTCATGCTTGATGAATGGGGACATGGCTCCTCCATCCAGCTGAGAAGACAGACAAGGATAACATATTCCCTTGTATTTCTACTGCATCCACCAATAATGGGATGAATTTGCTGTTTCTGCTAAAATGATCAGTAGTGGAACAGTGATTTTTGACACTTAAATTCTTAGCATTGGGCTTCATCAGAGTTAATAGTCAATTGAAATGAATATTCAGTGACTTCAAATGAGTAGGGTACCCCTGTGCATTTCAAAATTTCCCCCAACATTTTATAACACATTAAAAATATCTGTTTCTTGATTAAAACCACACACTCCAAATCCTGGTGCTCAGACTTGCTTAAGTTTTTTTGTTGTTTTGTACGAAAATGCTAGGTAAAAGACACGAAGCAAGCATGATGAACAAAGCTCAGGGAACCAATACTATATTGATGAAAGCACCACTAATCGCCAGCTGTTTAGCAGTAGCCCTTAGAACTGGTGCAAGCCCCAGTGACTGGCATTTGCACTGGTGCTAAACAGTTTTATTTATTTGTTTATTTTATTTGTTTTAAACATTTCTTAGTCACCCCATATGACTACGGCATCTCGGCGCAACGGTCAGTCCAATAAAAACAATTAAATAAAACAATTCTTTAAAAACAATACACAATTTAAAACAGGGTTCATATGAATCAATCAAAAATCAAAATAAGGGTAGGGTGGCGCTAAAAACCCTAAACCCCCCTCCCAAAAGGCCTGGGCAAACAGCCAGGTTTTACAAGCCCGCTGAAATGTTAAAAGGCTTGGGGCCAGGCGAGCTTCCTCCAGGAGGGAATTCCAAAGACGCGGCCTGGCCACCGAGAATGCTCTCTCCATTGTGGCCCCCCGCTTAACACGGGGGACCTCCAAGAAGGCACCCCCAGCAGATCAAAGGAGCCACTCTGGGGCGCAGAGGGCGAGGCAGTCCCTGAGGTACGATTGGCCCAGACCCTGAAGGGCCTTATAGATCAATACCAATACCTTGAACCTGGCTCAGCACGCTATTGGCAGCCAATGCAGAGTCTGGAGCACAAGTGTTATATGCTCCCGACAGCCCGTCCCTGATAGGAGCCGGACTGCCGCATTCTGCACTAGCCGGAGCCTCCAAACCAGGAACAAGGGCAGCCCCACATAGAGCGCATTGCAGTAGTCCAGCCTTGAGGTGACGAAGGCATGGATGAGGGAGTCCAGGTCCGGCCCGGAGATGAACGGACGCAGCCTCTGCACCAGATACAACAGGCAGAAGACGGCTTTCACCACCACCTCCACCTGTTGATCCAGGCAGAGATCTGAGTCCAATATCACCCCCAGACTCCGAACCTACTGAGCTATAGGAGGGCGAACCCCACCCCCCAATCAGGGGGGCTGACACCTCCCTCCCTTGGAGGATCACACTGATAAACATACAGCTACTGAAATCAAAGTACACTTAACTGGCCAGTTTCACACTCCTCCCTCCCCCTGCACACGTGTGCGGTGGGGGAGCATCCGTGGGAATGCTGCAGGCAGCGTGGTGGGGGCATGCGCGCTCCCACGCTCTACACATCTCCACCCACCGCACACCCACGGAGCAATTGGCCAGAACAGCGGTTGCTCCATGGGTGGTGATGGGTGTGTGCCCGTGGGAACAGCTGTGCATGTGCCACACACCCGCCACCATCTCCACCCATCTCCACAGTCACCATGGCCCGTGTGAAAACGGCCTGTGTCTCAGGCTTGTCACCTTATGATATCTGCACTGGAAACTATTCTGTTCCAGTTTGAGATTGAAAAGAAAAGGATTTGCAACTCTAATATTCTAAAGCTTTCTTCATAAAAAATAATCAGAACAAAATTCTCATCAGCGGTAATTAATTTTGACAGTGTGGGCTTTGTAGCAATTCACAAACCTGTACTTTGTGCATCAGCATTCCTTATTATTCTAATTAAAGTGGAACACTATGCCCTCGCCAGTCATTAATGGGTTTTCATTTTGTAAATGACATTTGCAGAAGTTAAAATGGGCAGTTCATATGAAGTCCACAGGCAACAGCGTTAAAATTAGCATCACCATAGCAACAGTCTTCCATCATTAGCATTCAGGGCAACAGGAAATGTTTTGTTGTTCCTTTGTTTCCAAATAAAGATTTTTGTATGTATATTACATACAGGGGGAAACCTACAGAGCATGTTTCAGATAACAAAAATATTCAACTAAATGTGGTTATTCTGGGGTTTCTCGGATTTATAATTTTGAGGGTATTATTCCTTTTGTAATTTTATGATCTGTACAACTGTGCATGTCTAACCTCTTGAAGCAGCATTTACTCACTGCCAGCCTACGGCTTACCAGTACATTTTTGTATGTAGTCCCTAGCTTGATACTGAAGTGAAGAGTACACATTCAACAAAGGATTGTGTTGAGTTCATGAGAATCTGTACAAGGTGCACCCATGGCCAAACAGAAAGATCTTTTCAGGCTGTCTAGTAGGCTGGGTTGTGCATATTTTCAAGAAAGAATGTGGTTTTTATTGTGTTAGAAAAGAAGCTTATAAACAGGGGTTTTCCTTTGTGAGAACAGCAATATGATCACATAAATTATGCAATAAATAAAATGCTGGGATACAATGTTTAATTCTGGCTTGTCCTACATGGGTAGATGAGTGCAGGGAGAAGGGTAGAAACTGCTTTTCCTCCTCTTTGCATATTTAAGGAGGAGCAAGCAAGATAAATCATTGGGCAGCCCACTCCTTACCCGTATGCAAGGTCATTTATAACTAGACCACCCCTGGGAGATGTGTGTTTACATTTGCCTGTTTTTAAAGTTTTCCAGTGATCGAGACTTCTCGCAACAACCTTCCTTGGCAATCTGTCCCACTGTCTAACTGCCCTAATGGTTAGAAGACCCTTTCTAATATTTAGCCATAATCTTTACTCCTTCAATTTAAGCCCAGTACCTGAGTCCTATCCTCAGTGGCTGGCTGCAGAGAATATTTGGGTACCAATTTCCTTCAAACAAACTTTTACATCTTAGAAAACAGTTTTCATAGGCAGCTGTTAACTGTTGATAGTGGGGGGCACAGGAGTGGGGGCTGGGCAGGGGTTCTATAAGGCTTCCCAATAGCAACATGAGCACGCCCCCAGTGACACACACACATACACATACCCCACAGGACGCCTATGAGCTTGATGCTGCCCATGAAATATCTGAAATAGGAACTAGGAGGGTGCAGGCTAGCAGAGCAAGCGCTAGAATTTGCAGGGCCAAGCACAAAAATAAAATGTGGTGTCCCTGTAGTTCCATCCCCCAATGTCCCACTCCTTTAACAATTAGCAGTCTGGTGTTTGCTTACAAAAACAAATAAGTGTCATACGTTTTCACACACGCATATGTGTACAAACTGGGTTTCCAACACACACACACAGAGTCACACCTCCAGCAGGAACAATTGAGGGTTTGTGATTTACTGAGAGAGTGAAGCGAGTTGGGGCAGAGTGCCACTGGAAGCAGCCAGGCTGAGAGTCGCAGGTGGGGAGACAGCCATGCAGAAATAGCCTGTTCTGGGGCCTCAGGAGCACTGGATCTGAGGCTACCAGGACTGGCCTCCCTTCAGGACCCCCACTAACCTCAGGTCCTGGGCCATGGCTCCTACTGGTCCTACTTAAGGCCAGCCCTGCTAGCTAGTGTGTCTGATCTGGCAGTGTTCCATATTCCAAAGGACCTGGCATGCTTGCTAGTATTTGGCAACATGTACTTGGGGAGCACATAAAATCTGTAAATCAAAGAACTGTTGAGTTCAAAGGAACCTCAGGGGACATCTACTCCAACCCTATGCAGGAGACTATACCCTTCTTCCTAAAGCATCTGTGACAGATGCTTGCCCAGTCTTTTCTTGCAAACCTCCAGGGAAGGAGATTCCACAACCTACCCAGGCTGGTTATTCTACTGATGAACAGTTCTAAAAGGCAGGTCATTTTCCTAATATTTAACCTAAGCCTACCTGCCTGTAATCAAACCTATTCCCTCTTGCCCTATTCTCAGTGGCAGTGGAGAACAAATGTTCTCCCTCTTTTTTTGTGGCAGCCTTTTACATCTTTGAAAACAGTTATCGTGTCCCCTTCCCCTTGGATAGGAAGCAAAGAGTAGGACTGAATGGTCAGTTTTCACAATGGAGAGATGTAAAAAGTGGTGTGCCCCAGGGATCTGTACTGGGACCGGTGCTGTTTAATGTATTCATTAATGATCTGGGAAAGGGCATTAAGAGTGAGGTGATCAAATTTGCAGATGACACCAAGTTATTGAAGGTAGTTAAAACACGAGCAGATTGTGAAGAACTGCAATAGGATCTTACGAGACTGGGTGCCTGGGCATCTAAATGGCAGATGAGATTTAATGTGGACAAGTGCAAAGTGATGCACATAGGGAAAATAATCCAAACTATGAGTACGCAATGCTGGGTACTAAGCTCGGAGTAACCATTCAGGAAAAGGATCTGGGAGTGATTGTGGACAATACACTGAAACCCTCAGCCCAGTGTGCAGCAGCAGTCAAAAAAGCAAACAGAATGTTGAGTTATTCGCAAAGGGATAGAGAATAAAACGGAGGATGTCATAAGCCTCTATACAAATCAATGGTGCGACTGCACCTCGAATATTGTGTGCAGTTCTGGTCGCCCCATCTCAAAAAAGACATAGCTGAACTAGAAAAGGTACAGAGAAGGGCAACAAAAATGATCAAGGGCATGGAAGGGCTCCCGAATGAGGAGAGGCTTGACAAGCTGGGTCTCTTCAGCTTAGAGAAGACTGAGAGGGCACATGATAGAGGTTTATAAAAATTTGAGTGGTGTGGAATGAGTAGATAGGGAATGGTTATTTACCCTCTCAAATAGTACGAGAACTAGGGGACACTCCATGAAACTAGCTGCTGGCAGATTTAAAACAAATAAAAGGAAGTACTTTTTCACTCAATGTGTAATTAACTTATGGAATTTGTTATCAGAGGACGTTGCCAAGGCCAGTAGTATAGCTGGGTTTTTTAAAGGACTGGATAAGTCCTTGGAGAGTAGGCCCATTAATGGCTATTTACCAAGTAGCTTACGGGATGAACTTCTTACTGTTGGGAGCTGGGAGTGAACAATGGAGAATGGATATGATGACAGTTGGTTCTTCTCCCATGCAATCGTGATTGGCCACTGTCAGAGGACAGGATGTTGGGCTTGATGGACCATTGGTCTGACTCAATATGGTACTACTTATGTTCTTACATTCCACTCTCATTTAATCTTGTTTTCTCTAGGCTAGAGAAAGCCTCTCTAGCTGCACCTTTCTTCAGCATGATGAACAAAACCTTACAGTGAACACCACCTCTCCTCTGTGCTTTTTGTGCTATTCTGCCTGCATTCAACATTCTATTGCTGTTTTCAGACAATATTAACTGTCTAAAATTAGTATCTCAGGTTTTCCAATCTTATGATCTCAGCCTCTGTTGTAGTTCTCCCCTCATAAGCTGCCACTGTCCAATCCTACATACCTAAATAGTCTACTTTACTTGGCCCATGTGTGCCATGGGAGACGTTTTACTAATCAAATTTGCTTTTGTTTTGAACAAGAAAGGTAACTTCATTAACTCAGTGCTTAAACATATTTTGAGTAGATTAGAGTGGGCTATATATTAATACAGTGACTGTCTCATGAACACCATCTTTCCAGTCATGTAGCTGATATGTTTTAACCCATTAAACCTATAAACTGGAAAATGATTGTTAACATGTAACTCATCTGCTCTTAGTGTTGTCAACGTAACTCTCAAAAGTGGCCTAGCTCTGAGGGCATTTGTGATCTGGCATCTAAAATGCTGTGGAGGAGGACTGGTGGGCCTAGCAGTCCTTAAGCTTCTTTATATATTCACACACTTGTTCAACCATTTATGTTTCTTCCACTATTCCATTAGCTTTTTGTTAGGTCAGGTTAATGTCTCACCTTATCTGACTCAATCTGCTTCCATCCCTTTTTATTCAGTACCAGGTATTTTCTAAGAATGCCAAGAGCATAAAAATGGTTCTTCTCCATGTTCTGAAGTGGAAAACGGTTGTTGAAAACATATTTTGCAGTGTTTTCGCTGTTGATCTTCCCAGACATTGCATAGCGATTAGGGACAGAATAATCTTCAATTAAGCCATAACTCAGTGCTTGCGACAACTAAACAGTTTAATGCTAAACAGTTTAATGTTTAAAATTGTTTTGTCTTGACTCTGAACAACCTTAAATGATTTTTTGCAAGGCTAACCTCTTAGCCGAAGAATTATAAAAAACATACCAGGCTTGAAGATCTTAATAGAGCACATCAACCTAAATAATTATACACTCTCCACAAACATGCTTCTAATAATTAAAATCAGATAGTTAAGGCATGTCTACATGGCTTTTCACAGGTTACTTAACCAGTGCTAAGTCCCTGGGTAGAAACATTTTTCATGGGTTGAGCAGCTTTTCCTGAGTTAGTTAAAAGCATATCTTTGCAGAGTCTTATCATGGGTTAACTAAATTCACACCCCTAAGCTATTTTGCTCTGTTTCAAATCTTTTGTACATAACTTTCCATTTCATGAGGGGTTAGTGAGTAGTTTACTAACCTTAAGTAGTCTGTGGTGGAATTTATTCCTCTTTTCCCATGAAAAGTTCATGCATTTGTAATTTCAAAACATGTATACATTTCTTCAAAAACATGCATAGGCAGTATGCATTTCAGCTACATGCAGAATATGGTACATAATTCTCATTAATATTAACACAAGAAACAAAATTGGTAAAATGATACCTTCCGGCATAGAGTTGGTCTTAGACTTTGTGGGATGCTCGCTAGATTGTGAAGTTGTACAGAATCCTAGAAAATGATCGACTGTGCAGTGTCTGCATTGCCCAATGCCAGCAACTATATCTTATGTTAGTATGTAATGAAAGTCAGTTTGAATGTGTAAAACAAGGGCACAAGTCCTGAACTGATAAAAACAAAATTAAGTTGCAAAACCCTGGGACTTGTCTCGAACTTCACTACCTCACCATAGTGAAATATGCAAATCTAGAGCAGAACCGCACGAACTACAGAGTTACTGAACACATTTCTGCCCTAGATGCAGAGATGCAGCTGGGGACGTGTGTGGGGCATTTTCCTTCAAGGCTGTACAACTGTTTGTGGGGCTGAGCAGATTGGTGGCAACCCCATGACTATCACACACAGGCAGGTTCCTATTTGTTTTCTCCCTTGCCTGAAACCCATTCTGCTCTCCTTGCCAGGCAAGGCATTTTAAATTTCTCTGCATCTTGTAACATGGCTTCCACTCCCTCATCCCTCTGCCATACAGAGAATGTGAAGGAGGAGCATTGACCACTTTCCTAGCTAAGGGAGTAATGGGGAAAGAATAAGCCCCATTGAAGCTGAACACTTTCAATGGGACTTGCACCAGCAGCAGACCATGACAAGTGCAGGACCCTAAGGCTGTTTTTAGACAAGCTGTGATGCGGGGGGGGACTAGTGCGCACCATGGCAGCGGGGGTGGTGCAGGGGGGGAGGGCAGTTCACACAGTCGCACACTGATTCCACCACCACCACATCCCCATGTATCCCCACTCACGGAGCAACCTCCATTTTCACCAGTTGTTCCGTGAGTGGGGATGCATGGTTCGCGGGAGCATGCACACACACACTCCCATTCACCAACCACAGCATGCACCCACTCATGCTCATGCAGTGGATCTGTGTGGGCATGAGTGGGACCGTCTCGTGCAAAAATGGGCTAAGTGGCAACCTTCCCAACCAGCCTTAAAATCTGGTCTTCTTACCTCATCTCCTTTCCAGGGGTGTAGCTATAATAGGAACAGCAGGTGCAGTCGCACCAGAGCCCATATGGTTGGGGGGCACATGCACATAGAATGCATCTGCACACTGGAGTGGATTGCCCCAGCAGGGGGCCCATTCCATTTTCTGCACCAGGGCCCATTCCCACCTAACTCTGCCCCTGCTCCTTTCAAAGAGAGATTTGGGTGTTAGGAAATCTTGTACACTATGATAACCAGAAGCGGAGAACAAAGGCTTTATTTCATGAAATAAATAAGTTGATTTGTTCCAGGTTAGCTAAATCAAAACCTCTTGGAATTATTATTTTTTTTAACAATTATTTTGCAGTGGAAACCTTAAGTTGTTTCATGAATGCTAAAAGTAAAACCCCAGGGTGAAATTTTTATGGATTCTGCTTCTGTTTTGAAAAGTAATTTCTCCACAGCTAGCAAAAATATATTTCAACCTATAATATGTTGGAGAAGAGGGTTTTTCTAATGCGGTTGCCGTCTGAAGAAATACAGCATACTCTTTTTGTTGTTCTTGCTGTAAAAGACCAAGACATTTAAAATTGTCTAATGAAAATTAAAATGAAAAAATCTGCTTCCAGTAGATGATGTGGCTTCAGTGGCCACAATCCCAACACACACACACACACACACACACACACACACACACACACACACACATGTGCATGCTGTGCACACGGAGTCCAAGCAGGATACTCACAACTTGCGTGTGCCACAGTGTTCCCCATAATGGGGGTGAATGTGGTTTATGTCTGTGTGTAGTACATGCCGTACATGGGGCTTGGGATCGGCCCCACTGACATGTAATTAAACCATTACTTCAAGCTTTTGGGCTGATTAACCTGCAAGCTGCCAAAGTGGGAAGAGGGCTTATGACTAATGTTCCTGTTTCTGAAGTGTCACTGAGTTGTGGAATACTTATTAAAACCCTTCTAACGGTGCAGTGTCAGGTGCCTAACGAGCATGCAGTGTGTTTACATTACATTAGCACTACGCTATGAGTGATACCTGCCTAGGATGTCTTCAATTTATATTTATTTATCGACAAACATGTTACTGCCATTAAGTAGCATTAGCCAATGGGATATAGTTGTAGAAGAGCAATTTGTGTTGGTGTAACTTAATCTGCCCTAGACATCCAAAACTACAGGCTGAATTCTGATTCCAAAAACGATTTATGAAGCAGACTGAATTCAGCATGGCGGGCAGATGCTAGTTTCAACTGGCAACACTGATTGTTTGTTTGTTTTAATTACCAGTTTGACTCCTGACCTGAGCTACTGTGACATAAGCCTCCGCTAGAGACAGATGTTAAACACCAACATGCTATTTTTCTGACCATAACTTTACTTCGTTTTTATTGTTTTAATTACTGTTCAATACTGTCTTAAACTTCATTTCCTTTATCACTACCAGTGTGACACAGTCAAAATAATTTTAAATATTTAGCTCTGTGAAACTTCGAATATTAACATACGTAACAGTAGAGTGCCACTGTCACAAACGGATCTGGACCGGGAAGCCGCTTGCTTCCTAGTCAGGATTGGGTCTGGCCACGGAACAAACGTTCATGTGGCCAGGATCGGGGGGGGGGGCGGAACACCACACAAATGTGCGGCCAGCCACCTCCGCCCCCACACTATGCTCAGCAGCCTGCTCCCCGCCATGACAGGCGTCCATAGCATCCAATGACAGCCGCTATAGACCAAGCTGGGATCAGCAGGCTACCACATGTGATAGCCCACTATAGCCTGGTTGGACAGACTTTTTCTTGGGTGTGTTGGCGGCTAGCCCACGCTGTGACCCCGGAGGTCTCTGAAGTCACAGCTGGGGCTAATCACCAATATGCCCAGGGAAACTCTGGGCCAAACATCTGGATGGCCTTTAACAAATGTGATGATGACCTGCAAGCCAAAGTAGTGTCAAGCAGGCCACAGTGACATTTCTTAATGCCCTTAGAAAGAGAAAGAAATGGGGGGGGGAGGGGGGGAAGGAACCAGTTGCAGAATTAAGTAGTGAACAACATGCTGCTTGTTACACAAAAAAACAGGTTCTATAAAAAAGTGGTAGTGTCTCATACCTGCATATATTACAGTCAGTTTCTCATTGTAGGCTCTTCAGCAGTGTCAGTTCCTCAGGAACTAAGTCTCCTCTTTATCATCTGATTTTACATCAATTTAAATGGAAAGCTCCCCTATTCGGGTACCTGGAGATTCTCCTGATGTAGAAGTATCTTTAAATAATTATAAAGCTGGTGTGCCTGGCTTACACCCCAACACCATTTCCTCACTCCTGGGAGTAGGAGGAGTTTCTAGGTGAGAGAGGACATCAAACTGGAGTTCCTAGCACGACTGTTAGAGCAGTCCCTAAATTGCTTTAAACTACACCAGGATCAGTTCAGCTCCCTATCAGCTATAGGGTCAGGAGAGAAGAAAAGTGGCTTACATCTCGGCCAGACCTATGACCTGGCTCGTAGGCTTCATTGTTGTTACCCCTGATTCACAGTAGTGTAAATGAGATCAGATTCTGATGCTCTGTCGTATGCCATGGTTTTCTACATCAGTGCCAAAACACAGTAGCGTAAGTATTTGCTGTTGGCAAAGAATAAGATACTATCCGGAGGTCTTAGAGTAAGCCAAGTGCAAAATCCTTGGCAGTGCTTTGCTTTTGCAGATTAGTTCACCATTTTACAAATGAGCCATGGAAAAGGCCTGTTAGATCATGCCTTTTTTCCAGCCAATGCAGAATGTGCCATACATTGTATACTCAAACACTTCGTTCATTCGGGTTTTAAACAGCTCAATTGAATAGTTTTTAAAGGAAGAAGATGTTAGTGTTTTTGCTCAATTTTATACATTCATACAATTTTATATACCTTTGGACCAGTCCAAACAATTCCTCTGGTATACTTTTCAAATAATTCAAACTTCTGCAACTTTCTCCACTTTTTTAAAGCACTAAGATCAGACTGCAATTGAGCATAAATAGGTATCATGCAGATACACTACCTAACAGATTTGTGGTATCAAAGCTGCTTCTAGACAGCTCAGATATTGTAAACTCTCCCGAGCAGTATCTGGTAAGGTAGAGGCAGCCGAGGACCCATAACCTTCCAATAGTAATACTGGTGGCAACAAATGCTCTCCCCGGCCAGCTGCCAAGATACATGCACCAGCTTCTGGGAGCCTTTGCTCATATGCACATGCCCCCCTAAGTGACTCCAGAAGCCAGTGCATGCCTACAGGGCAGCTGTCATAGGCTCCAAACACTGTTAGTGTGGAACACTATTACTGGATGGCTCAGATAGTCCTATAGATCTTCTTTCCTGTGTGGTAGATTCTCCCATGTCTACATACAGTTCCTTTGCCTGAAGCTGCCTTCAACCCATGACATTCCAGTATCATTTACAAAGCTCTGTTATCAGAGCTATCTGAACAACTTCTGGTTCCCACTTTCTAATTAAGTCATGGAGAATAGCTTTGCATATTGGTTGCATAAAGAGCTGTTGGTTAGATCCTTCCATTAGTAGTTGTTATTATTATTAACAAACATTTATATAGCGCCAGCAGTGTACCTGGCACTTTACAAAGTAATAAAATAGACACGGTCCCTGCCCCTAGGGCTTACAATC
>QEPC01001360.1:3531643-3550824 GCA_003113815.1 Sphenodon punctatus
TTATTATTATTAACAAACATTTATATAGCGCCAGCAGTGTACCTGGCACTTTACAAAGTAATAAAATAGACACGGTCCCTGCCCCTAGGGCTTACAATCTGAGAGACAGGAACTGGGGGAGAGACTTAGGAAGGGGAACAGAGGGAGAGACATTTCTAATGTCTAGACCCCTTTCTAATGGTAGTTAGACCCTTCCATTGTGACTCAGTAGCATTGCTTTGGGGCAGCTGTGCCAAGAGTCATGGGTTCTATTCTTTCATGTGTGTGTGTGCTCCTGCTCCCTTTCAGTCAGCTGGCTTATAAGTGAGCATTTACTTAAGACACTCACTCACTCTCGTCTCCCCACCCTCCATTTCAACCTGAAACAGGTACCAACATACCCATTCTCCCCCTGCAACAGACAGTCCTCCGGCTGGGTAGCTCCACCTTGACCGGCAGGAGGCAGAAGAGATCAAATCTTCACTGCACATGTGCCTCCTACGCTACCCTCCTCTCTTCAGTTTTTTCTTCTGCCTCGGACCGGCAGGATCGTCAGGAACGGGCTCTGCAAAAAAAAAAAAAAAAGAAAGGCAGAGTCAGGACATTGATGGGGCATTAGACGGGTTTCCCCTGCCTTGGCAGTAGCCATAGGCAGTGGCGGTTTCCAACCCAGCCGGCTCCCGCGCAGTAGCCTGGGAGCAGGGAGAAGCGAACCGCAGATTGGGGAAGCGGGCTCTCCCCTGTCCAGAACGGTCCCCTGCAGTAGCAGTGGGTCTGTTCAGCCCAAGCGGCCTTAAAAAAAAAAAAGGCAAGGGCGAAAATCTTGGTCTCTCCCACGTGGCGGCGTTGGGAGAGCAGGAAACAACCATGGAAGACACCTCCAGGCCGGAGGTGAGTTTTCCAACTAAGCGAATGCGGGTGGTGGGGGACCCGGCCCTTGAGACTGACAACGAGGACCATTTGAGAGGCCTCGCCAGCCCTCTCCCCCTTCCTCCATTCCTCCCCCCCCCCCTCCGCCCTCGCTCCAGGCTTCTAATTAACAGGAGTCATTATTTCACAGGACTCTGGTCAAGGGGGGACGTCAGGGGCCTCTGTGTTGACCACCCTGGGGGGTTGGGATACACAGAAGGAGGCTTTCCAAACGCTAAATACTAGTATGGAGAAAATTCTCCTCGCCATATCAGCCCATGGGGATAAAAAAGAAAAAAAGAGGAAGCAGACACAGGGGGAAAAAACCTCCATCTCAAAAAAAAAAAGCGGATAAAAAAGGCGGGAAAACCCAGAAGAACCACAGGGGGCGCCATTTCCCGCCTGCTTCACTCGCCTCCATCTTTGGAACAGGCTAGTCCAGCTGGAGAGGGAGAAGGGAATATGGCTGCAGCAGCTGCTATACAGTCCCTGGCTTCAAATTCCGACATCGATTTGGAGGCTCTACCCTCGGAACTGGAGGAGGGGGAATGGCAGGATACTCCTCTGTCTAACAGAGATCAGGAACGGCAATTTCCATTAAATTTCAGGGAGGAGTTAATAGCCCAAGTTATAAAGACCCTGTCCTTAGAGGAGAAGCAGAGAAAGGATCAATCATCAGACTCAGAGGAAGATGTTTGTCAGCTAATCCCCTCTCTTTCAGGAAGGGATGTTGGCCTCCCCCTGGATAGGGCATTTGAGAAACTTATCTTGGAGGAATGGAAAGTCCCTGCCAAGTCGTGCAGAATGAATAAAACCCAGGAGGCGTTATATTCATTCTCCAAGAGAAAAGAGCCATTGTTTAAAAACCCTAAAGTGGATGCAGCCGCTGCCTCCTTGGTGAGACAGACGTTTTTTCCCACGGAGGGGGACTGTTTTCCTAAGGACCCAGCAGATAGGGCCATTGAGGGAGCCCTCAGAAAGGGGCTAGACGCGTCAGCAAATTCCCTGCGCATAAACATCCTGTCTTCCTATCTGGCCAGGGCAAATTTGGCATGGCTGCAAGAGGTGGTCTTCTGATATTTCAGAAGAAAGATCTAGGGTCCTTTCTTCTAGAGTTATGCTAGCTACGACACTCCTAGCCGACACCACTACGGATGCTCTCTCGTGGTCGGCCAGGGCAGTTTCCTTATCTGTGGTGGCCAGAAGGAGGGTTTGGTTGAGGTCTTGGCAAGGAGACTCTACTGCAAAGACCTTATTAGTGGAAGGACCTTACAAGGGCCTCCGGTTCTTTGGGACTTGTTTAGATAAGGTCCTAACAGAGGCCAATGACAAGTCCAGAACCAAGACTTTGCAGCAGTTTATAGCAAAGAAAAGACCCTTTCGTGCCCCTAACTTTAGGTTTAGAGGGGGCTACGGATCCTTTCTCAAAAACAACCAGCCTTCTGACAGGGATTATGGCAGGCAGTCCTTTCGTTTTCGGGGACAACACCAGCGCAGATCTGACAGAGGCAGGCTCCGAGATCCTGCTCCTTCGCAATCAGCAAAACAGGCATGACTCACAAAGGGGGGAGGACATAGGGGGAAGGTTATCAAATTTCTACAAAACTTGGGAAGGTTCAATTTCAGATGCCTGGGTGCTGAGAATTGTGGAGCAAGGGTATGCCCTGGAACTCCGAGGTCTCCCAAGGAACAGGTTTCTTCCTTCCCCCATCTCCAAAAACCGTCTCAAAGTAAGAGCAATGACAGCGGAGATAGACAGACTGATAGCCATAAACGCCATAGAGAAGGCAGCCATAGAGCAGGGAGAGTGGTCTGGGATTATATTCCATCATGTTTCTGGTCCCAAAAAAGGCAGGGCAATGGAGAGCTGTGTTAGATCTAAAACTGCTAAACAAGTGGATAAGGTCCCAAAAATTCAAAATGGAATTTCGTAGCCCCGTGGTGGCCCAGAAGGCCATGGTTCTCCGACCTAAGGGAGCTAAGCGTAGAGGAGCCATTCCTGCTTCCCGAGAGGGGGGACCTTCTATCTCAGGGGCCCCTTCTCCACGAGAACCCGGTGGGTCAAAAATTGACAGTGTGGAAATTGAAAGCCTAATCCTACAAAAGAAGGGTTATTCGGGAGCAGTGCAAAAAACCCTGTTGGCAGCCAGGAGACCGGCTACTAGAAGATCCTATAGAGTGACTTGGAAGGTTTTTGCGACATGGGCTTTAGACAGAGGTCTGGATCCCTGTAATCCTTTAATCGCTGACATATTAGAATTTTTACAAGCAGGGCTAGACAAGGGCCTAAAGTGTAATACATTAGCCAGAAAGGTTTCGGCACTAAACTCAGTCTTAGCTTCCCTGACTTCTCGAGATTTTTCGTGTCATAGACACATTCGCCAGTTTTTAAGGGCGGCCAGATATCTTTCACCCCCTATAGTTCACAGGTCTCCTTCTTGGGACTTGAATTTGGTTATTGAGGCCCTAACCAGCCCCCCTTTCAAACCCTTAGTACAGGTTTCTCTCTATATGCTATCCTTAAAAGTAGCTTTCCTAATAGCTGTAACTTCGGCCAGAAGGATGTCTGAGCTAGGAGCCCTTTCAATGGAAAAGAATTTCTGCATTTTCCAAAAACAATCTATCACGCTCAGACTTGATTTGGCTTTTATTCCAAAATACAATTCCATTTTCCATAGATCACAGGAGATTGTGCTCCCTTCATTCTGCCCGAATCCCATCCATCCGAAGGAAAGGTTATGGCACACCCTAGATGTGCGCAGGGCTCTTAAAATTTACCTTTTAAGAACCCAAGGTTTCCGTAGGTCAATGGCGTTATTCGTTAACCTACGGCCAGTAACAAAAGGAGAGAAGGTGTCAAAGACGTTAATATCGAAGTGGGTGAAGCAGGCTATTATTGAAGCTTATAGAGCCAAGGGAAAAATTCCTCCTCTTCAAATCTGGCCTCATTCAGTAAGGGGAGAGGCTACGTCATATGCTTTCAAGGCAAGAGCCTCATATGAGGAAATCTGTAGGGCAGCGACCTGGTCATCGGTGCACACGTTTGTGAGGCATTACAAGATCGATGCCTTGCAATCCGCGGAGGTGGCCTTTGGGAGGGGAATTCTCCAGGCGATTATAGATTCACCTGATTCTGTCTCTTCCCACCCTCAGTAAGTAAAGAGCTTGGGTATATCCCAGCCGGAGGACTGTCTGCTGCAGGGGGAGAAAAAGAAATTGGTCACCTACCTTGGTGAATTCCTTTCTCCTCTGCTGAGCAGACAGTCCTCCGGACCCACCCAGAGACTTTTGGGGAAAGGGAAACTAGTAAGTTCTGAATTGGTAAGAGGTTTTGTCTCCTTGGGAGGATTTTTTCCCTCACATGTACTGTTAAAGTTATATTGTTAGTGTTGTTGTATTATTAATCATTAGCGTTATAACCTCCAAGGGGTTAAAGTTTGTCGGTGGTCGACACAAGGCTGCCGGTCCTCTGCTTTGGAATTATCTGAATAGAGGAGGGTAGCGCAGGAGGCACATGTGCAGTGAAGATTTGATCTCTTCTGCCTCCTGCCGGTCAAGGTGGAGCTACCCAGCCAGAGGACTGTCTGCTCAGCAGAGGAGAAAGGAATTCACCAAGGTAGGTGACCAATTTCCTTTTCTATTCTGCTTATATATCATGCGGGTAATATCTACAAATCATAAACTCAATGCCTATTTCAGCACTATCATATAGTGTTCTGCTATTACCCCCTCCTGGCTTACACTCCAGTCTAGGGCCTCCGTGTCTTCTGCTCACATTGCAGGATCCACCCGAATACTGCTTTCTGGACTAGAGAGTCTGGCTCTGGAGGATCTCCCAGAATTGCTTGTGAGTGTAAGAGAGTACAAGGATTTTTTCTAACCCTTCTCACCCCACTCCCCACATCATGACAGGAACTGCTTCATATTGTGCATGAGGTTCACACCCAGGCCTCCCTGACGTGAGCAATTTGAAGAGCTCCTCTTCGGTCCAAAATGCCATCTGCTCCCACCAGAAAGTTCAAAGTCACTCTACTGGCTGTTCGGAGGAGAAGTGTCCTTAGCTTCATTCCTCCATACTTTATACTTTTTGGAGGTTGTGTGGCTGGCTTTTATAACCAGCCCAGTCACTACTTAACACCTCCTTCTACCCAGATCAATAGATTGCTCGGTGTTTCTCCAAGCTGCAAAGAAGGTCATCACCCTACATTGGAAAGACACTAAAGAACTGTCGATTGGGGAATGGATGAATAGATTATGGTACCACCTGACTATGGAAAAAATTGCAGCGAACCTAATGGACAAAAAAGAATCTTTTGCTGCAAAATGGTTCCCCTGCGTTTGCGTTATGACAAAATCAGATTTACCTGAAGATCAAAGAACATACCTATTTGATTATTATGTATAAGCCCACCTGAACCCAAAGAAACATTACCAAGGGAAATATGATTTGTAACCACAGTTAAATGTTTATGAGTTTGTTTACAATGTTATACAAAATAAAAGAAAAATTTATTTAAAGAAAAAAAAAAAAAAAAGATTACAACCCAAATGCCTGCCAAGCGACCATGAACAAACACTTCTTCACAGGGACTATAGGTGTACTCTGGGAAAGTAAACCCCTGGCAAACATTCTGGAAAAATCATTAGGAGTCTTAGGATGCTTTTAGAAACTGACAAAAACAAAACACCAGCCCCGCCGCCCCGCCCCCCAATCCTGTAAAAGTTCTCCATGGAATTATTGTAACATCTGAACTATTTTACCATGTGATAACTCCATGGAGTGCCGTCTCAGATGAAGAACTCTTGGAAAACAGGTGGGATTCCAGAAGACTGAAAATTGGCAAACATTGGCCCTATCTTTAAAAAAGAGGGAAAGGAAGATCCAGGAAATTACAGGTCAGTCAGCCTGATTTCAACACCTTACAGATTATAAAACAGCCAATCTGTCAGCACCATGATGACAGTTCAGTCATTGTTCGTAGTCAACATGCATTTGTCAGGAACAAGTTGTGCCAGACTCGTCTTGCTCTTTGATAGAGTAACTAGTTTAATGGATGAGGAGAATGCTGTGGACATAATATCTCAATTTTAGCAAAACATTTGACAAAGTTTCGTTTGAAATCCTCATTGACAAGCTCCTACAGTGTGAGCTGGGAGGACACTACAACAAGGTGGATTCATGGCTGGTAGAAGTGTACTTAAAGAGTGACCATAGTCAAGATTTTTTCCCTGTAAACATGCTTTCCAAAGTACAACTGTCCCGCAGTCTATCTCTGAGCTATACCTCTTGTAAATCTGATGCTGTCTAGTAAATGCTAGGTAAGGTATTGTGCAGAGACCTGTGTTCAATGCATTTTTCCTATTGCTGCCATTGCATTAGTCCCTGCATAGTATGTGGTGTCCCCATACCATAATATGAGGGACTTTACGTTTTTTAAGAAAAGAAGAAATAGTAGTTTATTTGTTTAGCCTTAGGCCATAACAAAAATAAAATATAAATACAACAAAAGAGAAAAAGAAGCAAGAATAAAATACAATAAGTAGCAACATAAAATTCATAAGGGTCACAAAATTAGAATTCAATAATAGTTGTTGTAGGCCTGCAGAAACTCTGATACCTAGCCCTCGCACTTGTACCCTGCAGAAATGCCTCATCGATAGAACATAATAGTTCAAGAGCAAAAGAAGAATTCATCCAAACAAGCCTATACCTGCAAATCTGCAGGGACAGTGGAGAGTCTTACCGTGAGTTGTTAAAGTAATTTTGTTCTCACAAGACAGACCCTTGTGAGGTAGGAAAGCACTGCTTATCCTCATTTGTAAACTGAAGCAGAGATTATTTATTTATTATTATTATTAGAGGAAGTCAGGGTGGGAGTGGGATTTGCGCCAGAGGTGCAATTATGTGACTTCCCCAAGGTCATGTATAGCTGGCGCTATATAAATTGTTGTTAATAATAATAATAATAATAATAAAGTCTGTAGACGAGTAGGAAATTGAATCTCCCAATTCACAATCTAGCACTGTTGTCTTTCCTTTTAACACAGTTGATCCCACGGGCATAACTAGGTGGGAATAGGCCTGGTGCAGAATACAGAATGGGCACCATGCTGGGGCAATCCAATCCAGGGTGCATATCTACATGCGTGTGGGCAGGGGCCCCCAGGCATGTGGATCCCAAACCAGACTCTAAAATATGTCTGAGCATTTAGATTTACCTATAACTCCCTGTCTGTGACACGGGGTATCATTGTTACTTGAGAAGTTGATAATGCCACTGGTAAATGATGAGTGAAACCTGATTAGTGACACCCAAGAAAGTTTCACATTTTAGCAACAGCTACTAAGTTCCATTAGCACTGACAACCTTTTACATCGCTCACCTGGCAGATTCAAGCTGGAAGTGAAAGAGGACAGGTGGCAAGCTCAGTTCAATGCCTTGTTACCACTGAGACGCTTTGATGTACCTAATGTATAATAAATAAGTTTCTGCATTTTAATCACCTTGCTGTTCTCATTTCACTTCTTTTGCTGAGATTTAATTTTCCAGCACTCATCCTGTATTCATCTTTTCTTTTCTTTTTTTAAAAGAAAAATTTGATTATTTTTGATCAATTATTTATTTTAACACATGTAACAACCAACAGATGACATACCAGCTGGAGTTTATTTTGCTGTTTACTCACAGTTCTTTTACTCCAGAGTCACTGTGATTTTTAAGCATGTATTTCAGGTTTTATTTGGGATACAAAAGGAAATCAAAGTCTTTACTTTGGGATAGGTTGTTTGATTATTGCAGGTAGGGCTTACATACCTTTTTTATGCTTATGTTTCTTTTGGTGACGCTACAGCGTATGTAAAATAATTAAAGACCAAAAATATCTTGAGCAATAAGGTAAACTAATATGGTCACTTTAACCAAAAAGTGTTCTGTTCCTATTTATACCAGTGGCACGCTAATATCACTGCACTGATTAAGGCCCTTTTTACATGGACGCCCAGCCACATGTGCGACTGCGTGGGCGGGCTGGGGGTGTCCGTCTGACCACCACAGCTGTTGGGTGGGGGTGCATGAGCGCTCCTGTGCTCCACCCACCTCCACTGATCCCCCATGCACGGAGGCATTGGAGGCAATGGAGGCGCCTCTGTGTGTGGAGGTGGGTGGGCATCCATGTGACAGGCCGTCCACATGCCACACACCTGCTGCGGCGCCCTCCCCAGCACGGCTCCTTCCCGGTCCTTTTAAAAAAGGCCTTTTATTGAAATTTCAATAATAGTACACTGGAATATTTAAAAGGAGAAACAAGAACCAATCATAGAAACTCAGAATTCTTACAATCTAAATTAAATTAATCCAAATTAATTCTAGAAGTAACTGCATGCAGTCACTGGAAACCACTACTGGTTGTGGATCATGCACTCATACACACTTCCTGGGCCAAGGTCTTCCTTAACAAAAAGTAGGATCAAGGGGTGTTTTTACATAAGACAGGTTGGGGATGGAGTCCATGGTCAGTGCTTGGGGTGAGGTATCGTGTGTGGGGAAGCGCTTCAAACTGGCAGTCCCACACATGGCCTCCCCATCCATGCATGCCCACCCCATCCACCCACGGGGCACTCTGGCTTTTTATGGAGTCATGGGAGTGCGCACCCTCACACACCGAATTCACACGAACGCTCCCCCATGTGGGATGGTGGGTGTCCTACACGTGGGGGTGTCTCGTATAAAAACACTCAAAGAATGGGGTAGCAGGTAACCAGGGCAGAAAAAGGAGGTGCTAAAGACCCATTCCTCTCCTCCCTCTTTGCAGGAGCTGCCAGCTTCAGTAGCCTTGGAAGAGCAGCAGAACCCCTGCACGTACACTGGCCGTGCAGTGGGTCAGGAGTGCCTGAGTGGGTATGGGGGATGGTTGTCAACAAAAGCTGACAGTGTGGTATGCGGGCAGGCTGCCACACCACCTAGTGTGGGAGGGTGACTTCCCCTTACATCCCTATGGAGAGCTTGTGTAGATTACAGCCATTGCCGAGCTTCTACCTGGCAGACACCTTGAGACAGTATTAGTCAACTTACATAATTTGTTTGAGTGACTTATTAAAGAAGGTGGTCAAGATTCAGAGTTAGATTCTGACCTCATTAAAGCAAGTAGTAAAACTGTCATTGAATTCAGTGGAGTCAGGGTTTTACCCAGAGATCTTTATTTGCAAACAGGGAGCACAAGGGAGCTCTAACAGGCAATCTGAACTGGGGTAGGCTGGTACCAGAGCAAGTCCTTGCACAAGCAGCTATGCCAGAGCTGCAGGGAGCTCTCTCCCTTCTTTCAGAAGCCACAGCAGGACTAATAGCAACTCCACACTGCACAGGTCTCTGTGGTGAGGGAGAGCGGAGCCCTTCTTCAGCAGCAGAGGGGGTACTACTCCACCCCCTGCACATATGCAGAATCCTCTATGGTGGTGTGACACCTCTATGGCTCCTGCCAGGACTTCCGGCCAGAGGGAGAGGTCACTTCTGGGAGGAGGAATGGGGCACTACTCTGGCCCCCACCACCCACATTGGATGACACTCCCCCATCCTGGGACCTGCTCCCCCATCCTGGGCCCAGACCGTGCCCTCTATAGGGCCTGGCCCTGGTGAACTCAGTAGCAGAACTCCCAGTGGGATGTTAGTAGGACTACTTTATTACCTTTAGGGGAGATACTGCGGCCATTGTTGGCTGGGGCTGTCAATGCCTCCCTATGGGAGGAAAGGATGTCAGACACCCTTAAAACAGCAGTGGTCTGGCCCCTCCTTAAGAAACAATCTTTGGATGCTGCCTCCCCAGCCAGCCATTGACCTGTCTCTAAACTTCTCTATTTAGGGAAGGTTATTGAACAGGTGGTTGCCCAACAGCTCCAGGCTTGTCTTGATGCTTTCGGATTCCTGGACCCATTTCAGTCAGGTTTTTATCCCGAGTATGGCATGGAAACTGCACTTGTGGCCTTGGTCGATGACCTGCGTCTTGAAATGAACAAGGGGAATCCTACCCTGTTGATCTTGTTAGATCTTTCAGCATCCTTAGATACAGTTGATCACAAGAAGGTGTTGACATGACCATGGGACCTGGTGGGTTCGCGCACTCTTGAGTGGTTCTCTTCTTTCCTGTCGGGGAGGTCACAGCAGGCAGTGATGGCAATAGCTTGTCATCCACTTGGGACCTCCCTTGTGGAGTCCCACACTGTTCTTTATTCTGTATCCCCTCTTGTTCAATGACTATCTGAGGCTGCTGGGCAAGATCATTTGGAGGTCTGGGGTGAGGTGTCACCAATATGCTGATGACAGTCAGTTTTTTTCATTTGACCCAGGTTCCACAGTCTCAGTACTTACCCAGTGCCTAGCTGCTGTTGGGAACTGGTTGTGGGTGAGCCAATTGAAGCTGAATCCTGACAAGACTGAAGTGATGATGGTTGGCCCGCCGGCCTTGTGACTTGGAGAGAATTGGGATGTCTGATACTGATGGAGTCTAGCCCCCTCCAGATGGTCAGATTTGCAGCCTTGGAGTGCTTCTGGGTCTCTTGCTGCACCAGGAATACCAGGTTGCAGGAATGGCCAGGAGTGCTTTTCACCAACTCCATCTGGTGTGGAGATTGCAGCCTTTTCTCTCTGACTCGGATCTGGCCACTGTCATCCATGCTTTCCTCTCCTTGAGGTTAGATTACTGGAATGTGCTCTATGTGGGGCTGCCTTTGATGATTGTTTGGAAGCTTCAACTGATGCAGGACGCAGCAGCTCAGCTCCTTTCGGGGACAGGTTGCTGGGAACAATGTGTATCTGAGGCCACTGGCTTCTTAAGTCTACACTGCCTATCTAAAGCTTTCTGGACACAGTTCTGGGTGCTGATCTTTAAGGCCTAAATGGTCTGGGATCCATATATCTGAACGATAGCCTGTCCACTTCTACCATGTTCCATTGTGGCGTCTACAGTCAGCCAGGAGTGTCCTCTTGCAGGTTCCATCTGCTAGCCTTGTCTATAGGACAGGGGTGTTCAGGATGGAGTTCTCTGTCGCTGCCCCAGTTTTGTGGAACTCCCTTCCTCAGGAGGTTCATTTGAGCCTGGGCCTAAGCATCTCCAGGAGGCAGTGCAAAACCTTTTTATTTGAAAAAGCATTTGGCGGGCAGGAACAGGGGTTGGCAGGGGTTTTGGTGTAGGGTTGAATTTGGGTGGGGGAGAGGGTGTTTGGGGGTGAGGGTGGGAGTTTTTATTGTATGGATTTTATTATTGTTTTAGTGTCACTATTGTTACATTTTATTAATTGTAAGCTGCCCTTAGCCACCGTGGGAAGAACGACGTATACATTCAAATAAATAAATGAAATAAATAGGGGAGAGAAAGAAAACAATAGCCCATTAGTAGTAAAACACAACAACATAAGATAAACTGTTCTATGTTTACTGAAAGTAAGGGACATCTGGCACATCTAGAAAGCACCTTTACTGACTAACTGCTAACCCAACACCTCTCATGGGAAGCAGGTGTGTTTTACAATCAAGGTGAAAGGTACTATGGTTTGGCTTTTTTCTTTCTTTTAAAAAACCATCACAGTCTTAATAACTCAATAAAAGCATTTATATTGTATAGGTTTTTTGTTCCCCTTTGTGCTTATATTATCATCCTTTTTGTGCCAGATAAAGGGCTTAGTTTCCCAAATATTGCCAAATTTCAAATGCAGATGCCATTCTGTAGACTAGGTCACTGTATGAAATAGGAATACACTTAGTCCAATTGGCCTTATTTGTTTTTCCCAATTGCTGGGATATTTAATACTTAATGTACAACATTAACATAGAAATGGCCATCAAACATAATTACTTTCTCCATCTGTGACCTAACAGAATGCACCACAACCATCAAATGATCATTTTTATTGCATATGTTCCCCTTTATACGTTTTAGAATTAACATTAACTACGTTTAAAAGTAATGTTTACTGAGCAAATTCACAAGACTATTGAATATTATGACACAGAATTTACAACATTTTCATATTCAGTTCTGGATTTTGTAAGATAATTACTAGTCAAGACAGTAAACCTCATAAGTAAGACATATATGTTTCCCTTCCTCTGATTTCTGGACCATCACCATTATACTGTAACTGTAGAGATAGTTTGTGTGATGAACTTCTAAAAGTAAATGCCTTTAGCGTTTTTAATTAAGGCATTAACATTTAGTGAAAACTGAAGGCATTTATTTATTTAGAATCCAGTCATTAATCTGTGGTTAGTCTTTGTTCAGACAAAACTCTGGGTAAAAACAGATGTGATTTTGGCGCCGGGATCCAACAGCATGCCAGATTTGAGTCTGGAATTACTCCGGGTCATCTTGGTGGCTAGCCCAGGCTATGACCTCAGAAAATCTCTGAGGTCACAGACCGGGCTAATAACCCCCCCCACCCCCCCACACCAACTAGACCAAAGTGAGCTACAGCAGGCTAGCATATCTGCTGTGCAGGCCCGCTGTGAGGAGTTTGTCACCTACTTTGCAGACAAGATTGCTCAGATTCAGAGCAACTTTGACGCTGGATTAAGGGCAGTAGGGGGAGAGCGTGAGGTGATGGAGACCCTGTCCGGTCTAGCTTTGTAGGGAGAGTTTCAGGAAGTGACACCGGTCGATGCGGCGGATGTCTTGGGGTCTGTGAGGGCCACCTGTTGTGAACTTGATTCATGCCCATCCTGGTTAGTGAAAGCCTTGAGGGAGACGTTGGGGACGGTGCTGACGAGGGTGGTGAACTCATCCTTGCAGCAGGGGAGGTTGTCGCCCAGCCTCAAGGAGGCTGTGGTGCACCCCCTGCTGAAAAACCATCCTTGGACATGGATGCGCTCGCCAGTTACCAACCTGTCTCTAACCTTCCCTTTTTAGAGAAAGTTATTGAGTGAGCGGTGGCGCTCCAGCTCCAGGGACATCTAGATAGCATGGTTTCCTGGACCCTTTTCAATCTGGGTTCCGCCCCGGCTATGGCACTGAGACGGCGTTGGTGGCCTTGGTCAATGATCTCCACCGGGAGATGGATGCAGGATGTTCAACATTTCTCATCCTGCTAGATCTCTTAGCCGCTTTTAATACCGTGGACCATGGGCTGCTGTTGAGATGGCTGTGTGACCTGGGGGATCTGGATGGGACTGTTCTTGAATGGTTCCATTCATTCCTCTCGGGGAGAAGCCAGCGGGTGGTGCTGGGGGAGGAGACATCTTGCCCCCGTGCTTTATCATGCGGCATGCCGCAGGGTTCCATTCTGTCTCCATTATTATTTAATGTATATATGCAGCCCTTGTGGGAGGTCGTGAGAGGGTTCAGGGTGCAATGTCACCAATATGCTGATGATACTCAGCTGTACCTCTCCTTTTCAACTGACCCAGACCCTGCTATCCCATTGTTATCCCAGTGTTTGGATGCCGTGGCAGAATGGATGTGGCAGAGCAGACTGAAGCTCAACCCCAATAAGACGGAGGTGATGTTGGTGGGAAGAGCGAGGGAGGTAGTGGCCCCCCTGATTGGGTGGGTTTGCCCTCCTATAGCTCAGCAGGTCCGGAGTCTGGGGGTGATACTGGACACGGCTCTCCGCCTGGAGCGGCAGGTGGAGGCAGTCGCGAAGGCGGCCTTTCGCTAGTTGCACTTGGTGCGGAGGCTGTGTCCGTTCGTCTCCGGCCCGGACCTGGCCTCCCTCATCCATGCCTTCGTCACCTCGAGGCTGGACTACTGCAATAGATTGCTGATTACGTTTCACACATCCTAAATAAAGTTAAATTCTACGAAGCTGAGTACACAACCAAAGAAGGTAGCAGAGTGGAATTATAAATATTTAAATGTATACACAATGGAATAAACAAAGGGGTAACCTACCCAAACAAATATGTACAATTCAAGGAAATACATGTTAAAGGGTTATCAAAATAACACATCTATTAAATTACTTAAAAAACAACACACTGATGGTTGCCTAATCAATAAAAACCATAACAATTGTACAAAACCCAAACACGTTTTGAGGATCCAGCCCCTTTGTCAATGGGATATTGAGTTACATTTCTTACCTCATTTTTCTCTGAATGATTAGCAGACACGTGTTAAACAAGCCAGTAACATCTGCCCAAAAAAATAAAATTTGGTTCCAAATTTCACAGACATGAGGCATATCCTCAGCTAAACTCAACAATCGTGACTTCATTGATTTACATCACTTTACACCAGCTGAACATCTGACCTCATGTTTTCCAAAGGTGACAAGCTGACTTCGTTGTGACTTGGATTTGAAGATTTGTAAATTGTTGTAATATTTTATAGCTGTAAATCTAGCTTATATTTCTTTTTCATTTAGTTGGACGCTCAGAATTTATTTTCAGTAAGCATATCTCCCAAACAATGGATATTTTGAGAGTCCCAATGTCAATAATTGGGTTAAATTTGCCAGTATAAACTGGGGTATTACCATATTATTCCAAAGTGAGATACTGTGAAATTAAGAGAGATTTCTGATACTGCTTACGTGTGTATATTTTTCTTACCCTGAGGCATAAATAGGGCATAATATATACATTTTGAGAGCATGGGTGTGACTCAAAAAGAATATCTGTATGGATCTTTAAGATCTTAGGTCTATGATATTATTTTTAAAATGTCTTGATAGTAACAGAGAGCAGTATATTAAAGATCAACAAGAAGTTCCACATCCAAGCTTATCATATGTTTGATTATTTCAAAAGAGATGGGGGAAAGTGACATTTTTTTATTATTACTATTATTACTGTCATCATAATAATTATATATAGTCCATACAGAACCACTGGTGCAGAGGGTACCAGAAGGATGGTAGATTTTGAGGCGTCTTTAAAATCTCCTCTTTTTCAAGTGAGGGGAAAATCTGTCATGCTGCACAATCTATCAAAAAACAGAAAGACAACTGACTCCATAGGCAGGTGGGGAAAGCACTTTATAGTGCTCATTATTCTAAATTAATTGCTGAACACTCCTATCAAGCTACTCAGCGTAATACAGTACTTAGAAGGCAGAACCCATGTTCCAAGGTGTTTTTATCTCTATTGGACAGACAGGATGGAGCAGACATACGATGGTGAAGGTGTTTTTGATTATAATTTTTTTTAAGGGGACATATAGCTGGTTTTCAATTATTAGATTCTTGTTGAAGTGGTGTGCAACAGTTTGAAGTTTGAAAAGAGATTTTAATTGTGATAGTACACTTGATTTACAAAGGGAAGAAGAAAGATGCCTCTGGAAAAAAACCAGGGTAACATTCCTCTGCAATCTTATAAACAAGAAGCAAGAGTACAAGCGTTTCATGCTGCCCAGCTGACTTTATGGTCACTGATGAACTGGAATCTGTCTGATTAGCCACAGATTACGTATCTGACAGATTCACTGTGTATTTTTTATTTAATTAATTAATTAATTAATTAATATTTATACCTCATCCTGAAGGCTCAGATAAAACCAGTAAAAATACAGTACTCTTCAACCACCCTCCTTAAAACCACTCCCACCCCTTCCGCCAAACCTTATCCCCACCTGCTTAGAGCCTGGCCGAACAAATAGGTCTTACATTGCCTCTGGAAATGCTCAGGCTCAAACTTTGGCAAACCTCAAGGGGAAGGGAGTTCAAAAGCTCTGGAACAACCACTGAGATAGGCTCCCTGTGTACCCAGGGTATCTGGACCTTGATTCAGTGATGGAACTTGCAAGAGGGTGTCCCTGGTTGACCTGAGGGGCCATGATGGAACATAAAGGAGGAGACAGTCCTGAAGATATGTAGGGCCCAAGCTGTTTAGGGCTTTTATAGGTCAAAACCACTACCTTGAATTGTGCCTGGAACGCTATTGACTGCTGGTGTAATGTGCCTCTGTCAGAAGGAGAACTACCTTATATATGGGTTGAAAGAGATGTAACAGCAGTCCACTGTGGCCCACTTTTTCGCACTTCGACCCCTGTCACCAGCACATCTATTGAGGGGCCACCAGATGTTGGCCCAGGATTGACTCCTGGTGTGCTGGAGGCTAGCCTGGGCTCTGATGCCTGGATTACCTCCAGGTCACAACCTGGGCTATGATTCACCTGATCGGGACAAAGCAGGCCACAGTGGGATATCACGTCTGCTTTGGTTCACAATGACTCAGCCCGAATTGGGTCGCCCATGGCCAGCCCATCATTGGCTGCCATGGCTGTCCATCATGGCAGGGGTGAGGGTGGGCTGGGCGTACATTTGTGCATCTCCCCACCCTCCCAAGCAGCCTGGCCATGGGAACGTGTTGGGTGGCCTGACCCGTTCTGGAGCATGTCCTCTGTAGCTTCCTGACCTTTGTTTCCACCCAATGTTTGCAACAAGTGACAACTTGCTGCGGTTTAAAAACAGGCAACTTACCGTGTTTCACGCAATGACTGCTGAGAGGCAAGTGTGTCCACAGAAGGTGGAAAGATGCAGAATAAAGCTACTTTTATTGGGCAGGATTCTAGTATGTACGCTGCATATAAGTAAATTTAGATTTTATTATTATTATTATTATTAACAAACATTTATATAGCGCCAGCAGTGTACCTGGCACTTTACAAAGTAATAAAATAGACACGGTCCCTGCCCCTAGGGCTTACAATCTGAGAGACAGGAGCTGGGGGAGAGACTTAGGAAGGGGAACAGAGGGAGAGACAAGGGGTCTAACATTCATGAAGATGCGAGGTCTCAAGTGCACGTACTTGGCTTGGTTACGATGAGAATGACAGCAGGCAGGTCCATGTTGCAAGGATAAGGGTAAACAGATCGTAGGTATAGGAATAGTGGCTCAGCAGGATAAAGAGTCAGACAGAGCAGAGCGAAAGAGGTGAGTTTTAAGGAGAGATTTGAAGGTATGAAGGGAGGGGGCAAGGCGGATGTGGACAGGGAGGGAGTTCCAGGCATGGGGGGCAGCAAGTGAGAAGGGACGAAGGCGCTTAGGGGAGCAGGGAAGGCGTGGAAGGGTGAGAGAAGGGACAGAGGAGGAGCGAAGTGTTTATAAACAAGATTTATCTTGTTTATAAAAACTATTGTATAAGAATGTTGCAGTTTGCTTGCACTTTGTAGGTGGCCCTTTTTAATGGGTACAGGTGTATGGGTGGGCAGTGCGGTGGGTGGGCGGTGCATTCCCACAGACCCACCCACCCATCTCCATGCATGGAGCATCAGGCATTGGCGCCCGTTGCTCCATGTGGGTGATGGGTGGAGGTGGGTGGATCACAGGAGTGCGGACGTACCCCCACCCACTACCCGTGGCATTCCCACAAGGGCCCACCGATACCCACCCGTGCCCAGTGGGGCATTTGCATAGGCGCCCCCACCTGCACACGTGTGCAGGGGCGGGGGGGGGGGCTTCCATATGAAAACGGTCAGTGATGAGTTTGTGTAAGTTGTAAGAAGTGACAGACAGGCTTAGCAATGAATTATGTAAGTCTGGTACAGAAGCCAGTGATGGACAATAAAACAATGATGGATGGTTATGATTCCATTTTACAGGGCAGGACTGTTAATTTTTAAGGCAACAAAAGTAACGTGATGTATAAAAAGGGGCACCATTCTTCAAACAAGAAACACCAAAAATGCAGGCATTAATTCAGAGATGCCCAACTTTGCCCAGCCAAGGGCCTTATTGGCAGCTTGCCTGCATGTAATTGTCATAAAATGGAGCAGATTGCAACTGTCCTCATCTTTAATACATAGGTGCATCCTTGGCATCTGTAGGTCCCAGCATGCAATGTTCCAGCTTGATTCAAATGGCCTTTATCCAAATAGAATATTTTCTCTTCAATTTACTATATACATGAGACCGTCTTAGAAAATGTATTCAGTAGCATGGCTGTTTACATGCCAGAAACCAACTATGTAATCTCTGTGAATATGATGCATAATTCTCTGATAGATTTTTGCTGGCTTGTATCTTCCCTACAAGAAAAAAAGGGAATCACATCCATTTTACTTAAATGGTTTTATTTAGAAATAAATGTTTGCTGGAAAATACAATTTGAATATATGTTTCATTAACTGCAAAGGAAACAAAGTAACTTGGAAGGAAGGAAAGGAGTGCTTGTACTTCAACTTCCATGGAAAACTTTTAAACAGTGGACTGCTTGTTAGTATCATGCATTCCCAAGCTTGCATGATGATCAGTCACCAGAATCAAATTCCCTGGGTGCTGAGTGAAGTCAAAAAGTCAGATGCAGAGTTTCTTGCTTTAAAGGAGATCAGTACACGGATAGGAGAGTAGCGAGGTTAACGATTTGGGAAGTAAGTCTTCGTGAATGAGAGAAATATCTGTATGGAGGGGGAGGGGGAGAGTGGTGGGGTAAAAAGAGAGGGTGAGTGAGCAAGAGAGATTATACAGTGCTGTTCATTTTAATCTCCCAGCAGGGAAAACAGTCATTTAATTCTAACTGGGCATGCAGAGAAAAGTGAGGAGCGTAGTTTGCTTTTTTTGTTTTGATTTTCTTAAAATTTATCCTTGTTAAGCTCTGTTTATTTCTCAACATAAGTCATTTGAAGGGATAACCATTCATTTTGCTAGCACACATTTTCTGTGGTATAATTATCATTTTTAACCTCTCATTCACAGATTGGAGGTGGGGGGAGGGCATGTGATTTTACTTAGTGCATCCATATATTTTTTCCCCTTCCACGAGACTGTAATAGCTTTCCTCAGATTTTGTATTTTACTAGATTTTAACCATTATTTTTTTTACTTTGATATGTCCTCTTACATGACTATTGTTCTGCTTTTCATTGCTTCTGAGAAGGGTAGGAATTTTCCCATGATTTTAAAGTGTTCCCTCTCATGATCTGACAAGTAATGATTTACTGATGTCTATTAATCCAGCATTGAGTGTGACCCAGTTGTGCTGTTCTGGTAATACATTTGGTCCCATTAATTAGTCCCATAAATTACAGTCCCATTTCAGGTCTCATACCTAGCAGCAGAGTAAATAACCACTCTGCCACTACAGGTTGCCTCCGCAATGTCACTTCAATAAAAAACAAATTAGCCTACTTACACCTTTATGCAGTTCAGGCTAACAAAAACGTCAGTAGGACAATATTCCTATATACATCAGAAGTATCTATAGGGTTTACTTATAATTTATTTATTAAAAAAATTATATCCCACTCCCTCCAGCAGCTCGGGGCAATATACAAAAGGGGTTACTAAATCATTGTAAAAACAAACAATAAAAGAGGTAAAAAACCACTGGCAGACAAACCCACCCCCACCCTTTCTCCCCCCCCCCCC
>QEPC01001360.1:3568897-3595095 GCA_003113815.1 Sphenodon punctatus
GCTACTTTAGGCTGCCTCAGGGCAGTGTTTGTGTGAAGAATGCATCCAGGAACTGCCTCAGGGCAGTGTGTGTGTGAAAAATGAATCCGGAACTTATTTGTGGACTTGTAAACCCAGAAGATTGAAACATCCGGAATGTTAACATGTGTCTAAAAATGCCCGTCATGTCATGTCCCACATACACTGTAAAACTTGGAGGAGATGTTCCCCTTCTCTCCTGTTGAATTTTATATCCATATCTCATGGCATATCACACTGGAGTTATTTGCCTTCCCTTACAGGATTCACATTGCATTTTAGTTTCCCAAGTACTATGAAGTAAAGTTCACATGATTCTCTGGCCAATCCAGGGTTAATTGCTTTTTTGGGTGGGGGTCCACTCTTTACTCCGTTTGACTGTCTCATGCATCTTTTCCTACCCCATGGAGATGGCCTGTCTGTTTGATAACTGGTCTGCTGTATTTTCTCTGGGACTACTTTAGTAGCATATATGCTTTCTGTGTGATAAGTTGTGGGATAAAAAGCTATTTACCCCTGATAACTATGTTTTGATAACCGGTCTGTACTTTTCTCTGAGAGTACTTTAGTAGGTTTTAATGAAGTGGAAGTGTGATATTTATCCCTGCAAAGATGCTAAACTTCACAATTTTAGCTGTTTTGTTTGTAAAAGTAGCAGTACAAATCAAAGAGGGACATTTCTTTCTCCAAAACATATATAAAAGAAGAAGGTGAAATTGTGTGTTTGATACCATTCTTAACTCACTTCTGATTTCATGACTTCCAAGGCCCCACTGGGTTTTGGATTAACTTTTGTATGCTCAGAATATTTTTAGCAGCTAGAGACTTATCTTTCTGTGCAGAATCATAGGGCTAAAAGGTTACTCAAGATTCAGCTTGTCTAGGAGTGGGCAAAGTTCCGAACTCCAAAATCTGCATATCAGGATCTTCATGTGACCAAGAGCCACAAAACACATGTGTGTCCTTTTGAAACATCTCCCACGCTAAGCCTCTCCTAAGCCCACAGAGGACCAGCTCTAGCTGGTGGAGCTGATCCTCTGTGGGCCTGAGTGCTGTGATTCTGAGGAGTAGCTGCAATTCCACTGCTGAGACTCAAGTGCAATAAACAGAGGCCATTTTCAGACAGGACGCACCCACACAGGTGCAGCCACCCCCCAAGGACCTGGGCGCCCATCTGAAGGCAGCGTGGGTAGAGGTGCACACACGGACCTGTTCGCCAAGCGGGTCTGTCTAAAAACAGCCTAAGACACAGGACCAATAAGCAGGTTAGATTAATTTAAATCAAGGCGATTCAAATAATTGATTTAAATAATGATTTAAATCAAGAGAAAAAACAAATTTAAATCATTGACTTAAATCAAGTTTTCCATGGATACTACTTCACAGATACGTCCTAAACAATGGTGCAAATCTGATCACTAAAACATGTTAATTTACAGCTCAATAGAGCATTTACACCATCTAGGAGGGTCGACTTTGCATAATTTTTTAGACAACTTGATTTTCATTTTTTCGCTAATTTTAGGAAATAGTACATCATACATGGTTTATTTAATGCATATCTTTGCTCATTATCTGTGTCAATCTGCACAGATACAGTGAGTACATTAGGCATGTTAAGAAGTAAATCACACACAAATTAGTCCCTCACCCCATGATCACACAACAACAAACAATTATCCAGTAAGACGTTTGCTCATTACAGCCCTGTGTCCTTGCACATGTGTCTTTAGGGTAATTTCAGACTGACAGACCTTTCAGCCCACCATACTGAACCCTGGACCGGGATCCATCTCAGTTCCCAGTCCGTGATCAGACTGGACGTCCTTTAGACGTGCCGGCCTGATCACAGAGGGGAATTGGGGAAGGGGCGGGACTGCATGACACGTGCAGCCGCTCAGCCCCACCTCCTCGTACTCCAACGGCTGCCCGCCCTCAGAGAGGCAGGCGCATGCAATAGCCAATCAGACTGCTGTCCCCGATCCTGTACCACGGTCTGAACCACAATCAGGAATAGGGTGAGGTAACACGTTACTTTTGCCCCATTCCTGATCATGGTTCAGCTAACCACCATTCTGGAGGTGAGGCCGGCCTCACCTCCAGAATGGTTGTTAGCTTTGAATCCCGCCAGAAATTCACCGTGGTGAACATCTGGCAGGGCTCAAACAGATGTTCACGCCCACCAAATTGAATCCACTGTGATTCAGGGTGGTTGACTGTGATCCCATAACATCTGAAATTATCCTAAGTCTGCTATGCTTAGAAACTAAGGGCCCAACACTTTCAAAAGCAAGAGCTGGTAGTTACTGGGCAGACTAAAGCCATTTTCATGAGATGAAAAGGAAATGAATGCCTATGTTTGATTAGTAGGTATAGGTAAAGAGTAAATAATAATATTAATAATTTGAGAGAAGTGAGCAAATTGGTTCTTAAAAGAAGCCTTTAAACCTGTGCAATAGAGAGCCATTAATTCATTTTCAAGATATTGTAAGTATAGGTTAAACATTAACCACATTATTTTTAAAATGAGAAATTTAGTATTTAAATATTTTTTAAAAAGCAAAATCTGATTTAAATTTAAAAAAATCATTTTTTATTTATTTAAAATAATCAATTTTTATCCAATCTGCCAATAAGGCAGTGTGGAGCCTGAGACTGGCACTAGCCAAGAACCACACTTGAACTGGCTGAGAGCCACATGTGGCTCCTGAGCAACAGTTTGTCCACTGCACCACAGTACATAATTCATACATAATTCAGTCCCCCTTCTTCTTTTCCAAATATATTGAGACAAATTCTTCAGTCAGTTACATACATATGAAATTAATGAAGTGAATGTGAGTTTGAATTGTCCTTGCCCATAGAAATCTTTTTCTCTGATTTTTATAAGATATTTAATTGACTTCAAATTTAGCTCTTTTGTGTGAGTGCAAATGGCCTAAAATTTGAAGGTCTAAAAATTGGAGTAAAATCCAGCTTGATTCTGCATTTGGCATCGCTGAAAGTTCACTTAAGTCAGAGGAACTGAAGATTACTTGTTAAAAACAGCCTTCACCATTGTGACGGTTGAAAAATGCTTATGTTCAGAGGTCCCACAAATAAGTTGCACCCACAAATAAGTTAGCATAGATCTCTAAATGCTTGGCATTGTGTGGACAAAAGTGAGGGTCAAATTAAGGAACATTTCAAATTTGATGTGATCTTTTTTTAAAAAAAAAACCCAAAAACTGTTGTCAGACATCAAACTTTAAAATGAATGTCTTTATACTCAAATAGTCACTTGGGATGGGCAACAAATTAGTAGCTACAGTTTTTAATAACTTCATTTCTGAGTTCCTCAGATTTGTTTTATATTGGATTTTATTTGTGGTTTTATATTGTAAGCCACCCCGGGCTGCCTAATGGCAGGAGGGGTGGGGTATTAAATTGAATAAATAAATAAAATAACCCCACTCCTCAACTCCCCCACCAAAAGCTGGCAGAACAGCCAAGTGTATGCACTTTCAAGTAAAGTGCCAGAGATGTGCTCAGCCCCAGGTCTTATCTTTCTTTCAAGCTGGTTTAGCCACTTCGCTACATGTATGATAATGCCTTGCACATAATTTCAAGTTTACTTTTCCACATACTTTAAAACAGTGACAGATGTGTGATAATACTAAAAATGCTTTACATCCTTGACTAAGGACCTTTCTTCAACCTGCCAGGAACATATAGCTAGCACCAGTGTTTCCTAACATTTTTTTCATGGGGGACCATATCCATACTCCAGACTCAAGGTCATTTCAGGCGTGACAGGCCATTTGACCCGCCACACTGAACCCTAGATCCCAGTCCATGATCAGGCCGGCCGTCCTTTAGACGTGCCGGCCTGATCTCTACCGGGGTTCGGGGAGGGGGCGGGGCTGCACGGGGAGGGGGTGGGGCTGCATGGCGTGACATGCTGCCGCTCAGCCCTGCCCCTCTGCGTGCCCTCGGCCACCCACAGGGAGATGGGCGGGCGCAGCGGCCAATCAGGCCACTGCGCCTGACCCTGTCCCGTAGTTGGGGCCTGATTCTGGGATGGGGCTGGCAAGCAGACGTGCATCGCTGCCATTGCCAGTCCCATCCTGGATCGTGGCCAATCTAACCACGGTTCTGGACCTGGGGTCCAGAACCATGGCTAGCTTTGACCCCCACCAGAGATTCACTGTGGTGAACATCTGGCGGGGCTCAAATAGACGTTACGGCGATCACAGCCACCACCCTGAATCCACTGTGATTCAGGGTGGTTGACTGATCACGTAACATCTGAAATTACCTTCAGTTGAAGTTGACAAGAGTTTAGTTAATTTACTTCAGTGGCGTCAGATTTTCATCCATAATTTGCAATGACAGAAAAGGATGGGAAATAGGTGTGTAGGTTTGGCCTCATCTGAGCCAATGGCACTTTATGAATGAGCATATAACTGGGGTGGGCAAAGTTCCCACCCCTAAGAGGTCCAAACCAAAATCAGTGACCAAGAATTTCTAGATACTTCTCCATGCCCTTTTGAAGCAATTTTGTGATTGGTTGCCACTGTGCTTTGGAGTCCTGGCCACTAAGATTCTCACAAACAGCTGAGATTCAGCCTTGAGACTCAGGTGCAAGACACAGGACCATTAAGGCAGCATAGGGTCTAGCCTAGGATTCATCCTGACTTGAACTGCTCAAGAGCCATATGTGATTCACAATGGCATTGCCCACTCACGGCATGTAATCTAAAGAAGAAAGTGGCTGTGCCCTGAATTTGACATACCTGTTATACTTTGACCACCTATGATACTGAGGCATTGGTCCATAGCGATTCTGTAATTTCCATTTAACTTTCCTTTCACCAAAGCACGCAGCATACTAATATCACTTATTTTTATATGATATACAACAAGGTCTTCCAGATTTGGAGGAGATTTCTGGTTTTGTCCCTTAGCAACTCCCAGCATAGTTTGTTTATTAAAACGCGTACACACCGGGTGTTTTTAGACGAGATGCTATCCGGCATGGCCACCCAGAAGCCACAGAGGCTGCTGCCCATCTCAAGGTGGAGTGGTCAGATGCACGTTTCCATGAGTCACAGGACACACCCCACCCCCATGGTCAAGCATGGAGCACGGCTGGGAAATCCAGAGTGCTTGGTGGCAACTAGCGCCCAGGAGCCCATGTTCATATGAACAGCAGCAGCCAACCATGCCAGCAAACAGGGCTGCCGCTCATAGGCTCTGTGGATGGGGAAAGTGGCATTTATAAGTCACAAGAAGTGGCTGGGGTCACTGGGGCCTCAGGAGCCCAGATTTCCCAGCACTTGCGGGGGGGAGGGGAGGGGACGGGGACATGTCACTTGCAAAGGCCAGCCTGCCACACTTCCGCCTCCTCCATAGTCTGCCACCCATTTAAATCGCTCCCCACGCACTCCACCTGCGTAGGTGCCCTGTGGCAGTACCACTCAGCAGCCACAGGACCAGCCCCCCATTGCCACCACCTTGCTTGTTTGAAAACACTCAGAGAGCAAGACTTCCTTTGTCTTCCCCATGGAAACAAAGGATCAGACAGGCCTAGTTAAAACCAGCTATAACTGACCACTTTGCCGACAGTGAAAACGGGGCACATTTTAGGCTGGCCTCTTGTGCCAGGACTGAAGATTTGAGATGCTCTGTAAATTTCATATGCCAGCCTCAAGGGTATTTTAATTTTTAAAAAGGAGACAAATTCATTTTTAAAGAAGTTACTAATTCCTATTAGAAGGTCTCATTTGTACTTGGGTAGCTTTTTTTACTCATAAGAAACTGGCTAGTCCTGACCGTTTCCGGGCACACATTGCATACCAAAGCCCATCTCTTCGTGCTACCTTAAATAATCCCCTCCCCTTTCATCTCAAACTCTTCCATTTCTCTGAGTTCTTTAGTTAGCAGGTTCAATAGGTGGAGGGAGGAGGAGAGACAGAAAGCTCCACCCTGTCTAGCCTGCAGCCTTCCCTCCCACTTATGCCCTTAGCCCAGTAATGCTGGTTTCACCGCAGTGCTAGTATTCAGTGCTTCTGTGGTGCTTGAGTTGGTGTAATAGCCTGGCCGAGGCTACTGAAGCTCCGTGCTTCTCTCTCTCGCTCGCTTTGAGTCGCTGAACAGTCGCCGCGATGAGGGAACAACTCAAAGGGTAAGTTTAACGGAGCCCTGGTCCAGCCTTCCCTCTCTTCATTGAAATGCTGCGCTTGTGCGGCGAAGCTGTGCGCTGGGAAGCCAGCGTGCGTGCTTAAAGGTGGAAGGAAAGTTGGGCAGGAATGTTTGCATCCGGAGGCAGAGCGATCGCTGCCTCGGCGCCAGCTGTTTTCGGGTGCTACTAGGGCAGGTGCTTGTAGTGGCGAGAAATGCCAGGATTAACCCTTTCCCTGAAGGCTGCCGGCTTCGGGGTGCTACGGTGCATCAGGGTGGGCGTTGTTTAAGGCGGTCGATTTTGGTTCTAATCGCGCTTCTATCAGTCTCTCCTCCAGTTAAGCCGGCCGTCCCCAAATTCCTGTTCGCTAGATTTAAAGAAAAGAAAAGAACATGGGAAAGATTGGGAGCTTTGCTCTTTAATCATCCTGCATGGATGTGTGTATGTAGGAAAGAGGAGTAATGTGATTAAACATCTTGTTTAAAGACCCTGCAGAGGCAACCTGGCGTACCTTTCATTTAGTGTACTGAAAAGGTCAACTTTCTGCCTGAGTTCTTCTGGGAATTTGAACTGGCATTTAATTCAGTGCATTTTCTTTTTTGTGTGTCCTCGGCTTCATGCTATAAATTGGTCTAGTTGGAACATGCCGGATATATAGACATGAATGAAAAATACAGTTTAGAAAGCAGTTCCCCAGGGAGCCCTGGATTCAAGAGAGACGATCAAAGTTTCTGTGGGGAAACCCCACGGGCATGTAGATTTGTTCCATTGTTGTTGAAGTTTTCTCTATAAGAATGTAATGCTGCGTTTTCATGCCTGCACACAGGGCTCTTAAGTCCTACTTAAGCAGAGGCTAAATACACTATCCCTTATAACGTGGTTCATGAATGAACTTTCTTTGAATTACTTGATTTACAGAAAAACTTCAGACGTGGAATTCTTTTAAAAATGAGACTTCATTGGCTATATTTTGAATTTGTTTTTTGTTTGGGAAAATGTTTTGGTAAAACGACCAAAAGGTATGGTTTCAAGCCCTATATATAGTGTATAGTACTGTAACACAAGTATACATCCTGTATGTAAGCATACACCATTCAAAATAGTAATACCCATGTATATCTCGTCATCTTTTGGAAAGTGCCTTACTTGTAGTAACCCTTCCCCAGGTCATATTAAGTGTTTAAGCCTGCTTCTTAAAGCTTACATTTCAGCTGAGAACTGATCTAGAGACATGATGCCTATAGAATGAATGGCAAGCTGAGGAAACGAGCAACATATATGGCAGAGTTTTTTTGGCCCTTTATTATCACTGAGGAATTGGTTGCAGTCATCGTTGTTTGATCCTGGATTCGACAAGACCCTGCAGTGAAATTGCTTTGGCAGAAGTGGTGGGGATAAGCTTTGAAAAGCAAATAGATCAGTGGACAAGTAACAGCTGGAGGGGTTGGTTCACCCAGCTTTAACAACTGAGTTGTAATCTTTGCCCATGACAGAGTGCACAAAATAGAATGCAGAATGTGAAAAGGGAGGAATTTTTTTTTTTTACTATACAGTATTTAGCAGTTGATATTTTCCCCTCCGACTGCTCATTTTCAATAGTAGCAGAAAGTTTTTAATATGCATTTGTGTCTTTAATTGGTATTCTGGGAATGCCAGTCAAAACCAAAAAAGCATACAAAAGCCAAGTTTTCTCCAAAAAGACAGACTTCAGGATTAAAGAGAAATCATCTTTGTGTGTGGATCAGTGGACTCTAGATTTATAGATGAAGACAAACAGTAATCCTTCACAAATCACAGGAGAATTCTACCTTTCTGCATCACTTTTCACAGTGATTAGTTTTCTTCCCAGGAAATAATGGGAAGTTGGACAAAACCAATGCTTCAAAATGTTTTTATAGTCATTGTGGAGAAGTCTTATTTTAATTAGGCATTTAGAATATATATTTTTTTTAAGTTGCATTTCTTTGAAGGGTTAATGTTAGCAACAACAAAAAAATGCCAACTGTCGTTTATCATAGCATACCGACAGCAGCCATAAGAGGTGTTGTAATAACCTTGCACACCACCTGAATCCAGAAAGGTGAAAGGTGATGTAAAATGTAGGATTTGAAATTAGTTGCATGTAGCACATTATAAATTAATATTTTCATTTCTAATTTTGCTCAAGTATGTGTTGCTGTTGCTTTTTTTGCCATCTGACAGAATTTGTTATTCTACACACACACACCTGGTTCATACTGGTGGCGCTCATACTCAAATAAAGAGATGGGGGTGGTGGTGGATGGAAATGTTCGAATGTAGCCACAAATTAAGAGAAATGTGATAGTTTGGAGACTGGGTATGCGGTTACATACTCAAATTTTCAGCTGTAAAGCTTAGCAATTAATAAACATGGCAGTCTAAATATTAGAAATCTAGGATTGGTAGAATGAATAAAATCATGAACAAGAATTTGAAAGGGTATGAGACTTTAAAGATGATTTCTGAAAGAATTCTAATATTTTAGATTCCCCCCCCTCCCCCCGCTTTGTCACTATCAGAGTTTGTTCAAAGGTTCATGTAAGGTGTTTTTTAAAAAAAACCTGACTCAAACTGGGCATTCTTTAAGATGGGGAAGGTTTAGCTGCTTCATATTTTATAACAGTCTTTAGAAGAATAGGAGCAAATGTTGATTCTTCTGTCAATGATAAATGAGCTGTGTTGGCAGTAGACTAGACAGGGATAGCATGGCAAATTCTTTTTGCCAGTTCCCCAGCATATAAAGCTTATTCTTCAAAATCTTTGCTATCTCAGTAGTGGATTCCTCCTGGTCAGAAATTGTACTTAATTGAGTACTAATATTATCCACTGCAGACTGAAAGGATACCAAAATTCAGATTATCCAGCTGCACTATTTTGTGTATTTTCCTGTGCTAATCATCCTGGTATATAGTACTATCATCATTGATATTATTGTATTTGCCAGGATTGACTTTATTTTTCTTTCCCACCTTGTTTGTGTCTTGATAAATTAGAGAGTAGTAGGCTTGGAAAAAAAATAAGCCCCGCAACCTCATTTTTATTCATTTTTCTTTTGCAAACGTTTCTTCTACAGATGTGGTTAATTTACATAGATGAGAAGTGCAAAGTGCTCAAAGTGCTTTTTGGGAGACTGGCAAAATATAAAATATTGGTTGTGCTTGTGTGATGATTTCACAGGGAAAAACATGCGGAATTTGTGTTTCCGCATTCATCACCACTTTGACCTCAAGTATCTTCAAAAAGCCAAATAGCTTTCGTTTTTGGTCTTATACATGCTTTCTTCCCCTTATCCCTGTTTTAAGTGCTGTTCAGAGGATTTAGGGCACAGTTCTCATGGCTCGAGTCTGTCATAAACCTGTAAGCTTTAGAGGGGCTTTCTCGCTAGAAGTAGAAACTCTGGCAAACATTTTGCTGCAGATCTATTAAGATGCTACCGTGTTCCCAATCGTGCTGGAGAATGCCTTGAGTTGCTGAGCTGGCATTTCACTTCACATGGTGTTCACGATAATCACACACATCCACACACGCATACATCCTCCCCCCAACCAGCCCCAAAGCTCACAATTAAATGGCCTTTGAAAATGGCAAAGAGGCTTATGAAGGAAACTCTCAATGGAGCCTAACCTTTCCTTGAGCTGTACTTGTGTGTGGAATTGTTGATAACTTTCTGAGCTGAAAATGTTCAGAAAGAGGCAACACTTTTTAGCAGGAGTGAAATAGCTGCAGCCTCCTTGTGTTCTGAATATAAAGTACCCATGAAATCTGCCCTTACTCGTTATAGGCATTCAACCTTACAGAATTTGAAGCAACCAAAGTGCAGTTCCCTTAAAACAGTGACTTTCAGGCAGAAGTAAGCAGAACTCCTCTGGTCTTAGAGTCCAGATCCTGCTCACCTACAGGGTATGAGTTTGATAGTCTCAGTTGAAATACCGATGAATATTCATATGCAAAATAAATCTGATACACTACATCCACCACCCCAATTAAAGAAATAGGCTGCCATGGATACTGCTTGACATTCATTACAGAAGAAAGGGGTGTTCCTTCATGTCAGAATGGAGGTCATTGACAGGGCAAATAGGAGAGACTCATTTGCTCTGCTGATTTTCCAGCTTTGTGTGCTGGGATCATGAATAAAGTGAGGAAACCTGTTTTTAATCTATGTGATAAATTGGTGGGTAGATAGGTAGAGATATCTGTGCATGCTAAAGATGAACACGCAATGGAAATGGCTTGGTAGTTGACACTTGTTTATGGAATATTTGTATCAACCATGCATAAAATCAATAAGAATTTAATGTTTATCTGGGTTTATAAAATGAATGCATATTTATTTGCAAGACCTCCTTAGCAATGTCCGTTCAAACCCAGAAAGGTGAATACTGGTGCAATCATGTAAGGTGCTGAGTTCACTCCGCTACCACTTTTCTGAAAGGGGAGTGTATGGCCAACAACACCTTGCAGGACCAGGCTGTAAGGGAAGAAAATAATTTTTAGAAAACAATAGCACATGTAACATATGCATAGAGTGGCCCCTGGTCCTGTTTTATACACGACAGTCCTGTTTTTTTGAAGGGTTTATCTGTTCTTTATTTACACGTTTTCGTTCTGTATTTTCCACATGCTGCTGGCACTGCCACATATACACCCACTCCCACTCTTGACTTCTGGGCGGGAACAGTGGCTTCAGCCGGGGGGTCAGGACAGCGTGCTAGGGAAACCATAGCATTCAGATTTTCCAGGACATGACCACTTTTTTTATCCACCCAACCCCATACAGGTGGATTTTTAAAATATGCACCCATGGCCAGGAGTTTGTTGGTACCATTGCATCCCCTTTCACACCCCTTTCCTAGTGTCTGTTGCTCAGCCCTGACTGAGGGAAGGAGCCCCGAGCCAGATCTGCTCTTCCTCCCCCATTGTCCTGTATTCTCTCCTCCCATGCCCTGTATTCTGGGGATGCATCAGTGGCCACCCTACATATGCAGCATTTTCCTGTAAAATGAGGAAAGCTTCTTCTCCTGAGAGTGAGCGGTTTGTTTTTCAGTTCAACAAAGGAATATGAGTTCAGGGTGTGCTGACACCCATTGGCTTAGGACACCTTGCCCTCATGTAGAGATGGTGCGAATAGGGTGGGAGGGCTGAGGATTAGTCATGGTGCCTCTGTGAGAGCGAGGGGCCTGGGTTTGGGAAAGGGGTGGGGACTTCTCTGGGGAAGAGACGGGAGGAGGTGGGGTGGGATGGGATGGTTGGGCATGAGTGGGATTTTTCTAATGTTTCCTTTATATGCATCTTTTCATTATTGTGAAGGGGAAGGGACTCCCATAAGAGATGGAGGAATGGGATGGTTGGGTTTGGGGAGGGTTGGGGTTTAATTTATATGTATTTTTAAAACTATTGTAAGCTGCCCTGAACCATTCCTTGGGATAGGGTGGGGTAAGAATCAAAATAATAAGAATATAATAATGTACAGTAGAACATTTTTTGATCAAATTGCCGCTTGTGAAATGGGCAGCCATGAAGTCCACAGCTCCTTGTTCCTTTCACAGAACTATCGGAGACTGTCACAGTCTTTTTGCTTTGAAAATAAGAACTGCTTATTTCAGTGACATAGTTCCCAATTATAGTGGCCGAGTTTGTGGTTTGATATACTAGCCTCTGAACCAGTCACTACTTTAGGCTTTACTACTACAGCAGGCAACAAATGGACAGCAAAATGATCAGCACATGGGTACTGAGATAAAGGGATTCATTCTGGGTAAAAGAAGAGGGAGCTGCAGGTAGGAGGGAAACAATGCTCAAAAAAGGAGGGATTTCCCCATTTCAGAATTCACACATCCCAAACTATCCCAGCCTTTGCCACATTAGCTCTAAGGGTATAGAAATAAGTGCTGGGGATCTCTTCCTTGGCCGTTGCATAACTGTTTCTTTTCCTTTCTGGTGGCTGCTATGTTTCTCTCCCATATATCTGTTTTCCCCACCTCAAAAGTGTGTGGTGGGGAACAAAATCTGCCCTTCAGTTATGCCTATAACTAGTAGGCAAATCTTCCTCATGTTGTTACACCATTATGCCTCAAAACGTCTGGTGATGTGTTTCAGAAGTTACACTAAGGCTGCAAAAAAAGATTTCCATTTGTCATGATGGTCATGGGGGGTGACACTGTCTGACCATAAAGAAATTAACTGAAAATACCAAAATAATTCTACATAGGCAGCTGATGCAGATTTATTTTGTTTATTATTTATTTATTTATTTATTTTTGGTGTTGTTTTTTTTTTTATCCTGCCCAAGTTTCCCTAAGACTCGCAACATTAAAGACACAGAACAAATTAAAATACACTGTGTAAATCACATTTAAACCCCACCCTCACCCCTAAACCCATCAATCCCAACCCCTATCCCTGCCTGCCAAATACTTTGCCCAAAAGATAGGTTTTACACTGCCTCTGGAATATGCTCAGGCTCTGACAGAAATCTAGGGGAAGGGAGTTCCACAGTACTGAAGCGCAGCACTGAGAACGCCTCTCCTTAGGTGCTTGTTCTATGAACAAGATTGTCAGGTAGAACCTACATGAGAGAGTACTCCTGGCCCACCACCAGGACTGTGGTGGACCATGGTAGGAAAGGCAGCATTTCAGAAATGTGAGGCCCAGACTGTTTAGGGCTTTAACAGTTGAAACTAGCACCTTGAATTGTGCCCAGAAAACTACAGTAAACGAGTGCAGACTGTAAAGCACTTGTGTAATATGCTCACAACAACGAGTCCCTGAAAGGAGCTGAGCTACCATGTTCTGCACCAGCTGCAGCTCCAGAACAATCCCCAAAGGCAGCCCCACACAGAGCGTATTGCAGTAATTTAGCCATGAGGTGATAAAGGTATGGATAATGGTGGCCATATCTGAATCAGAAAGAGAGGACTGCAGCCTCCTCACCGGATGGTGTTGGTGAAAAGTGCTCCTGGCCACTGCCACCACCTGATGCTCCAGCAAGGGATCTATATGCACTCCAAGGCTGTGAACGTGGGTACCCAGAGGGGGCTATAAGTCTAGGTGGCATAAAGGTCGCCTCTGAGACCATCTCAGCCAGCTCTGTCAGGGAGTCTGCCATGCAGCAGTACACCATCAGAATCTCCAATCTTTCCCTGGCCTCTAACACAAGGTGAACGCAATCTAAACTGGATAATTAGGCTCCAGAATGTCTTTACCAATCACTGCTGCTCCATCCCCCGCACCTCCCGATCCTAGGTTGATGGCTGCACTGATGGCTGGCACCATCTGGGGCAATATAGGCCCAGATGCCCCATCATACCAGGTCTCTGTAATGCATATGAGGTCAGTGGCTTCATCCTGAATAAGATTAAAGATGGTTGATGTTTTATTTACCACGGACCTCACATCAAGCAGTATCAGTGTCAGATCAGGGCCACCACTCGATTCAATCCCCAAATAGTCAAAGACAGGGAGGGGGACACAGGAACAGATGCTAAGTGCCTCTCCCAGTATCCCTGGTGATCTCACCACCACCACCACACACCGCCAGACCTCCCCATGCCCAACACAACCCTTATTGGCTCAGTAGCTGTCCTGCTTACCCCCTCCCCAGGCCCCCTCTCTGGCTCCAGATTTTCCATGCCTGCCCCCAGGTGGTTGTACCCCTCAAAGGGCTATCAAGGTCCTTGGGGGAATGGGTGGCCAGAGAGTACCCCCCAAACCCAGCATCCCCGGAGGATGATTGGCAAAGGAGGCAGGCAGGGAAACTCCCCCATGCTCCCAACCCAGGGACTTTCCCCATCCTCTCCCAACTCATCCCAACCATTGTCATTTCCCCTCCTCTGACAGTAGGACCACCTCCCATCCTCCCCATGCCAGTACACCCCCCCTCTCTCTCTGAGTGGCCTTGGCAAGTTCCCCCACCCCACATCCTACCCATGCCAGTACCTCCTCTCACTGAGGGGTCCCAGCAAGTTCCCCAAATCCCATCCTCCCCATGTCTGTACCTCCCCCCCCTCAGCAGGGTGTCCATTCCTTCCCACCCCTACTTAAAATAAAATAAATCCCTCTCTTCCTTGAGGGAAAGATCTTACAAGAGATCCTGTAGACACCTAAAGGTCGGTGCATTTGACACCGACCTTCAGCATCCACCTGCCAGGGCAGGAGGCTTCTTTTGAAAGGCTGGCAAGGAAGCAGCCCAGGTGAAGATGTTATAGTTCTCCCAACAGCTCCCCCACTCCACTCCACTGCCAAAGCACGAGGCTGGAATAGTCATCAGATGGCAAAGACTTCTGGTCATTTAAAGATCTAGACTAGATTTGAACTACTGACCGAAAGGTTAAAGGTTCTGTATCCAATTACAACAGCCCTAAGTTATGTTGCCTTACACAATGGAACTCTCTTGCAATGAAGACAATTTTCCTCTGAGCTGCTTCTCCATAAGTAGAGTCTTTATATATCCAGAACTGCAATTAACATGTTCATTCAGTGAAACAATTTTGGACATTCATTTACTCTGTAAAAGGAGTTTTACTGTATCCAAGTTCATTGTAAAGGGATACATACCTCTGTGATGTCACCCATTTTTTGACCTCGACTCCACCAAGTACAGACTATCAGAAATGAGTGCGAGTTAGATTCACAGTGTTTCCCCCCGTCAACTCGTTCATTCTAGATTATCTATTTTCTGCTTTTGGAAACCAAAAACTATCAATCTTACTTCATTTCATGTGCCTGCAGCCAGTTCGTATTACTCCATTCATTTTCACAACCAAACAGCAAGACATTTTGTTTTGAAGAAACAATGTCAAGGTCTATGAGAAAAAGTTGACTTTGAAACTTCTTATCCAGCTGATTTACTCTGTGCTTGTGGGTTTGTTTGTTTTTTCCAGCAATTTTTGCTTGTGATCTCGCAGTCTCGGTCTCATTCTTTGCTGTGATTTGTGTAACACAGACAGGGAGTTTTAGCAAGTAAGAAACATGGTGAAAATTGAATATAGCATTCATTTCATAAATAATATGTAGTACTTTTGTCAAGTGACCTCCTTCTCATTTGAGTAGGAAGCTAGAGCTGATAGGAAGGGTGTCACTCTATAAGAATACCAATCTAATTTTTGATCTTAAATTCTGTTAGAGGGAGCACTGCAGAGTCACATGGCCAAAGGTGAGCTCAACAAGGAATTGTACATTACAATTGGCTAGTAATGTAGTATGGAGAGAGTACAAGTAATGTAGTATGGAGAGAGTACATAGTGGAGTGCCCCAGGGATCTGTACTGGGACCAGTGTTGTTTAATGTATTCATTAATGATCTGGAAAGGGGAGTGAGGTGATCAGATTTGCAGATGATACCAAGTTATTCAAGGTAGTTAAGACATGAGCAGACTGTGAAGAATTGCAGGGGGATCTTGTGAGATTGAGTGATTGGGCATCTAAGGCCACTTTTAGACATGTGCGGGACACTCGCGGTGTGAAATCACACGGGGTTTAGATGAGATTTCTCCTGCGGATTAAGTCCGCGGTTTTAAAAGAATGCACAAGTGGCTATAATGTGTAAGAAGTCTCATCTAAACCCCACGCACAGGATTTCACACTGAGTGCCCCGCACATGTCTAAAAGCAGCCTAAATGGCAGATGAAATTTAATGAGGACAAGTGCAAAGTGATACATATAGAGAAAAACAATCCAAACTTTATGTACGCAATCGTGGGTTCTAAATTAGGAGTTACCATTGAGGAAAAGGACCTTCAAGTCATTGTGGACAATACATTGAAATCCTCCGCTCAAAGTGTGTTGGCCGTCAAAAAACCAAACAGGATGTTAGGAATTATTTGTAAAGGGATAGAGAATAAAACAAAAATTCCATTCTGTAAGTCACTATATAAGTCTATGGTGCGACCGCACCTTGACTATTGTGTACAGCTCTGGTCGCCCTATCTCAAAAAAGATATTGTAGAAATAGAAAAGGTACAGAGAAGGGTAACAAAAATGATAAGGGATATGGAACAGCTCCCCTATGAAGAGAGGCTGGATAGGTTGAGGCTCTTCAGCTTGGAGAAGAGATGACTTTGAAAATACTGGTATAGGAGGACAGTGCAGGGGCTGCTTTTATAGGCCCAGATTCAAAAGACCCACAGAGATGTTAAGAGTGGGTCTTTCACCTTAGCAGAAAGAAAAACGGCTAAAACTAAGGAGGGCAGCGGAACAATACCCTCCTTCCCAAATTTGGGGAGGCAAACATGTCCCCTCCTGTTTTTACACCCATGCCAATGCTGTTGTAACAAATTATTCGTGTTCTCTGAAGCTGCGGTTCTGCAACTGTGATTTGTCATCAGAGGGTATGTACAGGAGAGAAATCTTCCATCCTCCTATGAACCATAGCTAGTGATTTCCAATTTACAGGACTTTTTCCTGACACTTTCTTTCACAGCTTCTGTTTACTAGCACTAGAGAGTCGGATTTCAAAAATAAAAAATACTGTTGCGCTGTGGGGTTCTGGAAAAAGGGGATGTTTCCATAAAATAAGGGACATCTAGCAACTAGAGATTATTAAACAAATAGCAGTTTTCCTGTCTGGGGGCTAATCTGACAGGTACCCAATATCCCCGGCAGATTGGCCTCTGGCTAGGGGGAGCTACTGTAGTGGTGGTAGTGGGAGACAGGCAGGAGAGGGGTTGGTTCAGGGTTTTCCTGTATTTAAAGATCCTGGAGTGTAGACAACAGTAGCAGTCTCAGGCTAGCCTGGGTCTGTTGGGATCCAGGCCAGCCTCCCTGGGTGTATTACTCCATTCATTTTCACGGGCATATACATGGGCTTCTGGGGGACTGAACAGGCCCCCCAAGCTGAACCAGAAGTGATCTGCTCAGCCCCCTGTATGTGCCCAGGGAGGCTGCTACCCCTGGATCTTTAAGCACAGGCAAGGCTTCCCACCTACACCACACCCCATCCCCTCTTGCCTGGTATGGATATGTGGGTGGAGGATTGACAGCTCAGATCCTGCAAATCTGCCCAGATAACGGTTTCAGGTCTACTGCCAGCCTGGATATACGTTTGTATGATTATATGTTCAATGCGTATTATTTTAAAAAATAACTTTAAGAGACATGAATCATCATTATGCCATATAAGTCATATTGTAGTTTGCTTGTTTTTACATATGATGTACACGGTTTGGCATAACGACGACACATTGGGCTGTAAAACAAAAAGGCTGCTGGGTTCAATGCAGAGATTGTCCAGTTGAATCCTGACTGTAATTCTTATTCCGCTGCAAGCATTCAAAACCAATGAGGCTTTCTGGTTTTTTGTGTGCTTCCCAAAGGCACTGTTTTTTTGAAACTTGTCATGAAATCCTAAAATAGAAAAGGGAATTTATGATCTTAGGTTTGAGGAAACAGCAACAAAAAGTAATGTGTGCAATAGAAGGGTTGGACTGAGAAGCAGTATAAGCTGATGGTGATTTGACAGCAATTAATGTGAATTTTTGCATCATCAATTATAAACGTAACGTAAGAGAGTCATTACGCATAATGCAACTTCACTTCATGAAATGGAGGATACCTGGAGTATTGTGGGTTTTTAAAAACTGAAAACCAAAAAAGGCAAAATGACAAAAAAATAATTTTCATTTGAATACCTCTTGAGTTGTAAGGAGAGGGTTCTTTATTTTAAATGACACCTCTTTAAACATGAAAACTGTTGTAATTCGCACAGTTGATGACTTACAAAGTTTTGAGATATTTTTCTTTTGCATCTGTATTTTGCAACGGTGGAGTAAATTCATATTAAGATGATTTACCAACTCTTGGTTGCACTTCCAGATCTTGCATCCTAAGGCCATGATTGTGCAAAGACCTACACACACGCTTAAGTATACATACAAAACTAATAATGTAACATTAATTGAAATCAGCGTGGCATTTCAGAGGGAAAAAGTTATCATGTTTGTAGGACTGTGGCCTATAAGTATATGTGGCACTGTTGGTTGTGAAATCAAAGTGGGAACTTGGCTTCTAAGAACCACTTCTCAGAAAAATGCAAAGTTTAGTGACTCTGGATGGGAAAAGAGGAATTTCTTTTTTCAGTTTAAATGTGTTACTTGAACTGGACTACAACCTTGCCACCACATAAATTGTGGAAACTGATTGTTTGTTGATATGCCAGCTAAACATGACAGTCTATTTTAGGAAAGCTATTAACTCAAAAGTAAATGACTGTGACTGTCATACACATTTAATTCTAAAATCTAAAATCTTTTGTATTACAGCCATGAGACGCAAACCACCTGCTGGGATCATCCCAAAATGACTGATCTGTACCAGTCTTTAGGTAAGAGATTTCTTGCATACAAACTAAGAATGATGATGTTCAGGAATGCACCCCTCTGTAGTTCAGGAGTTAAACTGGAGGGACAAGGAGAGCTATTCCAGAGCAACTTGGAATAAGAATCAGAGGACTATAAAGAAAACACGTATCTCTAGCTACACTAGTGATACATTCATAACCTAGGACTGTATCATGAAGTCTAGGAGTCTTATATGTACAGAATTTTCCTTTCTCGAATAGAGCTGCCTTTTACAGATTTGTCTGCAAAAGGCTGGGAGGGGGGAAACAAAAATAATGTATACCATCTAATCTACTTTGAACAAAATAAAGATGCAACCAAGTTGCTGTTAAATGTTGTTGAATCCTGGTTGGTTGAAAGCCAATCTAAAATTTTGCCAACCTGTTACCACTGCATTCTTTTAATATGGTTTTCAGCAGCTGGAACTAACAGTAGTTGTCTCCTTTGGAGCATAAATATTGTCTATTATATCTTCACGTGGGCCTGTGTGTTTTTGTCAAAACTGGTGGGTTATCTGGCAGATGCATAGCTATGTGAAAACCTGGGATCAAGTAGCCTTTTCTATGCCCACTCTGGCAGGGTGCTGCTGGTAAGTTTCTGTAAGAGGATGCCCAGGGCCTGCTATCATCACCCCATCAACTAACAGTTGTGCCCCTCTACCTGTAGGGCTAGTGAATAATTGGCTTCCACATCAGGGTCTATAAAAAGGAAGGGAGTTCCTGGAGAGGAGAGTCTTGAGAAGGAAAGCTGCTGAGACAGGTTTGAAGGAAAGCAGACAGAGTACTTTTTGAGACCACAAAAGATTTCCAGGGCTGGGATGTAAAAGGGACCATCTTGGAGCCCAAGGACACAGCTACTGCAGGAGGGAATTATTTAGAGGCAGGAAGAGCCTGAGGAGAGGGCTCCCTGCAAGGCTAGTGATCTGTGTAAGTTGTACAAGTTTGATGTCCCTTCAGGGACACCGTAAATAAAGACACCTGGTGGCAGCAATCTGATTGTGTCACTGTCTTATCTATGACTCCTGCAATCACTTAGACCAGGAGTTCTATTACAGTCACTTTCTGTACAAATCACAGTTTTCTACTAGGTTTTAATGGCCAGTACTCCCAGCACAATGAAAAATAAATACCTCTTCCTTTTTTTATATAAAAAAGATCATCATTCCTGCTGTACAAAAAAGGAGCACAAAGTAAAATGGGGTCACCTAATGCAGACACAAATTGTTATGGCATAATGTGTAAAGTTGTGTATTTTGATGTCTTAAAATACAATAATGCGAATGTCACAAAAAGAACAATGTTTATATTGAGGGCTAACTGAGGGCAGAGAATGTGCAAGCATTTTCCAGGTATTCAGATGACTCATTTGCATTCTGTTTCTCTTCTGAAAGAGAAACAGTATTTTCTTCTTCACGTGGCCTCTGTATATTCACACCTATGTACAGACATATTTAACCCTTCTAGCAAGCAGTGCCCATTATAGTGCTCACACAGAATATGGGTATTTTCAAACATGATGGTTTTTCACACACCACGCTTAGATCCTGTCCGGGATGAGAGCCCTCAACCTAGGCAGGAGTAAGCCCCACTGCTGAACAAACGTGCCGGGGGCTGGGGAGAGGGTAGGGGACGTACGGACATGAGTCGACGTGGCCCCGACCCCCTTGCTGCTCATATATGTATTTTCTTTATATCTGGTGGGCAGGAGCAGATGTGACACCACTGCTGGTGGCCACACAGGTGGTGTCATGTTTGAAAATACCCTATGATATAAAAGGAGGTATTATACCCATCCACCTCTGTTCCTTCCAGCCATGCTGTAGTCAGACTTGCAGGAACCACTCTCGAATCTCTTGATTCAAACGTGGGCCTTTGGGCTATATAACTATTGATTGAACAGTGCCCGGTACATGGCTGGCACTATATAAATAATAATAATAATTAATAATGATTTATATACCAGCATTGTCAATTTGAAATAGTACCTAGTTATCTTTTCTACCAGTACACTAAATTCATCTTGGAAGAATAAAAAATGAAAAGGCTTGTGAAAATGGATAGGGAAGGTTCTGTTTGCTTGAGTTTAAGGCAGGGTGCGGAACTTTTTTTCTTCCATGAGCCAATTTGGAAGAAACAGAAGCACCCCAGGACAGATAAGAGTAGGGAGGCTGGAGTGCTTAACAGGTGCGCTCAGGATGTAGGAAGAAAAATCCTGAATCTGTGTCATGGATCCGTCTCCTGTCCTTGAGTGCATGCCTTTATCTCTGCTCCTGTTACCTGAACTCACTCTTTCAGTGCTTGAGAATACAGACTGGACCCCTGGGCCAGATCCAGAAATAGAAAGGGGCCAGATGCGGGGGGTGGGAGGGGACGGCCATAGGTCAGATTTGGGCCACAGTTCAGAGGTTCCCTGCTTGGTTTTAAGTGATGCATTGTAACTAACTTAATTTATCTATCACTACAGATAAAACTTGTAAATATTCACATTATAACAAATATTTTTTTATTCTTATGGCATAAAAGGAAAACAAAATTAAAGATCTTCTTTCAATATTACTTCAAGTATATTTAAGAAGACTTCATTTCTCCCTGTAGTAGCCATTTTTTCCTCTTAGAAATCCATTAGAGTGCGTGAGAAATTTTATTTATTTTATTTTATTTAGCCCCCTCCTGCCAAATAGCAGCCTAGGGCAGTGAACAACATTTAATAAAAACATAATACAAAAATATAAAATACATTATAATATCAAATTTCGATTAAAACCAACAGAGTTTAATTTCAATTAAAACCAACAGTTTCATTTCAATTAAAGACAACAGAGGCCTGAGAAAATAAATAATCCCTTATCCTAAGAGAAAACCCCACCCACCCACTACCCATCCCCCCTCACCAAATGCCTGGCGAAACAGCCAGGCTTCGGATTGTTTATGGAAGAAGGGGAGATGTGGAGAGAGGCAAATCTCTACCAGAAGGGAATTCCATAGCCACGGTGTGGCTACTGAGAACGCCCTTTCAAACGTAACCCAGGGGACCTCAAGAGGGCACCCCCCAGCTGACTGAAGGGGCCAATCCAGGACACAGGGGATGATGTGGTCCCACAGATAAGTGGGGCCCAGGCCATATGGGGCTTTAAAGGTAATAACCAATACCTTGAATCAGACCCGGACAATTATAGGCAGCCAGTGCAGGGAACAGAGTACAGGTGGTATGTGCTCCCAGTGGCCCGTCCCCACAAAGAGTCGAGCCAACACATTCTGCACCAACTGCAGCCTCTGGGTCATAACCAAGAGTAACCCCATGCAGAGTGCATTGCAGTAGTTCAATCTTGAGGTGATGAATGCATGGATGACGGTGGCAAGATCAGAGCCCAAGATGTACGGTCAGAGATGTCGGACCAGATGTAATTTATCAAATGCACTCCTTGCCACAGCTACCACCTTGGGAGTCCAGGCAGAGCTGCAAATCAAGGAGAACTCCTAGACTCCGAACTTGAGGGACCAAGGAGGAATGCACCCCATCAATGATGGGGGCCTCTACTCCCTCGCCCTAACCCACCAACATCACCTCTGTCTTCTCAGGATTCAGCTTCAGATGCCGCGTCCTCATCCAATCCTCCACCGCAGCCAGACACCGGGCAAACACCAAGACTACTGGACCTGCGTCAGATGAAAATGAGAGGTACAGCTGGGTGTCATCAGCATACTGATGACACCAAACTTCAAAGGCTGCATGTACACGTTGAACAGGATAGGGGACAGAATGGATCCCTGTGGGACTACACACTTGAGGTTCCGTGGGGACTATGTACGATCCCCCAGTACCACACACTGAGTTCCTACGACCAGGAATGAGTGGAACCATTCAAGAACAGTTCCGCCTGCCCCGGCACGATCCCACAAGTGGGTCACCAGCATCTCATGGTCAACCGTGTCAAAAGCCGCGGAAAAATCTAACAAAATCAGAAGAGTGGGCTGACCTTGGTCCAACTTCCGGCACAGATCATCGACCAAGGCCAAAAGCGCAGTCTCAGTGCCATAGCCCCGGGTGAAAGCCGCGAGGAATCATGGAAACCAATGTGGTCCAGATGCCCCTGGAGCTTCTGGGCCACTGCCCACTCCATAACCTTCTAAAAAGGAAAGGTTAGAGACTGGCCGATAGTTGGCAGGGGCATCAATGTCAAGAGATGGCTTCTTGAGCAAAGGCTGCACCACAGCCTCTTTCAGGCACCTCGCGACCTTGCCCTTCCACAAAGGAAACATTGATAACCCTCTCCAGCAATGGGCCCGGTGTCTCCCAGCTGGCTTTCACCAGCCAGGACAGGCAAGGATCAAGTTCACAAGTCATGGTCCTCACAGCATCTCCACCACATAAGCGGACAATGCCTTCTGAAACTGATCCCACAAAACTAGACTAGACAAGGCATTCATAACTTCAGGTATATCTACTGCAGTAAGTGCGGCATCGAAATCATGGTGGATATGAGTGATTTTGTCTGCAAAATAGTCAATAAACATGTCACAGCAAGCACTGGAAGATTCCAGTTCCAGGCGGAGGAAGACTGGACTGACCAGCCCCATCATCACCTGGAAAAGTCCCTTCATCACCCCAAAATTAAAAGAATTGAGATATGTCCAAAATATCCTCTTTCTTCATGGCCAGTTGTGATTGTTGTTATCTACATAAATTGTGGCTAGAATCTGTACTGTGTATTCTTACTGGCAACCTGGAGTGTTAGTATATGGGAAAAGGCAGTTAGGTATTTCTTTATGCATCACCATACATGGGGTAAAAACAAACATCATGCGGGCCTGCTGTGAACTGGGACTCACCTGCATGTTTGGACCCACACTGCCAAATGTTGACCCGGGACTGCCCCAGGATGGGTAGGCAGCTGGCCCAGGCTGCAGTCCTGGAAAATCTCAAAGGCACAGCCCAGGCTAAGAGCTACCCACGTGGGCCAGCGTGTTTGTTCGGCGCTGCCACCCCTGCCTCAGGGCAGAGGCTGCCATCGCTGATTGCCATGGCTGTCCATCAAGACGGGGCACTGGGAGTGGGGCAGGGACAGAGCCACCCGCCCACACGTATGTTGAGCTCCTCTGGTGGGATGGTTCTCAAGCCGCAGGCATGTTTGCTTTGTGCTGTTTTCCGCCCCGGGCCGGAGAACTACTGCATCACCCACACGTCTGTTTTTCCCATAGTGAAGTGGTGCCAATGGTGCTGCTGAGTTTGTTTATTTATTTATTTGGAGTACAGTATATTTCACATAGCATAATAGTCACATAAAAATGCATAATATAGATAAAACCTATTTACTCTTGAACAGAACCCTTAATATATTTTCAGGGTGTTTCCTTGCCCCAGGTCAAAATTGGTAGTAATGGGTTTTTGAAGCCCTTGCAGACTGACTTTTCACTAATATTTCATATGAAAAGTTATTAAAATATATTTTGTGTTATGTATTTGTTACCTTATATTATCTTCCCCCACACATCAACATTAAATTTTCTGTCTTATTTGTGTGCAGAAGATTTGGTACGCTGTTTTAGTTTCCTTCTTGCAGGCTTCAGCTTTCAGTGTAGTAAAATACAGGGATGTCTCAGCCCAGGTATATGCAGTACAATATGAGGCCAAACAGTTTTCCCTACTTTTTTACAATTTGTGACTTGAGCAGTCTGAGCATCAGAGTTGGTACTGTAATCTCTACTTCCCACACAGGCAGTGGAAAAACGATACTGTGGGAAATTTATAAAGATGAACAAAATTATACGAAAGGACAAATATTGTAAATGATGTAGCTTCTTCAAAATATTGACTTATGGATGTCATCCTGTAAAGGCTGGCAATTTTTTACCATTGCTTCCAATACATTTAAATCTGTGAGGCAATTACTTTGTATAGTTTTGTTTATCTTTGTAAATTTCTCACATTATAATTTTTCCATTGCCTTTGTGGAAAGTAAAGATTACAGTACCAACTCCGATGCACAGATTGCTCAAGCCAGAAAACAATTTTAAGAACAACAGGGATGGAGAATTCTGTGTTTTTCCTTTAGCATGTTTAGAATCCTAGAATATCAGAGTTGGAAGGGATCTTGAGAGTCCTATATGGTATTTTTAAACATGACAGTACCGTGGGTGGCCATGCTTTGACATACGTGGCCACCCGCGGTGTTGTCATGTCTGATCCGACCTGCTAGATGTTTCCCTGTGCTGGATCAGGGGTTTCCCCGGTGCTGTGACAGTTTTTAGCCCGGGCTGTGACTGGGGTCCCTTGTCGAGTCACAGCCCAGGCTAAGCACTGCCGTGGCCCGGAGAAGTCATCTCCAGACCAGGGTAGCCACCAGGAAGATGGGAAGGAATTGTTCTGTATAGCTACAGAGGGCTACCTGACCTAGGGCCGGGGATGTTCCGGGCACGCACGACGGCCTCATAGGCCACTACGGCCACCCGTCAGGGAGGTGGACCCATACGCCAACCTCCTGCTTCGATGTAAGATCACTGCCCAGACTTTTTTAAAAAAAACAAAAAACCCTCCAGTGATGGAGACACTATGACCATCCTAGGCAACTTGTCCCATTGCCAGATAGCTCTTACTGTTAGGATTTATTCCCCCTGATTTCTAACTTAAATCTACCTTCCTGTAATATAAACCCATTATTTCCAGTCCTGTCCTCTGTAGCAGTGCAGAACAGTTCCTTTCCATCTTCCTGGTGGCAGCCCTCAGATATTTGAAGACTGCTATCATGTCTCGCCTTAATCTCCATTTTGTTATATTAAACATCCAGTTTCTTCAGCCTTTCCTTTAAGACTTCCCTTTATTATCTTTGTTGCCCATCCCCCTTTGAACATGCACCAATTTGTCAGTGTCTTTCTTAAAAAGAGGTGCCCAAACTGGGGACAATACTCCAGGTGAGATCTGACCAGTACTGAACAGAGTGGAATTCTTACCTCTGCTGACTTGGAATCCGTGCTTCTGTTAATGCAGCCTAAAATTGGATTAGCCTTTTTGCATTAGCCACATTGCATTGCTGACTCGTGTTCAGTTTGTGATCAAGCGCAGTTTATTTATTTATTTACGAAATTTGTATCCTGCTCTTTCCTGCCGCAGGCAGCCCAGAGCAGCTAACATAGTATAAATATAATATAAAAACAATTTTAAACACTATAAAACTTAAAACAAAATTAATCATAAAACACAACGCCACCTCCACCCTCCCCAGTCCTACCCCTCTCCCTCGACAAATGCCTGATGGAAGAGCCAGGTTTTGCAGTTCCTGCAGAAGGCTGGAGGCTCCGAGGCCTGATGTGCCCCCACTGGGAGGGAATTCCAGAGGTGCGGTGCGGTGCGGCCACAGAGAACGCCCTATTCTGCGTGGCCCCCCGGGAAACCCGGAGGACCTCCAACAAGACACCCCCAGATGACCGCAGGGGCCGATCTAGAACCCGGGGGGGTGAGGCGGTCTCGCAAAGAGGCAGGGCCCAGGCCATGTAAGGCTTTATAGGTTAAAACCAACATTGAATCGGGCCCGGAAGACTATTGGCAGCCAGTGCAGAGATTGGAGCACTGGTGTAATGTGCTCCCGGTGGCCCAACCCCACCAGGAGCTGGGCTACCGCATTTTGCACCAGCTGCAGCTTCCGAGCCGTCACCATAGGTAGCCCCA
>QEPC01001360.1:3608915-3622122 GCA_003113815.1 Sphenodon punctatus
AAAAAAAAAAAAATCACATCAGGAATTGTTTAATTTTGTTAGCTCAGTTTTCATAGTACAAACATGCAGTTGGAAACAGACTGGCTTCCTGGGGAGTAATAGCACTATACCTTTTAAAATCATGTTTTAGAATGCAACTGAACTTTGTTATAATGTCTCAGTAAAACTTGCCCTGGTGTGTCTTAATGTTATGTTTGCTACTATCACCTCTCACCATTCCCAGGTAATGAGGGGATGAGTTTTCCTCCAGATACATTAGTGTCATTGTAAACAGTAGTTGCAGCAGCAGGATGCAGTCAGGAATGTTGACATTCACATCTGTTTAGCTTTTTGAATTCTCCCTTAATTCACCAAGGCAAAAGGATGTAGAAGGATAAAATCAACCGGCAGCCCTTTGCTCTGCATCATGCTGCTGTTTGGTGCAGGTTTCAAAAATGTATTCTTTTAAACAATTTCAAACCAGCCCTTGTTTTTGGTTCCGGACTCCTGTTTTTTGAACATTTGGACTTGGCAACCCCATCATTATGAAATAAAGGTATACTTCAGTGTAACCTTCTGAAATGTGTTACAATATGTGTTTCATCCCTACTGAACTCCTCTTCCCCTTCCCCTTCCAAAGAAATTCCAGGGGCTCTGACTATGGCCCTTTTCACACAGACACTTTAACACTGATAAAATGCGTGTTAAATTTTATTATACATGTTGCAGGGCTGCAGGTGTACTCTATTGGTGCCCTGCAACATGTATCAGTGTTAAAGTGTCTGTGTGAAAAGGGCCTATAAAGCTAGTACACAGTTCTTATTCTCCCAGATTTCCCTGAGGAACATATTGATCCCCATGTCTGCATTTATATTACATATGCCTATTGCACCAATCAAGCATTTGATTTTCTTTTGAAATGCATTTAGATGATGCACGAAGGCTTTAAAAAATCTTGCTTGCATTTGATTTCACTTTCAAATAGTCTATAACTTGTAGAATTAACTGATCATCATCCCTCTAGCTCTCACCCTTCTCCAAGAAATAAAGATTTCTTTTTTGGTGAGATTCCAGTGTTGAGAAGATTAAGAGCTTTGATTCTTTGCCCGATGTAGTGATAGAGAAAGCTGTGATAAGAGCGAAGTACTAATTCTGTCCAGCAATAATTGACTTCTTTCCATTCTGGGAATGGTTGAAATGGGGAAATTACTTTGCTCTGAGAGAGGATTCTTCTGAAAGTGTTTTTTCTTTAGCATTGAAAAATAGTGTTTCTAAACAGGTAGAGACCAGTGACTTTTCCTATGGTCCTTTAGATGCTGCTAACTTACTGATAGACATTTACTGATGGACGGTAGTGTCTCAGTGTCAGGTATGCTTCTGAAATCACAGCAAATTATTCAGGAAGTTCTAAAAAAGATGTATATAGCTGGCTTCTCAGCATGGGCTATATCTAGCATGCCATTTGTATCATTTCATATTATACAAATATGAGTGCTGTGGCAGAAAAGCGGGGTATAAATGTAACTAAATAAATATCCTGCGAACGGTATACATTTGTTAATGATAAGAAAATTTAACACTTTTCAACTTGAAAGCACAGAGGGAGGTAGTGTCAGATGAAATTGGAATTTATGGATTACTGGTTTGCACGCAGAGCCCTGTCCACTAGCCATTGCTACCTGCTTCATCCCTTTGTGGTGTATATTAGTCTTCTGTCCATTTCTCTTTGGTTCTTTATAGACTCTTTTCTTAACGACACAGCAACTCCCACCCTCCAGTAGTTTCTATTCAATGAATGTTGCTGCAGGTAGGAATTGAACAGTCTCTATGAACACGTCATAAATACAATTTTGCAAGATTTCTTGCTTTAGATGTGTGCACCCAAATAGAGTGGGGTTCAGTTTTTCCTAGCAAAATAAAACGGAGTCCTCAATTTCAGCTGATGGTTTGTTAGTTTGGAACGTAGTTTCCATCTTCAACTAAAGTCGTTTGATTATAGATTTTCAGGGCCGGCCTTACCACAGGGTGACCTGGGCGACCATCCCAGGTCTCACTCTTTCTGAGAGTCCCCGCAGTGGCCTCTATTTTCACCAGGACAGGTTATGGGGGCACCATTCCCTCTCAGTGGGGCCCAGACATGACCACCTTCAGGGCACTGCAGAGGTTGTGCCCAAGGGAGAGGGGCCACCAGGGGCACTGCTTTTTATTTTTGCCCTGGGCCCTGCAAACCCTAAGGCCGACCCTGTAGATTTGTTCCTTTTGGGAATTTAGATACAAGGTTGCTTGCACACGAGACGGGAGGGCGGCGGGGAATTCTGCGAGCCAAAATGACGGCAGGAGGAATCGCAGGGAAGCGCCGCTCAAGTTTTAGCCCATTTCTGCTGTGATTTCCCTTGCGATTTCCCCCTGATGTCATTTCAGCTCACAGAATCCCCCCCCCCCCCTTTCCGGCTTGTGTGCAAGTGGCCTAATTCTCACTGGAAGAATTCTCTACCATAGAATCAGATGGTATGTAACATTTTATCAGCCTTCATAAAAAGCACTTATATTCGTGTGGCTTAAAATATGCACTTTTAAGAATAAATAACTAGTAGTCACCAGGCTGAAATGGCACTCTGAACTGCTGTCTAACATGCACATCCCAGAAACATTTAATCATATAGGCAACTTAGTTTGTGCCAAAGAATGGTACATTCATTATCAAATTAAATATCCTGCTCAATCAGTACTTAACAGCTGGAGCAGCTGTTGAGTGACTGGTCTTTTCAAGAGAGCCTGTGAAAATCAGTTAAGTATTAACATTTGCACCAGTCTAGTGTCCAGATCCTAGATGCATATCACTGAGATAAATGCCAATCATTTCATCTCTTGTAAGAGTTACCAATTTTATTTTTAAAAATTGAAGAGTTCAAGTTTTTATAGCTTTATAGTTTTTAGAGAGGAAAAAAAAGCTTTGTCCATTTCTCATCCTTCTTAAAATCAAAATTTCAAAATTAGAGTTAATTCTATAAAAATATTGATTGTTAAGTTTGCTAAAGAAACCAGTCACTATTCTTAGACAGTTTGCTGATAACATCGTTTTACTATTTATGTGAGCAGAGCAGGTGGTTTGAATTTTCAAGGCTGGCTCTCAGCCCCCCTGCAAATAAGAAGCCTTCAACTGGCCATCCACTGCCAAAAGGAGCCTCTTGAGCAGGGGGAGTGCATGGCATCAGCCTGCATGGCTGGGGTAGCTATGCTGGTAGCTACCCATTTGAATCGCTCCCCATGCACTCCCACGGCAAAACAGCCACAGACCTAACACACGCACCCATTGCCTTGTTTATTTAAAAACATCCAAAGGAGATGTATTGACTGTGTTTAATGGTGCTTGTGATAATTTGTTCATCAACAGCTCTTGGAATTCTTTCTTTGCTACTAAGCAGAAGAAAGCGTGAGGAAAGAGTATCGTTGTGGCCAACCACATGATCCAGCTTGCATGGATCATGTGGCTGACTTGAAATTTCTATATAACACAGACCCTTTTTTATGGTTCACCTTTTCCTTCATGACCAACTTTAGGAGTGAATGGTTCTTTTGTTTCTTTGCCACTGAGAGTTTATTTCTGTGCACTTGCTCTTTCTAGTGAATAAGTAAAATCATGAATGGGGTGGAACTAATATACGAGGAGCAGTTATTTACCCTCTCAGCTAGTACTAGAACTAGGGGACACTCCATGAAACTCATGGGTGGCAAGTTTAAAACAAATATTTTTTCACTCAGCGTATAATTGAGTTGTGGAATCTACTGACAGAGGCTGTGGTAAGGGCCAGTACTATAGCTGAGTTTAAAAGTGGTTTGGACAAGTTTCTGGAAGATAGGTCCATTAGCAGCTATTAGCCAGACAGGATCAGGGAACATGACGGGAGCTGGGGGAAAACAACAGGGAATGGATTCCCCATTGTGACCTGTTGGGTGCTTCTCCCAAGCCACCGTGATTGGCCACTGTCGGAGACAGGATGCTGGGCTTGATGGACCATTGGTCTGACCCAGTATAGCACTTCTTAAGTTTTTATGTGGCAAAAAATAATCCACCACCACCAAGAAAACGCAGCATTCCCCCTCCTTAACTGGGAATTTTGTTTAAATCAAGTGGAAACAGAATCTTCATTGTTTAAAGGATAGCCTATGTTTGGCTTTGAATGCTACTTGAATTGAACTTTGGGTTGGTACAGAGGAGGGGGAACGTTTCTCACCCCAGGGTCAGCCAGGAAAAAGCTTAGGCTGCTTTTAGACGTGCGTGGCAAACATGCTGCATAAAATCACGTTGTGTGTAAATATGCAGCGTGTGGGATTTAGACGTGACATTTCGCATGTTGGAGCGAGTTACGCATTCTTTTAAAGCTGTGAATTAAATACCTCGACATTGAGGTATTTAATTTGAGGCTTTAAAAGAATGTGCAACTGGTGTTAACACACAAAATGTCGCATCTAAATCCCACACGCCGCATATTTACACGCAACGTGATTTTATGCTGCGTGTTCGCCGCGCACGCCTAAAAGCAGCCTTAGGGAAAATATCTTGGAAAGAGAAATAAAGAGCTACGCTGGGTTCTTAATGCAGACAGATTAATATCTCTGACCCTTCTGCACAGAGTTGTGATGCTTGCTGCTTTGACTTGCAGAATTAAGGCTGCTTTTACACGAGTGCCGCCTGCTCGTGCCTGTAATCATAGGGCATGTGAAAGTACTGCGGGCAGCATTTAGACGTACCTAGATGCACTGTATTTCCAGTTGCGCATTCTTTAAGACTGCAAATATCGAGGTATTTAATTTGTGGTCTTAAAGAATGCGCGAGCAGGCGGCACTCGTGTAAAAAGCAGCCTGCCTTGCAGTACTGATGCTCTTACGACAATTGACAAACTGCTCTCTGTGTGCAACCACACTGATTCTGAAGTAGGCCGATTTTGTTGCCTTACCAGGCTTACCTGGTAGGAGGTTGGAGAATCAGGCCAGAGACCTTCACAGAGAGTACCTGATAGACTACTATTTGAGAAGTGTGTTAGCAGATTGCAAGGCAGGATGAACTGAAGTAACTTTGGGACTTGTGCACTGTATTATTTAAAAATAAAGTATTTTTGTGGTGGGAAAGTGTGTTCTGAGTGCATAGGGACTCAATCCAGCAAAGGGACAGTCAAACTGTTACAGCTTTTTTCATGCAAGAAAAATCTAAGACAAATAACATGATACTGGAGAATGAATGAGAGATGCAAACATCACACTGGATATGACTGAGGTTTTGAAAGGGATTTAAGATTCCAGAATCGGCATGTGTTTAGGATGGATTTAAAAGGTCAGACTAAGTGGTAATGAGATGAGAATTAAATGGTTCTGAAGAGTGAAAACAAAATGGCAGAGGTGTGTTGCCAACTGTGAATAGGTAGAAAGGTGGCAAAGACTAGTCCATCACCACCAAAAGAACAGACATGATACAATAAGAGCAGAAAAGACAGACATTGGAATGTTTGAGGACAAGGTAGATCAATTTCCCCAGCAGATCAGAAAGCAGTGTCACTGTGGATTTACAGGAATGGAAGGCACATTTCTGATAAGTAAATTGTGGTTGAACAAAAGTTGAACAACATTTCTTGTCTAAAACTAACAGTATGAATGCAGTATAAATATTTTAAATTTTAATTTAGAATTTGAAACCTTCTCCAATTTGTGGAATGGACATTTACTGAATGCTTCTTCCTCTTATCAAATTATACTCAAAGCATGGGGCGTGTTACCCACCGTGTTAAGTTCCCACTCTCATTTCTGCCACAGAAATTTGGTTCCATTCCTTTTTCCTGAATTGCACAGAATGGAAGTGCAGATTTCAAACAAGTGTACAAAGTGAAATTGAAGTCACAGTGCCTTGGCGAAGGAGCACTTTATTAATTTGCCTTCAAGACATATCAAGTTACTTTGTTTAAACCACATTAAGGTTTATGAACCTGTAAGTACTATGGTGAGATGGCGCTCGCAGGAAGAAACAATACACTAAAGAGCTGATCATTAGGAAGGTGCATGAAACTATGTAGAGAGCAGAAAATTGGCAAATACACATTGTTAAGCTGCCGGGATCCTCCTTTGCAAAGCCCAAGGTATTTGGGGGAATATTTCTTGCATATTTAGGTAAAAGTTACATGCCAGCTCTCAAATAAGCAGTTTTAAAATTACTCTTAAACGTAATTACTGGAAATAAGTAACCAAGACTATTCTTTCTGCTGCTCATGCAAGTGCAGTAGTCCAAACAATACTAGGTGAATTGATAAACAGCCTTGAGATTCCACTTTTGCCAATAGCTCTGTGCACTTTAGATATAAACAGTTTGCATTTTAAGTACCTTACAGAATGAACTCATTAATTACAACTTTTGAGTTCAGTCTCTGACAGAGAAGTGAAACAAGTTAATAAAATATATAGGCCCACATAAATACACAAAATGTATGCACAGAAGTACACATGGGATTGCTTCTGTGGACTGCTTCACAGCACTGCTTCTGTGACTGGTTTATTTATTCATATGTACAGCCTGCTGTCACAGGGTCTGGCTTGCCTGGTGGGTGAGTGTTGTCAGGATCAGGGCCAAGAGGAATTTTCACTCTGGGGAATTAATTCCAAAGTCTCCTTTATTATGTACAAGGCAGTTACAGTCTCTCTGTGCCCACATACAAGTTAGATCTGGGTACAGGCTTCCAAGCCCTCTTCATTTGCCACAATCCCTCTTCCAGGTTCTAGCAAGCCCCAGTATCTTCCAAGGCTCCTGGGTCAGGCAAACTCCTTTGACCCATTGTAAGCCTCTGGCTTTAGCAGGCCTTAGCCTAACCATACACAATTACTCACAGTCTTTTGGCAGGCTATTCTCTATCTAGGTAGCCAAGCAGCATTCCTCAGGAGCTCTCACCAAACACACAGGCTCTGGGCAGCCTGTTTCCCCAAGAGCTCATCTCAGGTCAAACAGCCTCCTGGGTTTGCCTTGTCAAGGGAGAATTCTTCGACTCCTATTCCCTTCAGGTCTTTCCCAACACTCCAGAGTCTCTCAGCCAAGGTTCCCAGCTCTGGCTGCCCAGAGTCCTAACCAGCAAAAGTCCCTTGACTGTTACCTATCTTGGCCAGACAGGGAGGTCTTACATTGCTTCCAGAAGATGACCAGGCTTGGGTCATCTTCCAGGGCAGGGAGTACCATAATTGTGGTACAGCCACTAAGAATGCTTCTCTGCATGCCCTTGTTGTAGAAACTTGGTGGGCAGGTCAGGTGGTACCTGCAAAAGGGCACTCCTAGCTGACCTCCAAGATCACGATGGAACATGAGGATAAGGAGGTCTTTCAGATACTTGGGGTGCAAGGACTGGAAGTAAAAACAGGCATGACATGAGCCCACCATGGCACGCCTGGGCTCAACCACGTCTGTTCCCTGACCACCAGATGTTGACCTGCTAGTGCCCCTGGGCAGGTAGGCAGCTGACCTGCAATTAATCCACCCAAAGATTTTGAGCACCCATTCTGGGCCAAGGGCTACCCAGGTGGCCTAGTGCAGTCCATAACAGGTCAACGCATCTGTTTGGCCCCACCATACCAGCCACGGGTCAGGGGTTGCCATGGCTGCCCGTCATTCACTGCCATTGCTGCCCATCATGGCGAGGGGTGGGGCACTGTGGACAGGGCTGGCTGCCCATACGTATATTGTGCTCCCCCACTCTACCACAGGCATGTTAGTTAAATTCTGCCTGCTGAATTTCCCGCCCCGGGTGGGGTGCCACCATACCAGCATTGCCTCTGTTTTTACCATTTCTGAATACAAGTGCTGCATTTGCCTACAATTGCATTTTTTTTGCATAGAACACTCTGTTTGCTGCTTTTAAAAATGGGTCTTGTGAGATTAAGTGATAGGCCAAAGGCTGCATAGCAGTTTGAGTAGGAATAAGCATTAAGTATTTATCTTTCAGTCCATGTTGCCACTTCTGTATAAACAATGAGCCAACACACTAGGCCAGGCAGATGGGCAGTGAAGTAGAAGACTGTTATTCTAGAGCTACTTTTTTAGAGAGTAAATGTGTTGACGCAGAGTTCTTGGTTACATTCCAATTTGAATAATTTTGCATAACTCAGATATCCCTTCCAGTTTTACATAGTACTTTTCAGTTCTTGTCTCATACTTCTTGTTCCATTAAACAGCTGCTGGGGTTCACCTCAAGAGCTTTATTTCAATGGGAAATGATCCATGCACTTAACTACTTCATAAGATATTGTGAAATTAACTAAAGCTTGAAAAGTGCCAAGGTTCAGCAGTACAGATTTGGGGCACAATCCATGAACGGCTGCGTGCTAGGATAACTCCACGGAAGAGGCTACCCCTTTATGTACTGTGCTAGTGCATGCCGTAGACAAACCCCCAGACTGCGAGGGAGCTGTGCCTTGCCTAAAGGCGGGGGAAAGGGAGGGCACAGCTCTCTCTGACAAGGAAAGGGGCTGTTTGTGTCCAGAGCAGGCAGATTCCTGCTTTCCTCAGGATAGAGAACAGTGCACTAGAGGTGTCTTTAGTGGGACTGGGATCCCTGTTCAGGCCAGGGAGGGTTGGCAGGGTCAGAACTTGGTTTAAGTGGGGCAGGGTTAGGAGCAGTAGATTAGTTGGGAATAGGGTGGGCATACCTCCCCTTTAAAAGAGGATGCTTATGAAAAATACATGGTACAGGGCTGCACTGGCACCAGTGCAGCCCTGCAACATGTATTTTTCATAAGCGTCCTCTTTAAAAGGGGAGGTAAGGCCACCCCAGTTGGGAAGGGAAGGTTGTGTTAGCGAATCTGAAATGCATGTACTGGCTGGAACAGGGGTGAAGCGCAAGGATATCTGGGCTCCTGGGCAAGTGAGATGGGAACTTTGAAAGAGCAGGAAAAGGAGCAGTGAAGTCAGATCCGGGTTACTGGGAAGATGGGCAGGAATGATGGCTGCCAGAAAGAGTTGGGGAGGTATTGAGGGCGGGGGGGGGAGCGGGTAGAGGAGACGTTGGAAGAGAGACTACATGGAGCTGAGGCAAACGGGGGATAAAAGGGAATTGAAGGGAAACTAGGATCTGAAAACATTAGAAAGAGGGAAGGCTGGTGACCCACCTGAGGGTGAGGCTTAATGACCTTTCCCCCTCCTGGAATCTGGTCCTGATTAGAACTGAAATAAATAGGCATTGTTGTATTTACAATTCCAGTACGATCTGTTACCTGAGGTCTGTGTACTCGTATCCCCACCTCACGGACCAACTAGCTGTCATTCTCAATGTAACCAAGCCAAGCATGTGCACCTGGGACCTCGCATCTTCATGAATGTTACACTCCTTGTCTCTCCCTCTGTTTCCCTTCCTGTGTCTCCCCCCCTCTCTTTGTAAGCCCTAGGGCACGGACAGTGTCTATTCCATTACTTTGTAAAGCGCCAGATACACTGCTGGCGCTATATAAATGCTTGATGATAATGATAATAATAATAATAATAATTAATATTTTAATTATTTAACATTTTGGATAACCCACCAAGTATTGAAGTAATTATTTTCCACCTAGTTCACACATTTATTTTTGCTTATTCACATATCTAGTTTTGTTTATTTTAGTCACTAAGGTGTTTTGGTCACTGTGGTATTTGGGTTATGTTATGTTGGCAGCACTATCGCTGCTATTGCAGTTTGGTGCGCCGTTGCCCTGAGTTTTGAAACCAAGCCGTAAAGTCAGGTCACTGAGGGAAAGCTGAAATGGGTACCCACTCTTGTAACTGAGGTAACAGCTGCCATTTCAGGTAACCTATTGGTAGGGTAGCCAGATCTGCACATTTTAGAGGACACTTACAAGAAATACAGGTTGCAGGACTCCATTGGCTCCAGTGCAGCCCTGCAACCTGTATTTATCATAAGTGCCCTCTAAAATTTCCATCTGGCCACCCTACCAATAGGTTATTGGACTGGTATCTGCATATCGACATGAGTAACCAGCTACTATTCCTTTTCATACCTTTGCCCTTTTTGTCATTCTTCTTACTGCAGCTGTATGTCCCCAGTGTTTCCTCTTAGTGTTAGTCTTAAGCACCATTGAGCCCTATTGGACTCGACGCTACAGCTTCTATACTGGTGTGGAGAATCTCAGGCCCAGAAGCCAAATGTGGCCCGCAGCTAGTTTTTATGTGGTCCCCTTCCAGTTCCTGAATATGGTCCCTGGTTCCTGTTCTTACCCTCAGGCACTGGAAAATTGGGCTCATATCAGGGTAAGAAAGCAGAGACGCGGGCATGCTCACAAAGATAGGGGACAGATCCATGCCACCGATCCATGATCTGGACCCTCCTCTTCCTGAGCGCATCTGTATGTACCCCCACCCCCAATTTATATGTGGCCCTTGAAGCTTGTACTCCTTTTCAAAGTGGCCCCTGGAGGAAAAAAGCTTTCCCAGCCCAGTTCTACTCTTGGCTCCAATTCTACTAATGGGCATTTCTCCAAAGGCTCATTGAGCTTATTGTCATTCATCCAATTTGCATCATTCTCAATTAGCATTCCAGTTGCCTCCATTGTTCCTGATGGGCATTCATTTTAACTGATCTCAGATATGTTCCCTTTTTTCCAGTCCCCTTCAGGATATGGTTCAGCAATTCATGTCTGCAGACTGGGAGAACCTGGTGGTGGGTGGGGTGAGAGAAGGGGACCCGGGATCCAGGACATGGGATGACTGGTGAGAAAGCCAGCCTTCATGAGACATAACCCCAAGCATGGCTACGTCAGAAGAGACCCTTCTCCTGTGTGTGGCTCATTAGCTCTTCTTGCTCCCTCCCCAAGTCTTGAGTTCCTTCTTTCCACAGCCCTACCACTCAGCAAGAGGGGGAAGCCACAGCCCCTCCTTGCTATATGATCTATTGTGCATGCCCTGTTGCTCAGCAACAGAAAGCCACCACCCTCTGCCTCCTTGAGTAGCCTACGTTTCTGGAGTGTTATGGATTCACCTGCATAGAGCTTTTAACCTGGTGCTGGGAGAGTCTGTGAGGGTGTGTTTTGTGGATTGCGTTTTTCGTCTGTTGCCCAGCTTTATAGGGGATTACAATTTTTGCAATTTTATATTTAGCCTTGAGATTTTAGAGTTTTCTTAAATCCAGCTGTGCAGCTAATAACGCAGTGCATTACAAGTGTTAGATGAGCTTCTCAGTCTCTTGTGAGGTAAGTAAGGGGCCCCCTTCTGTTCCTGCTTAAGTGAGGGGCAGGGAACAGGAATGCACTGCAAGGTTAGACTGTACATATCAAGCATTAGCTAAACTTCTCAGACTTTTGTAAGGTAAGCAAGAGGCCTCTTATTATTATTATTATTATTATTTTATTACCATTTGTATAGCACCAGCTGTGTACCTGGCGCTTTACAGAACAGGATTGTTTGCAGGATTATTTGAGTTTTCAGCTATAAAAGTTGGTGTTAACCGCTTCAGTGCAACTTTAAATAATAAAACTACGAGATCCACTTAAGTTGAACTTGCATAACTCAAAATTCTGGTTAAGACAAAGAAATACCTAACAAATGTATTGCTTCTCGTGTTGGATCAGCCAAAATTTTTACCTTAATAATTCAGAGTTTCCATGTGTGTAGATTATACCCATTCAGCTTAAACTATTTTTGTATATCTAGTATCTCAGAGTAAATAGTTTCTTCACAGCGTGGGGTTAAAATAGGACATTATACCCTACAAGCTTTGCAATGCAGTACAGCAGTACCCCATCCTCTCCCTGCAAACACGTAGCTATAACAGGGGCAGTGGTGTATCGTTACTCAGACCCACAAGTCTGAGAAGCTCATCCTTCCTGCTGCACCTGCGTCCCCACTTCTGGCTCCCTTTCTCCTCCTTCATCAGGGCCCATTCCTGGGTTGGGGCACTGCTGTGCTGCTTTGAAAGCTTGTAGGGGCCCATTCCAACCTAGCTACATCTCTGCCTGCCTGCACTGCACTGCACTGCACACCCTCCTGCTCAGGGGAGCAGTGGGGAATTGGAACGTTTTGGCATTGCAGTGCAAACGTGGGGCCTGGTTGAGAGCTTCTCAGCACAGGCAGGCATAGCACTTCTGTTCCCTGGTGCTCAAGTGAGGGACGCTGCCATTGCATTGCATTACAAGGTTAGATGGTACATACACTACAGCATGGTAACCACATACTGCCAGAAAATCATTAATTCACTAAATGCAACTTATATTTTAAGCTGGGAGGCTAAAGTAGCGCTTTTGGTAAAACGTAACACCACTCCACTTAATATTTAGGTTACATTTCTGATAAGTACAATTTTGTGAGACCTTTATAGGAGTTTACAGTTAATATTTATTTATTTATTTTCATAGATTTATACCCCGCCCTTCCTGCAAACAGCTCGGGGTGGCTTCCAACAATAAAAACACATACAATATGTATAAAATAATTTAAAACAAATCAACAATACCAATCATATTAAAAAAGGGCCCGGGACCTCACTTAAAACAATAAATAAGGTAGGGGAGCTAAAACCCTATCCCCCCCTCCCCCCCTCCCCAAAGGCCTGGGCGAACAGCCAGGTTTTACAACTTCACCAAAATGTCAACAGGCTTGGGGCCATGCGAGCTTCCTCCGGAAGGGAGTTCCAAAGGCGCGGCGCAGCCACCGAGAATGCCCTCTCCATTGTGGCCCCCGCTTAACGTGGGGGACCTCCAAGAAGGCATCCCCGGCAGACTGAAGGAGCCTCTCTGGGGCGCAGAGGGCGAGGCGGTCCCTGAGGTATGAGGGGCCTAGATACCACTGTATTAGAAATACTGTTGGATAACCTGCTTCATAAGAACCTAAGAAATGCCATACGGGGTCAGACCAATGGTCCATCGAGCATTGATGCCTCCGACAGTGGCCACTTACAGGGGCCTGGGAGAAGCACCCAACAGGTTGCCAGGCTATCCATTCCCTGTGGGTCTTCCCCAGGCTCCCGACAGTAAAGGGTTTTGTTCCCCAATCCTATCTGGCTAATAGTTCCATTAGCAGCTATCTTCCAGAAACTTGTCCAAACCTCTTTTAAACTCAGCTATACTGCTGGCCTTGACCACCTCCCCCGGCACTAAATTCCACAACCTAATTGTACACTGAGTGAAAAAATACTTTCTTTTGTGTTTTTACTCAGCCACCTGTGAGTTTCATGGAGTGTCCCCTAGTTTTAGTACTAGTTGAGAGGGTAAATAA
>QEPC01001360.1:3626526-3673849 GCA_003113815.1 Sphenodon punctatus
CAACGTATACATGCAGCCACTCGGTGATGTGATCAGGAGGTTCAGCGTGCAGTGTCATCAATATGCTGATGACACCGAGCTGTATCTCTCTTTTTCAACAGACCCAGGCCCTGCAATCTTGGTGCTTACTTGGTGTCTGATGACTGTGGGGGACTGGATGAGGACTAACCAACTGAAGCTGAATCCTGACAAGAAGGAGTTGATGTTGATGGGTAAGGTGCTGGAGATGGTGGCCCCCGTTATTGGCGGGATCCGCGCTCCATTGGTATCCCAGGTATGGAGTCTGGGGTTGCTCCTTTATGGGCAGCTCCGCTGGACATCCAGGTGGAGGCTGTGGCGAGGAGTGCCTTTCGCCAATTACATCTGGTGTGACGGCTTCAGCTGTTTGTTTCAGAATCTGACCTGGCCACCATCATCCATGCTTTCATCACCTCTAGATTGGACTATTGTAACGCGCTCTACGTGGGGCTACCTACGGTGACGGCTCGGAAATTGCAGTTGGTGCAGAATGCGGTGGCCCGTCTTCTGGTAGGACTGGGCCACTGGGAGCACATTACACCAGTGCTCCACTCTCTGCACTGGCCGCTGGTTGTTTTCTGGACCTTATTCAAGGTGTTGGTTTTGGCCTATAAAGCCCTAAATGGCCTAGGCCCTACCTATCTGTGGGACCGCCTCAGTCCCCGGGTGTTGGACTGACCCCTGCGGTCATCAGGGGGTGCCCTGTTCGAGGTCCCCTGAGTCTTCCGGGGGGGCTACGCAGGGGAGGGCATTCTCAGTGGCCGCTCCACAGCTGTGGAACTCCCTTCCGGTGGTGGCCCGGTTGGCCCAGGATCTCCCCTCTTTTTGGAGAAGTTGTAAGACGTGGCTGTTCCGTCAGGCATTTGGCAGGGGAGATGGGTGAGGGGGTGGGTTGTTAGGTAGGGGTTATTTTTCTTTTTGTCCTCCTTTTAGTTGTTTTAAATTGTTTTAAGGTTTTGCAAATTGTAAGCTGCCCCGAGCTGCCTGTGGCGGAGGGGGCGGGGTAGCAAAATTTCAAAAATAAAATAAATAAATAAATAAATAAGCACATTTGTTATACTTGAACCCTAATTGCCTTCGGCAGTTCCCCCACCTAGCATATTGGCTTCTTTGACACTAGTGGCCTATCTTTGAGGCTGGGAAGAAATTTTTACAGGAACCCCTGATTGGCCAAGGGGTTCCTGGTTTTCACCTTCCTTGGTAGATTTATAGTGGCCTCCTGTGCCAGGGTGTTTTTTCTCTTGTTTGAACAATTGTTGCACTCTTGCGTGGGTCCAGTAATGATCGTTTGCTGTTTGTTGAAAAGTTACGTACAAAGTTGAGTCATCTCCTTATGAGATGGGCAAAACAAAACCTAGTGCAGAAGCAGGATGTGGCAAGCACTGGGGTCATGTTGCTGGGAGGGGTGAAATGGTAAGGCCAGCAGGGGTTGATGCCACCCCAGCCTTATGGCATCCAACTCCTTACTCCTGTCCGTAAAGGGTGACATAGCTCTCCCTCAACCAGGTCATGTGCTGTGTGATATAGGCGAGATTTAGTTCCCCATTAAAGAGGACTGGGACTTGAGGGTGCATCAAGGTCCGTTCCCGTTAAGGTTAATTGTTACAACATTTGTTGTACTTGAACCCTAATTGCCTTTGACAATTCCCCCACCTGGCATATTGACTTCTTTGCATTGGAACAAAAAGTGAGGCTGTTAAAACCCAACTACTTAGTCCTTGCCTCATTCCGGGATGTGTCGACAACTAGGCTATATAAAATCGAGTAGACTTTTGAAGAGTCTCATGTAGCAAAAAGAATGTCTTCCAGCTTATCCAGCACAGCACTGTGCAGAAGGGACACTAATGCTGGTCCATTATAAATGTAAGGGTCACAGGGTGAGGGGCTTCCAGGATGTGGATGGACGTGAGGTTTTGAGGAGAAAGGGGTCAGGATCAGGGCTGGAGGACAAGACAGGAAGGGGAACGGGAGACAAAACTAAGGACAAGGACTAGAGGAGAAAGGAACAAGAGCAAGGACTTGGCAACCGGGAACGCAGACCAAGAGCTAGAGGGCAGTCCTGGAAACAGGAAGAAAAGTGAGAGAGAGTTGTTTCACCCAGCTTCCTGGTGCTATGAGACCGCTGTGTATATGCTGGAAGCTGGGAGGCATGGCAAGGGCAGGAGACAGACCGGAGGGGCTGTGGAAAGGGCAAGGCAGGGAAACCTCTTGGGGTGTGGTCGGGCCTGAGACGAGGTGAAACAGTGGTGCCACAGGTCCAGCTACTGCCCCAGGGCCAGAGGCAAGGGTTCAAGACCTGGGTCCTGACAATAAAGCTGTATTGTTTTGTTCTGGCATCATGGTTTTGGTTCCCACATGTAAAGCCTGGCAGCAGCCCACCTATTACTATTTTTTTTTCGTGCAGTTTTCTTTTCTCTTCCAACTCCATAACAGTAGGGTGGCCATATATGCACATTTTAGAGGACACTTATGAGAAATACAGTGCTGTATTGGCTTCAGTGCAGCCCTGTATTCCTCATAAGTGTCCTCTGAAAAGTGCCTATCTGGCCACCCTACATAACAAGCAGCCAGATTTCAGCTATTATGCAGAAAAGGAGGAGTTCCAGATTCTTGCCTCTCTTACGGTGGCTACAGTCTTAAGAGCAATATCCTCACAGCAAGCATGAAAAGCAATTTTTGTTGGTTTTAAGCATCACTGAATAAGATTTAAAATACCGTCTCCCTAGAACCTCAACCTACAGATACGATGAAAAATAGGCTTTCTTTTTGTCTGAATTATCATTAACCTTGGTGCTTTTAGAAAAGTGTCATTTCTAGCCAGAGGCGTAGCTAGGATGGAATGAGCCCTGGTACAGAAGATGGAATGGGGTCCCCTTGATCCCGCACCCAGCTACAGGGGATGAAGTTGCATTAGGAAGTGTGGGCTCCCACACTTGAGGGCCCCAGTGCATGTGCTCCACCCATCCCTATTATAGCCGCAGCCTTGTTTGTAGCCAGCTTCCTCCCGTGATTTTTCACATATAAAGCAAAGCAGTGGATAGTTTCTTGGTGTATGACTGACTTGTTATCATGCCTTTGATAACGTCCATATTTCTCTGATGCAATCATGAATTTCCCTTTTTAAAAAAATCTTTCTTCCTCTTCTTTAGCTGACCTGAACAACGTCAGATTCTCCGCTTACAGAACTGCCATGAAACTCCGAAGACTGCAGAAAGCCCTCTGCTGTGAGTATATGCTGCACTTTTATATAGACCCTCATCTGACATAAGAGCAGACTTGTTAGACAGGTCTCAAGAGATGCATACAATAGGAAAAATTATTGAGGATCTCCATCGAACCTCAACCTTTGGCAAAGTGAAGAGGTTGGTTAACACCTACCTAGATTTTGGTGAATCAACTTCAGAATGTTCATTCATTTTTCCTAGTGTAGTAAAATGCTTAGAAACAGAAAATAACTTAAGAACAAAGACGGCTGTATGCATGAAGTCATAGGTGTCTGGTAACTGTTGATGGAGGGGGCGGGGGAGCTGGGCAGGGATTTTATAGGATTCCTTAGGACTTCCAAAATTCAGGAGGGGGGGCACATACACACACACACACACCCCCAATGAGTTGCCTATGCTTGAAGTCTTTGGACCAGAATCACAGGGACATGCTCTCCACTTCTTTGAACCCATAGCTGCAATACAAAGCAGCTGTGCGCTAGGCTTAAAAAGTTAAGACAAAGGAATAAATGTACTGCATCTTTTTAACTCCACATTAACGATTCTTAAATGTGTTTCCCACATCAGACTTTCTATGAATTCTCATTACCATGGCATCTAAGACCCTCCGCTAATAACTTAAACCTTTAAGTGTTCCGGAAGGTTCTATTTTTTCACCCATGTTGTTCAACGTATACATGCAGCCCTTTTGGGATGTCATGACAAACATGGGGTTGAGTATCATCAATACACTACGCAATTTGTGTAAGTTATGCCCTTATTTATCCAAGACTGACCTTGCCACAGTCACCCATGCCCTCGTGACCACAAGGCTTGATTTTTGTAATTCCCTCTTCTATGGACTACCGGCAGTGCTTATCTGTCGCTTGCAGCTTGTTCAGAACATGGCAGTATGGCTGCTTACTGGTTTGGGCATATGCGATCATATTACGCCCACCCTGTGTTCTCTGCATTGGCTGCCTGCGGATTGTGTGATGGATTGAGTTTAAGATTGTGCTGCTGGTTTTTAGAGCCCTGAACAGTTTAGGCCCTGGCTGTATTTTGAGACTTACTTCTGGAGTCTCACACTGATGGGGATCTGTGCTCAGGAACCACCCAATGTTTGGGGGGTTCTGCCATTGCAACTTAAGTCACGGGTGATCAGGCTTTTTCGGTGTGGAATTTGCTATCTCTGGATGTTCATCTCAGTTCCTCCCTCCTTACCTTTAAAAAGCACCTGAAAACCTATTTATTTTCTAGGTGCTTTTACGATCCACTACTGGTTCAATGTACTGTCCTCTGTTTTTCCTTTCCCATTTTTAAAATTTTTCATTATTGTTTTAAATTGTCTTGAATTGTTTAAAATTGTTTTATACTGTTTATATTGTTCTATACTCTGTGAAGCAGTCCAAAGTGCCATGTAAGGCAGGGGAATGCTATATAAATAAATATTAATAATAATAATAATTAATAAGTATTATTATTATTATTATTTATTATGTAACATTAACTTAAACTGCAGTGGTAATGGTTTAATGACAATTATTCTAGCTTGGTCTTGCACCAAAAAGCTTGAAAAGTGAAAATTGTTGTTTTAAATTTACATCCTGCCCTTTTACTGAAAGTACTTGGGGTTGCTTACAAGAAATAAAAATACAATATAAATATACAAAATTCCTTAACATGAAATCTAAGCTACAATTTTCATCACCAACAAAAAACTATATATCTAAAAATACTTTTGTCAGTCACATTCATGCTGTGAACTTTTAAGGTGTATGATGTCCAATCTGGCTTTGGAATCACACTGACTAGTTACCTCATTTAGTATGAATCAATCATTCAAATGCAATCATAGCCTCTCATTAGGGCCAAAACACAAGTAAATAGCATGCAGAATATCACAGAGCATCCATTTAAAACATTTTCACTTCATTCAGTCACTTTTAGCTGTTGGATTTTAATTTCTAGACATATTTCTACTGCCTCATCCAGTTCAGGTTTGGATCTGTGATCACAAGCTTTTTGGAAGTTTGTAAAATCTCAATATTTTTAAAGCATATTCACATGTTTGAGTGGAGGAGGGGGATTTTGCTAATGAACAGTTAATCCTTGAAAGTTCTGCATTGACAAAAGTTTACAACTGTTTACTCTCACATTTGGAGTGCTCCAAAAAGCAAAAAAAGCAAAGAAAACATGAAAAACACAGCGGGGAGAGGGGGCAGCTTCCTGTTAAGGGGGTTAACTGCAAGATGTAGCCCGCTGGAAACTGAGTTCGCTCAATGCAGCCCCCACACAACCACCACTCACATGGTTAAGCAGACAAACGTAATAAATCAGAAGGTGCCGTGTGCAGCCCACCAACCTTCCCCCTGCATGACCCACAGAAACTCTGGGTACAGGAAGCTGTCCTTCCTCCCTGCTATGTTTTTCATGTTTTCTCGAGAACAATAGTGGAGAGAGCGCTTGCTCCTTGGACCACTCTAGGCACTGCACCTGGGACTCTATGCTTCTGGCAGACCTGTATTCAGGCAGAAACTGAGCATACCCCAGTAGATGGGAAGCTGCCCCATGGGTTAACAGGATTAACCAACATTCATCCACATAGCGGGCTCCACATTCTCTGAGACAACACCATGAGTTGAGGGCTGGGTGACAGCCCCGTGTCTGATGGGGCCAAACCTCTAGTGGACACTTAATAAATAGTGCGTGGTCTAATTTGAGCTTCTCTTCGCTAATGTGGGCTATTGTCTCGTTTGTTTTCACCCTAAGTGAAAATCATTGCAACATAGTAAAAAAAAAACAGAGAGAGAATTGCCAAATCCATACAAGTTCTTACAGTGTGTCTAAATTTAGATCATGTTGAATGTTCTGCCAATATGAATGTTTTCATAGAGGATTGGTAACAAAGACTGAAGATCAGAGAGAAAGAGATCTGTGCTTAATATATGCACCCACCCCAGGAATGTATATAGGTTCCTATAGACATACCCTTTTTCCTTTACAAATATTTACACAAAGGGAAATAAAGTGAACCAGTTGTTGTTGCCATACTGCCTCTGAGGATACAAATATCAGAAACAAATCCGTTCCAATAAGTTTCTTTTAGACATAAATCTCCTGCATTGTTCCTTGCAAATCTAAAAACATATTTATTGTTTATATAGTATAATATTTTAATAATCGTTCTTACCTGAGTACATCTAATACAAAGTTTTAAGAGTGAGATGAGAGTTACACATTAGGTGAAAACAGACATGACGCTAACCACCCTTGGTGGTTATTTATGCATGTTGAAGGGCTGTATTGGTGCCCTATGCAGCCCTGCAACATGCATAAATGACCACCAAGGGTGGTTAAAGGGTGGTTAGCATCATGTCTGTTTTCACCCACTGATGGGCTTTTCCAATACAAACTGAAGTCTGGGACGGGTTTTGTAAAATAAATAGAATGGAACAGGGTCAGTATGAAGTGTTGATTTCCCATGGGAAATTGACCTAAAGAAGTTCCAATTTTGAATTACAGGGATCTCATCCACAAACTAAAGTTTATATGTATAACGGAGAAGCTTTTGTGACTGAAAATAGGGATTCTAAAAATCTTTACGCCTGATTCTGATTTGACAACAGCTTTTATACCTGTTTAACAACTCTGACTTCAGACCATTTGACTTAAGGAAGGAATATGTACTATCCTATGTATGCTAAATCTGTTGTCTTGTGCTTTTTCTTCTGACAATTAAAAAAATCAAGCACAACAGGATACTGGATTTATCTTCTCAGAATATTGTGTGATTCCCCCCACTAATTTTTTAGGATTTCTTATTTTGTTTAGCTATTGCAAGGCAGCTAGGTTTTATAAGCATTTAAATAATGCCTTGCCATGTGATTGCATTTATACTCTTACACCACTCTCAACTTGTCTTAACAAGTTTATAATACAGTTTGCTCTGTGTTTACTCAAAGACAAATATTTTTCACAATCCAGATGTTTTAACCAACATGCCAGTGGCACCTACACTAAATACCTAAGCACATTCTTCATGCTTATTTCCAGAGAGTTGTTTGATCAGTCTAGCTAGAGATATTTGTCCTTTCAAAGAATTTTACATTTCTAAATAGAGAGCACAAAGTTACCATCACTAGAGTACCATCTTCTCCCTTAATTACACTATCATTTTAATCCAGTTTAATTATACAAAGTTGTTACTGAGTTTCCAACAGTTTCTTTCAATTTAGTACTAATAAACAAAACAAACTAAGCACAATTTTAGAACACAAGTCATCATCTAGAAAAAAGCAAGAGAGTGCCAACTTCCAAATGAAGTTAGCTGTTTTAGCCTGCTTTCTTTTCTTTTCTATTTTTTAACCTGGTCTTCGATATGGGGAAGAAAGAAAATCTGGAATTGTTTTGGAAACCATGTACTTTAAAAACAAGGCTCCTCTGTCTGAGGAGTTTGGTTCTTGTTGGGGTTTTAATTTTTTTAGTCCAATGATGTTTATCATTAGTAGTAGCCTTTAGAATTGAAAATATGGGTTATTTGTAAATGTAAAAAAATGGTTTAAAAAACCAGCACAAACTGTTGGTTTTGTGATACACTAGATTTTTTGTAAAACTATGTGTGAGAGTGTTTAGGAGTGCTTATGAGTCTGGATATAATAGTCCATTATGAGTAACAAATGTAGTTAAAGTGTAGTAAGTCTTGAAGAATTATGAAGGTCTATAAATCTGTGACAGTATTAACTTGAAAAGCAATCAGATGTGAAACTGATAAGTATTTATAAGCCGTCTACAAGCACTGTTTTAAGGATTCACATTTTTTGTTAATCACATCTAACAAAGCATAGTCAATTATTTGTTTTGTACAGAATTACCTTTAAAATATCTGTTTTAAGTGTAAATCACATCTGAACATTATGATGTTAATAAAATTTACTCCGCTAGGAAACGAGAATCATAGAGTTGGAGGGAACTTCAAAATTTATCTAGCCCAACTTCCCACTATGATGCAGGAAGTCCACAACTACAAAATTCCCACTAGATGACCGTCTAGCCTCTGTTTGAGAACTTCCAGCCCACAACCTTACTAGGCAACTTGTTGCATTGCTGAACAGCTCTTGTTAGGGTTTTCCAGATATTGAATGAAAATCTTCTGCCTTGTAATTTAAGCCCAGTATTTCTAGTGCAATGGAGAACAGTTTCTTGTCATCTTCTTTGTGGCGGCCCTTTAGATATTTGAAGACTGCTGTCATGTGTCCCCTTAATTTTCTTTTCTCTAGGCTATCCATACCCAGTTCCTTCAATGTTTCCTCATAGGACTTGCTTTCCAGAGTTTTATCATCTTTGGGCATTTTCAGACAAGAGACTCTCCACCCACTACCCACCACTTCTACATGTTGCAGGGCTTGCAGTGTTGCCCTATGGGTGCCCTGTAACATGTAAAATAGGTGGCCATTGTCGTGTCTGAAAACGCCCTTAGTTTCCCTCTTCTGAACCCACTCCAATTTGTCAATAATGTTCTTAAAATTAGATGCCCAAAATTGGACATAATACTCCAGTTGATGCCATACTGGTGAATAATGGAGCAGAATTATTGCTTCCTGTGACTTGGAAAAAATGTTTTCATTGATGCAACCTAAAATGACGTTAGTCATCTTTTCAGCCATATCGCATTGTAAACTCTTGGTCAGTTTGTGATCGACCACAATCTCTAGAGCCTTTTTACATGTGCTGCTGTCAAGCCAGCTACCCCATCTTATATTTGTGTATTTGGTTTTTCATTCCTAAATGCAAAACCTTACATTTATCTCGTTGAATTTCATTTTATTAGTATAGTCCCAATTTTCCAACTGATCAAAATTATTATGAAGTTTAATTCTGTAGTTTTCAAGGTGATAGCTATCCCTCCCCGTTTTGTGTCAGATGCAAACTTGATAAGTATTCCCTCCACTCTTTCCTCCAAGTCATTAATAAAGATGTTGAACAGCACCTGAGCCAGGACAAAGCTCTGCAGAACCCCTCTTGATACCTCCCTCCAGTTTGATGATGAGCCTTTGATGATCACTCTTCGAGTACAGTTCTTCAACCAGCTGTGAAAAACCTTATTTTAATGTCTTCCAGCCCATGCTTACCAGCTTGTCAATGAAGCTCTCATATGAAACTTTATCATACACTTTACTGAAATCAAGATAAATTACATCCATAGCACTCCCTTCATCCTCTAAACTAGTTACTCTATCAAAGAAGGAGACAAGATTAGATTGGCATGACTTGTTCCTGATCAGTACATTCTGGCTACAAGTAATCACTCTATTGTCATCAAGATGCTTACAGAATGACTGTTTTATAATCTATTCTTGTATCTTCCCAGGTACTGAAGTCAGGCTGAGGGGGTCTGTAGTTTTCTGGATTCCTCTTCTCCCCACCCCCCTCTTTTAAAGTCAGGGATAAAAGTTTGCCCATCTCCAATCTTCTAGCAACTCGCATGTTCTCCAAGAGTTCTTAAAGATAGGGTTTTGAGAGTACTTCAACAAGTTCTTTCAGTACCCTAGGGTATATTTCATCTGGACCAAAGACTTGATTTCATTCAAAGTAATCAGGTGTTTTTTACAATCTCCTTATCATCTCTTTAAAATGCCATGAATGCCTTTACTGGCTATCTTCCTCTGTACTGTGCTAACAGAGAACAGCATGTTTATTCATAGGACAACATTACATTCTGTGAGCACTGTAAATATTTTCCACCACCAGCTAATTGCTTCCTTTATTCTCGGTTTCTGATCCCACAGAGTATCTTTTTTCTGTTAGATAGCTGTCATGTTTGTCCCTAACATATATTTAAAATACTTTCCCTTTAGGCTTTTCTCATGCTTCAGGCCGGCTTGCAAACCATTCCTTATGAAATGGAACTCCTTCATTTTTAATTGAGAAACCCAAGCTGGATGTCCACAGAGTCCCACTGCTATCTCTCTTTAGGGGTATAAAGTTTGTTTTCCATCAATGAGATGTACTGCAGGGAGATGCCTCTAAAAATAGCCCATGGACTGGTTTCTATGCATAAGTGGAATTGGTTTAAATTATCTTTTTATCTGATGTCAGTATGTTTATGCAAACCCCTGCATTGACACACCGAAATCTATTTTCAGCTGTTTCCCACTGATCTAGCTTGACCAAATTAAGCAACCAAACTGCAGGAGTTAATGTTTTGGAGGTGATGATATATGGGGTATAGGTTTGTGATATGTCACTGAAACACAACACAAGATTTAAGTCTGAGAGTGGACCTCCGGTGCTCTTTCCACAAATGTATTAGCGGCTTTGTGGGTAGAGCAGACGCTAAGGCAAAGTGGGAACTGACAATGAACTTTCCTCCCACTTGCTACTCTCCATCCAAAAATATTCTCTAAAGCAGCACCTCTTAACACAACTCATCTGTATATTAGACACACCATAAGACAGAAGGTTTGATAAATAAAGAGCATGTTTAAAATGCTGATGCTTATTAGTGTGAAAAGCTTTCACAAAACAGAATGACCCATGTTTATTTGTAGTCACATGTATAATTAAGCTGCCACCCAGAGGCTTGAGGGGTCCACTTAATTACCATTGATTCATTGTCTCAGAGGAACTGAGCATTCAGCCTAAAGCTCAGAGTTAAAGGTGTTGTACTGCATTTCCAATTTGGCTAATAAATTGGTATTAGAGAAAGGCATATTTCTGTGACCCATGGGGATGGAGTTGATAAATAGGCTGTTGTTGAGCAAGATGCAGATCTTAACATTTTTGTATGGCAGTAAATCAGGTATTTTTTTCTATACAGAAAAGGGTTTGTTAAATAGACTAAATTAAAAAAAGATTAAAATTACTGACTCCGCAAGATGAATTACTTATAATCTGAAGGATGTGCTTGTATTACTACATTTCACCCTAATCTGCTTTAGCACTGGACATACTATGTACGGAGCAGGGGTTTTCAGAAGCACCTAGGGGATTAAGGACCACAAGTCCCATTTACTTCCATATTCTTTAATACCTTACAGTATTATCTGCTAGTTAGGCCTATAAGGAACAGAAATGCAGGGCTTTTTTTTTTTTTTCAATGAGATGGAGGAACAAATTCACATTATATTATGTTATATCCAAGCTGAATTTAGTCTATGCAACATTAAGCTGAAGAACAGTACTTATAAACTATGTAGTCTTGCATATCTTTTATGACAACAAGAAGAAAGTGTGATCCTGGGGCTAAGTTACTGAACCAGGAACTCAGGAAATTTTGCTTCGATTCCCAGCTTCATCCTGTGTGTCCTTAGGCAAGTCACTTCCAGCCATACTGTGCAACCATTAAACTGCCATCCCCAACCCCCTTTCTCAGGAGTTGTCTTGGGATTGTGGTCATACTTCTATTTGATACTATACTATGCAGATATCCCCATTCCAGTGAGTGATGCTGGGCACTTTCAAATGTGCTTGAAAGTGTCCTTATGAGGTCGGGAGATGGGACACGTATGCAAATTAGGTGCATCTTTGATGATGTCTGAGTGCCTTGCCATGCGTGATTGAAGTTTTTGTGCTCACTGAAAGGACAATTTACCAAGGTGCAAAATCCAGGTTGGTAAATCGCCCTTGTCAGTGCACAGAAAAGCTTCAGTCACGCGCCACGCGGCATTCTGACGTCATCAGACTTGCCTAATTTGCATGCATGTCCCAACTCCCAACCTCATAAGGACACTTTCAGGCACGTCGGAAAGCACCCACAGTTTGACCATCTTCCTGCTTCAGTTTCTAATATACAAAATGAACATACTTCCCCACAGTACAGCACTTGTAAGAGGCTCAGATACTGACGTATGGGTGTCTTGGACCAACAGCAAGTTCTATGCTAGATTTAAGTGGGGCGCTGAAACTTCATTGCCCATCACCCACTCTCACTTGTACATGCAGTGTTCCCCTCACCCAGAGCCCAGCGCAGTCCATCCATGTGGTCAGCACTAGGGCTGAAGCAGCACAGTGCAGTAGAGACCTTCATTCTACTACTTTTGTCTGTGAACATACACAGTTTCCACTGGCACTTTCCAGCATGCAGTCATGGTGCAAAAGTAGCAGAACAATGTTTCTTCCAACACTTTCCGAGATTATTCTGACACTTTCCGATAATTCCAATGTTACAAAGCAAAGGGCGCGGAATTAGTGAAATGCTGGCGGAAAAGCTGCGGGAAGTAGTGGGCAATTCCGAAATGGTGGAATGAAATATCGGTGCAGAAAAAGGAGTTGCCACTTCAGCCACTTCAGCCCTAGTCAGCACTTAAGTAAGGGTGGTCTGACTATTTGTAAGTATGTCCCAGGAACAGAGGTGCATTCTGCTCTCCCACATAGCAGACAGCAGCCTGATTGACCATGGTTATGCTGCACAACGATGCCTTTCAGTGTGACTGAGGATTTGGCAGCACTTCACACTAAAATTACATGCACACAACCCCATCGTGCAGAGGACAAATGTGGATTGCACCCAGAGCGGATACAGTTACAGATGGAGACTAATAACTAGTCATCTTTTTTGGCAATGCTAATCCTGTGATGGGAAATTGATGGAAGTCCTTTCCATCCAAGATGTGCATTGTGTGTATTAATCAAAAACAACAGTGATATATAGTCAGTATAATGAAAGAAAACTGTTTATCAATTTGCATTTAGTGATTTACAGAATGTTTTCTGTACCCTTCGAGTGTTTGAACTTTAAGCTCCCAGTCAAGCTAACACTTAGAGTCTACAAGTAAAGAAGCAACCACCTCCTTTCCAGATTAAAACTAAATGTTTAGATAGAAATAGACAAGCAAAATAGAGGGCAAGTTTAATAAAATATGAGGTTAAACTTGATAACAGTAGCAGTCTTTTCTGGCCTTAGAGACAATGAATTTATTTTTTTGATACAGACAATGAAAGGACTGTTTTCTGATTTTTGTTTTTTTCACAGTGGATCTCCTGAGTCTGTCTGCTGCATGTGATGCCTTGGACCAGCACAACCTCAAACAGAATGACCAGCCGATGGACATCCTACAGATCATTAACTGCCTGACCACCATTTATGATCGACTGGAACAAGAGCACAATAACCTGGTCAACGTCCCTCTCTGTGTGGACATGTGCCTCAACTGGCTGTTGAATGTTTATGACACGTATGTGCAGGCATACTGGCAGTACTGTACTAAAAGGCTTTAATGACAATGGGGGATAATGAGCTGTCTTCCTTGTCAGAAAATGAATGACTGGAAGCAGGAAAGCTGGTGGTCAAAGTGCAAATTTAATTAAAACTAATGGCTTAATGGTTGAACCTAGCCAAATCAATACAGCCCTTGGTTAGCATGGAGTCTTTAGATGGTTTTATTAAGCTAAGAAATGAGAGCACTGGAAAATGAACCATTTTTAAATAGAAGGTTAACCAGAGTCCTTTTTCAGAACTCCATCCCCAGTCATTAGGTTATGACTCTGCAAGGTGCTTTTGAATTTTCTCATCAATGCACCTTTATCTTAGCCAATTAAGAGTATTATCAAGCAGCCACAGTATAATTTTCATTATATGTGCACTCATGTTTGTCTACACTTCCAACAGTTAAGCCTATTCAAAGCTTGCACATTTTCGGCAGCTTTTAATGCATAATCCTTGTTAGATGCTGGTATGGGGGCCACCTGTAATATAATATGTTCGTGACCTTTAGTAGTTTGAGTTTTAATAGGTCAGTAGCATTTCTACTAAAGTTCAGTATTAGAAAACAAATTACTCCTACAGAATCAAACTTACAGACTTAGGACTTTACAGAAGGTGAGGCAGAAGGTCTGTAAGACCTCTTTAAAATAGATTTATCTATTCCAGAGGAGGACAAAGTGTGGCTTGGGCCCATGGCCAGTTCAAGTGTGACGCTTGGCCAGGGCCATTTGCACTGTGTTGTTGGTCCTGTACTATCCAAGCTTAGTTCACTTGTCCTGAGTCTCAGTAGCTGAATCACTCTGCCAGCCAGTCACAATGCAGGAGAGCCACAGCCTGGGAGATGTTTCAGAGGGCACACACATGTATCTTGTAGCTCTCGGCCATATGAAGATTTTGGTATGGTGGCTCATGCGGTAGGAAATAGAGAAAAGAGTGGGGCCTGGGGTCGCCCTGTGGTAAGGCTGACCTTGGTCTTGGAAGACTAGATAGAGTAGGAACCCATCTGTGAGAGAAACTCATATCCATTTCCACCGTGTTTATTGTGGTGATCAGGTTTAGCATAGAAATAATTATGACTGGTGAAGTATACTTAAGCAAATTCCCCAATGACTGCGAGTAGCACAAATGCATGGCCCTGTAAGATAGCCTATGGCAGTTTTAAAAAAGAAACATTCAAAAATATATTTGCTCTTATTATCTCTCCAAACTGTCACGTGAATGTGCTAATATCTAGAGAAACACATCGTTGATCATTTGATCGTGTTTTATTTTTTAAAAAAGATTTAAATACTGAATTTCTGATTTAAAAAATAATGTGATTAAAATTAAATCTCAGCACAAGCATGTTTAACCTACACTTACAAACTCTTAAAAATGAATTAATGGCTCTCTATCACACAGATTTAAAGGCTTCTTTTAAGAACCAATTTGCTCACTTCTTTCAAATTATGAATATTCTTATTTACCCTTTACCTATACTTACTAATCAAACATAGGCATTCATTTCCTTTTCATTTCATGGAAATGGCTTTAGTCTGCCCAGTACGGACCAGCTCTTGCTTTTGAAAGTTTGGGGCCCTTAGTTTCTAAGCATAGCAGACGAAGTCACATGTGCAAGGACAAAGGGCTGTAATGAGCAAAAGTCTTACTGGGTAATTGTTTGTTGTTGTGTGATCATGGGGTGAGGGACTAATTTGTGTGTGATTTACTTCTTAACATGCCTAATGTACTCACTGTGTCTGTGCAGCTTAACACAGATAATGAGCAAAGGTATCCATTAAATAAACCATGTAAACTATTTCCTAAAATTAGTGAAAAATGAAAATTAAGTTATCTAAAAAATTATGCAAAGTAGACCCTCCTAGATGGTGTAAATGCTCTGTTGAGTTTGAAATTAACATGTTTTAGTGATCAGATTTGCACCATTGTTTAGGACATATCTGTGAAGTAGTATCCATTGGAAATGTGATTTAAATCAATTATATAAATTTGTTTTTTCTCTTGATTTAAATCAGTGATTTGAATCGCCTTGATTTAAATCAATCCACCCCGCTTGGGAGTTAATACTTGACCATGCATGAGCAAGGGAAGCATTGTTGATGGCCATCTGTGGTTGCAGCGATGGAATGATCTCTGACCGCACTCCCCATTTGTGTCCCTGCCAACACATCTCCCTATGCAGCCTTCCCAGCATAGGTGACTGGTAGTTGTCGATAAATGCAGGGCACAGGAGTTGGGACTGGACAGGGGTTCTATAGGATTGTACAGGGCTTCCAAAATGCATTCCACCCCACGAGTCGGCTATGCTGCCCAGATCATTGCTCCATGCTCTGATATACTTTGTCAGACTATTCTCTGTCAAACTACGACTTTTACTGCCTTTCCGCTATTGGTCAGGAAATGATTGAAGTCTTGGCTTTGTCTCTCAAATACTCTAGCCAGTGCTCCTGAGGTTGGTGTGAGGGAGGTGCAGAAATATTTGGCATATGAGAGAGCACAGATTACCTTCTCTCTGAAGTATGGACGAATCAGTGGGGAGGGGGGTAGGTAGGGGATACTGTGATCAACCAGTTTATGGGTAACACAGCCTATGAAAGCTAGCTACCTAGCCCTGAATGACCCTCAGTATCTAAGTGACTGAGCAGCCAAAATTCCACTGGAACTTAGGGCATTTTCAGAGAAGACGCTACCCACCCATCCACCTCCCACCCACTATACATGTTACAGGGCACCCACTGCAGCCCTTCAACATGTATAGTGGGTGGAGAGTGTGTCATCTGACAACGCCCTTAGTGAAGTTACTTAGATACTTGTGAACATTTTCATGATAATTAATTAATACAAATTGGTTGTAAGTTGCATATGACTTTAGTGTAAAGCCACAGAGAAGCAAAGCAGAACTTTTTGAAAGCTGTATATTTTGACAGCAGAACTGGTATCTGGGTGAATCATCTGCATGTTTCTCATTAAGATTTTGACTTCAGCATCCAAAACAAGTGAATTTATTTTATTTATTTTGGAAGTCCATGCTCCATGGCTACCAATGACTTATTGGCCACCAAACTCCAATGACATATTATATATTATCCTAACTCCATTAAAGAATAATGTATAACAATAGTATTCTACAGATAATGTATACATTTGGTAATAATGAAAGTATTTGGTGTACTGATCAACAGGGTTTTAAGAAGTTGATTAACTTGTAACAGTTGCAGTTATGCAATTAGAAGTGGTGATCAACTGAATATGTTATCACATACTTAGATCATAACATCAATGGTGTCTTTTTGCTTACTATCAACAGGGGTCGAACTGGAAGGATCCGGGTCTTGTCTTTTAAAACTGGTGTAATATCCCTGTGTAAAGCACATTTTGAAGATAAGTACAGATGTAAGTTATGTCTTGTATCTTCATTTGTATTTCAATTTGTATAGGGGTTGGTTTTTTTTATTGGCCATGAAAAGACAGAATTAGGACCTGTAGCTTTTGCTGGATCCGTAGGTCTCGCAGGTAGCCCTGTCCCCTTTGGGGAAGACAGCAGAAGCCAGACAGAAGGGTGGATGCCAAATGAATATGTTTATTTCCTACACCAATGTCATCTGCGAACTAGCATCAGCACAGGGACTCTGGACACCTTACAGAAAGAGAGAGTTGGGTGGGGCCAAGCCAGTGACCCCTTATATAGACTTAGAAGAAAGAACCATAAAGATCAAAGATGATTGGTCAAAGACAAAATGGGTAACCTCATACATACATACTGTTAAGACACTTCCTCTTTGAACAGTCAATTCTCAACACAATTAACCAAGTGTACCAAACAACCTTGATGGCCATTAGTCATGCTCAATAGTTTGGAACAGAAGTATCTTTGTTTGCACCAAATGGGGAAGGTGTGTCTGGACTATCTCAGCTCTTGTGAAGCTCTGTTTGAGCCTTATCAGCAAGTCGTAGATCACTGTTTTACAGTGTTCTGCAGTTTGGCTCTTAGATTTTGATTCCCAGCAAGACAGCTGGCAGCTGGGCCCTGGTAGGATGTGGGAGAGCCATCCTCTTGTTCTCTAGCTAAGCTTCAAAATGGAAGCTAGTTTGGTTCTGTGGCCAGGCTCAACATGGAAAATGAAGGCCTTATGCCTACAGCTTTTCTGTTCCTGAATAGCAGAACTATTCTCTGACATATTTTTAAACTGTTTGGGTGCAGCCACATGAACCAGACGGGCTTGATCCCCCATGGCCCCATGTCGGGCAAGTGCTGACACCACACTGTGGGTCTCCTCTCCCCTCAGTGGGGTAGCGAGGCCATTGGCAGAGCTCCTTCCACAGTGCGGAGTGGGCCGTGGCACTGGTCATACAAGCAACTAGCCCTGCCCCGCCTCCCTCCCCCAGCCCATCCAAAATTCCACCTCCGGCAGTGTTACAGTGGTGCACAATGGACGATAGCACCTGCCACTCAAAGCTCCATCATGGAGCTCACCACGCAACAGGGCAGAGGGGCCGCAGCACTCAGGCTGCCACACTAAGGCCGCTATGCGAAGGCTAAGCATCCTTGGACTTGTCCTGAGAATGCAGCGCATAGCAGCTAGCTGCTTGTCACACCACATAGGAGGCATCCACCCATGCCCACGTGGGGTGGGACGTTTGGCGGCAGCTGGGTATACAATGCACTGCATCACGTGGACCAGCTGCCTAGACTGGATTAAGGCTGCACAAGGCATGGTAGCCTCCCCAGGGTTTCTCGTGTGGCTGCATCCTTTGTCTTCATTTAGTGTTTTCTGTAGTATCTTGGTAAATCAATTAGTACATTTTAGGAAGAATTAGAATTAAATACAGGGTTTTTTTCAGAAAGGGGTACTAACTTTATTTTCCCTAATCTTTCAAAATGATGAGACGACAAAGTCAAGAAACAAACCATCATAATGGAAAAATAATAATTGGAGATGGTTGCATTATACCAATATTGGCCCTTTTCACAGAAGACGGTCCCACACGTTGGCACCTGTTGTCCGTGTTGGGGAGAATCTTGTGTAAATGTGACCCGTGACCCACACCCCCCTATGCATTGAGCACCCAGCAAAAATGGAAGTTGCTCCATGTGTGGGGATGGGTGTGCTCCCATCTGCACCCACACTGCCCCTGTAGCGGCGCGCACACAAACACCCCCTCAGCGGTTCCATTGGAGCCATTCCAAAGGGCCATATTGAATAAAACATAGTGGGTAAGATCTAAGCTGGGATAAGTATCTCATTTCATATCTAAGGTTCTTTTTAAATGGGCCGTCATTGAATAGGGGATGGGTGTGCATGCTGGTGTGGGGGCAGCGCTTGGGTACGCATGTACACGTACACACACCCATCCACCCATGGAGCAATCGCCATTTTTGCCAATTCCTCCATGCATGGAGATGAGTGGGTTATGGAAGCACATACACCCACACGTCTGCCGCAGTGGTTACATAGGAGGCATCCACCAATGCCCACGTAATGGACCTGCATGGGTCTGTCTTGTGTGAAAAGGACCTAAGATGTCAGATGCCCCAAAACAGAATCATGCTTGGTTTAAAAATAATGTTTAAGTGTGGTGTTATGATCCTTTACTACATATTAGAACTCAGTGTGTTTTTAGACGAGCGCCTCCCCACCCATCACCCACCAATCACCCATCATGCATGTTTCAGGGCCTCACTGGCGCCCTATGCAGCCATACAACATGCATGATGGGTGGGTGACTGATTGGTGGGTAATAAGTGGGGAGGCGTGTCTAAAAACAACCTCAGAAGCACTAAAGAAAGTCGTCTTTTTATTTCAGGGGTCTGTATTTCAGGAGTAATCCTTCCACAAAAATAGATTAAATTGAATTCTGCATGGTTTCAGTGGGTCGGGTCGTTACTTGTAAAAATTTCCATTGGAGTCAGGGGAAGTTTTATCCGCAGTAGTGAATAATATAAATTGAAGCCCAGACCCTAGCTCATGAAAGTCTTAATGAGACTCTAAACTGCTCTAGGCATGTGTAGTCCTTTTGTATATGCATGTAATGATTAGCACGGTTTGTACTGAAGAAAGGATTTGGGATTCTTGACTTGCTATGTATTGAAGAAAATTTAAAATTAAGAGTTTCCAACTTAAAAAATGACATTACTCAGCTGAACCTAAAAACAATCTTGCAGCATTTTGTGTGTGTGTGTTTAATTGAGCCATAGAAACTATTGTGCATTTGTATCAAAAATTAGGTTATCTCAGAAAGGGATCTCATTTGTAGAATCATAAAAATTAAAAAAGGAAAATGTCTCTAAATTAGTGAATTAATTAGGATACTGTATCCTCTATAAAGGACATATCCAATTTATTGTAATCCTCCCCTACAATATGTAAACTGGCTACATTCCCACTCCTAAACTCTTTGAAGCAGGAGAAGCCCCAGATACTTGTAATAATAAGGTTCCTTCTGAGGATGAGGTGAAAGGTATTTTTCTCCTAGCCTCACTCTTGTACAGTGATGCACTTCAGGAGTCCTTGCAGAGCTCAGTTCCACACAGAAGAGCAGACCATCTGTAAAATCCTCCAAATCCTTTTTTCCATTCACTTACGTAGCACAAGAGTATCATTGTTGCTGCCAGACTACTGTCCAAAGCCACAGAGGCAAGAGCAGAATTTTGCCCCTAAATCATATATTCTGTGGTCAGACTCTGCCAGGAATTGGACTTTTATATTCTGCCAAATAAAAGGACTTATGGAACCAGAGCAGTTCTACAGTGCTCTTGGGGAATTACCCTCCGGTGACTTTTGGAACACCTTGCTGACTGAGGCCATCGGCCCAAGGGCTCCTAGGCATCCACTCCCTGAGCATCAGCAGTTTACAGAGGACCTGCAGCAGCTGAAGCGAGAAGGGCGGCAGTTAGAGCAACGGTGGCATCATGTTCATGCTGAAGTTGACAGATTGCAGGATAGAGTTAGTTTAAAAACCTATGCGGTGGCTGTGCAAGCAGCAAAGGAGGGGTTCTTTGCTGCTCTCATAGCATCCGCGAAGTCACGTCCAGCTGAGCTTTTCCGGGTGGTGAGGGGACTGGTCAGTCCAGCTTCCCTCTGCCTGGAACTGTAAACTTCCAGTGCTCGCTGTGACATGTTTGTTGATAATTTCACAGATAAAATTGTGTGCATTCACCACAACTTTAACGCCACACATAATACAGTAGGTGAACCAGAGGTTATGGATTCCCTGTCTTGTCCAGTTTTATGGGATCAGTTTCAGTGAGTGTCACCCGCTGATGTAACTGGGATGTCCTTGGAGCGGATAGAGCTACCTCTTGTAAATGAGACCCATGCCCGTCCTGGTTGGTTTAAGGCCAGCAGGGAGACATTGGGACCATTGCTGGATGGGGTGATCAAGTCCTCCCTTAGGGAGGACAGAGTTCCAGGATGCCTCAAGGAGGCTGTGGTACAGCCTCTGCTCAAGAATCCATTGCTTGACATTGACTCCCTTGCTAGCAATCGGCCAGTCTCTAACCTTCCCTTTTTAGGGAAGGTTATTGAACGGGTGGTGGCTCAGCAGCTGCAGGGGCATTTGGACTGCATCAGTTTTCTAGATCCCTCACAGTTTGGATCGGGATCAGTTGACCCTGTTGATTTTGTTAGACCTATCGGCTGCTTTTGACACTGTTGATCATGAGATGTTGGTGACTCATCTGCAGGACCAGGCCAGGGTGAGCGGAATTGTTCTTGAATGATTCCATTCCTTCCTGGCCAGGAGGACTCAGCAAGTGATTCTGGGGGCTGTTCTTCGTCTCCCCGGGACTTCACATGTGGAGTTCCACAAGGTTCTATTCTGTCCCATCTCCTGTTCAACATGTGTAATCAGCTTTTGGGCAAGGTCATGAGGTGGTTTGGTGTAAAGTGTTGTCAATATGCTGATGACACTCAACACTACCTCTCATTTTCAGCTGACCCAGGCCTGGCAGTCTTGGTGCTTACTTGGTGTTTGGCGGCTATGGGGGACTGGATGAGGGTGAGCCTACTGAAACCGAATCCTGACAAGATGGAGGTGATGCTAGGGAGTGGGGGTGAAGGGTTGGTGACCCCCTTCATTGATGGGGTTTGTCCCTCCTTGGTCCCTCAGGTTTGTCATCTGGGGATGCTCCTCCATTCACGGCTCTGCTTGGATGCTCAGGTGGCAGCTGTGGCGAGGAGCGCATTCTGTCAGTTACATCTGGTATGACAGCTTTCGACGTACATCTCAGACTCAGACCTTGCCACTAACATCCATGCCTTCATCACCTCAAGACTGGACTACTGTAACGTGCTCTATGTGGGGTTATCCGTGGTGACGGTTCGGAGACTGCAGCTTGTGCTGAATGTGGCAGCCTATCTCCGTACGGGAACGGGTCTCTATGAGCACATGACATCAGTGCTCCATTTACTGCACTGGCTGCCTATAGTCTTCTGGGCCCAATTCATGGTGTTGGTTCTTGCCTATAAAGCCCTACACAGTTTAGGCCCTACTTGCCTGCGGAATTGCCTCACTCACTGAATTTTGGATCAGCACCTGCGGTTGGCTGGGAGCGCCCTTCTTGAGGTCCCTTGGGTCTCTCGGGAAGCAACTAAGGAGAGGGCATTCTCGGTGACCGCTCCAAGACTGTGAAACACCCTCCTTTCGACGACAGTGTAAGACATGGCTGTTCCGCCATGCTTTTGGTGGGGGAGATGGGCACTGGATGAGGGGATTGGTTTGGGGAAGGGATATTTTAGCTTTGTCGGTTGTGTTTTAGATTGTTCTGATTTTATACTGTTATCTATGGTTTTGACAATACTATTTTTGTAAGCCAGCATGAGCTGCCGTTTCGCAGGAGGGGGCAGGACATCAAGTGATGAAAAAGAAATAAAATTAATTATTTTAATAATTTATATCCTGCCTCCTTCTGCTAAAAGCAACTCATGGCAGCTAACAAATATCACAATGAAAATATAAAAAATACAAAAATACAGTAAAATAAATAATAAATATAAGAAATATTATAAAACCTATGGTGGAGTATACAAATATACCAGCAAACCACCCCCCTCCTTTACCCATCTCCCTCACCAACAGCCAAACAGAACAGCCAGGTCTTACATTGACACAGAAAAATTAAATAAAGTATCAGGTTTCAAAGTAGTACTAGGAAACTTATCATGAACAAGACTAGAACACTTATATAATTTCACCCTTCGTATGACAGGAAATATTAAGGAGGTGATAGATGTAAAATCAAGTTGTTGTTATGCCTGTGACATCTTATTTTCTTTAGGATTTGAAAAATAAGCAAGGTTTATTCAGGTCATGTGTTATTTAGAACTACCCCAGTTGATAAATATTTCATCTGATCATAATCTGATTTTGTTCTTATTACAAACTTTGAAACCTTCTCAAAGTAGTGTAACTAATTCTTGGAAAATTAAATTGTGCTTATGGTAGAATGATGATTCATGCCTGTAAAGACTCCTGTTTGAAAGTATTGCGATAATGGAACATGGCTTAAAATGACATTTAACTTCAGAAAACAGAACTCAGTGTGATATGAATATTCCTAGCGAGTGGCAAGACTCTATAACAAAGCAGTATTTCTCTTTCAATTTAGAAATAATGTTGGATTCAATTAAAAAAATAAAATAAATCAAACTTATGGCACTTGTTTTGGTTTTCAAAGTAACTCTTGATGCAATAGAACCAGGCATCCTTGATCTATCTGCTTATTGGTGTTAAGATTCCATATACATTAATGTTCTGTGTGGAGAGGCAGTGTGGTGTAGTGGATAAGGTGCTGGATTTTTGACCCGGGAAGCCAGGGTTTGAATCCTGCCTTAGCCATGAACTCACTGGGTGACTTTGGGCAAGTCACAGTCTCACAGCCTCAGTTCACTCCCTGTAAAATGGAAGTGTGTGTCTGTCCCTGTGTTCCCCTCACCTGTGTCCATCTTGGATTCTAAGCCCACTGGGCAGGGGTGTGTGATTGTAAGCACTGTGTATGCCTAGTAGTGTTGCACGTTTACATCCTTCTGGAGCTGCACCCATGCATACCTTGGTTATGTGGTTATGACCTGTATTGGTTGAGAGTTCATTATAATCAGCAAATTGCTTATTCGACTTATTAACAAAGAGAGAAAGTAGCCAAATTTGGACACAGTGAGATGTAATTTCCCTCCACCTTCCCCCCCCCCGCCATGATTGTCCCAATTGACATGTTTTAATCTTAACCATCTTTACTGCTTTGTCCCTCTAGACCTTTTCAAGCAGGTGGCAAGTTCTACTGGGTTCTGTGATCAGCGTCGACTGGGTCTTCTCCTGCATGACTCCATCCAGATCCCACGCCAGCTGGGTGAAGTGGCGTCCTTTGGTGGCAGTAACATCGAACCTAGTGTCAGGAGCTGCTTCCAGTTTGTAAGTATGCACATGACTTTTCTGTGGTGTTGGGTTTTTTTACACTGAATGCCAGACTTATAAGCTTTAACCATTGGCAAGAGGATATGAAAAATCCAACAATGAGGGGGGAAAATGTGGGGAAGGGGGATTCGGTTCCAAGAACTGTTTAATGGTATTTCTCAATCGTTTTCTAATCCATTTTCTTGGCAATGAAGTTGGGAATGGATATTTCTTCTTAGACCCTGTAAACCTCAAACGGAATAGAGAGATCCAGTTATAAAACCATAGCTGAACATGGTGGTATCTGGCCTAGCCATGTCATACAACCTGTCTTCTTTTATCTGAATTGCTTTGCCTGTTCTTACTGCCATTGCATGTTTTAACTGTTATAGTATAAGCAGATATAAGTCAGGGCTGACCTAAGGTCACCCTGGACAGAACACCTCGGATGCTCTTCCCTCCCCTCTTCCCAACTGCATTGTCTCCAGTGCAGAGTTTGCAATGCTGGCAGGTGCAGCACTCCTCTTTTCTGCAGCACTCCAGATGAGTAGCTTGGCAGGGAAGAGGAATGGGGTTTGCAGTGCAGGAAGTTGCAGAGATGGGTACCCCCTGTCTCACTCATAAGCAGGAGCCCTGTGGACACTGTTTGATTCCCCTCCAGAAGGCTGCTCTCCTGGACACAGTATCTTGGAGGGACAGTCCTGATGGTAAGAGATCATAGCTGAAATCAACTGACTCACAGCTATCTCAAATAAAATAGGAGCTGAATGGCAACATTTTGTCTAAATAATAGTGTGTGTTTAAATAGTAGTGAAGGCAGAGGTCTGGAGAAGAGCCCCCCCTCCCCCGAATGTCCCCCCCCCCCCACCCCTCCCCAAGAATGGTGACAAGCAGGCCCTGCATCTTGTTTCATTTTCTGGAATGGTAAAGCCACACTTCCTTTTCTAGTGCTATCAACAAGCATTTTTCTCTTAAAAGAGAAATTCACAGGTTAATCAGGACATTTTCTCAGTTCGCAACAAATATAACTTCTGCACTTTTGTTGGCAGTTGGGAGGGAGAAGCAAAGGAGTCATTAATGGAGCTCTTCCTCTTGCCAACAGTGGGATGCAGAATCCCACAGCAATCGTTAAAAGACATTGTGCATGATAAAAGGATGTTTAAAGCAGTTCAGTATGAATTTCGGGACAGGAGGAACTGTGTGTGATTCTGTCTCTCTCAATGCATCTTGTCTGCATAACAATAGATGAGTGGGTGGCTTCACCCACCCTTCCTTATCAATCTCCTTTCTGTCTCCAAGCTTTTTTGCATTCTGCTGAAGTTACATTGTGTAGCAGTCTCATTCTGTAATATGCAAAATACATCAAGTGCTTTTCAATTAATATTAATGGGCCTAAGTAGTTTTGAGTCACTGTGTTTTTTAAAAAAAGAATCCAATTATAAAATGACCTAGGGCTTCCTGTTGTGATTTTTTTTAAAAAAAATAAATAAATAATAATTTAAAAAAAAACTGTACCATTTCTTTGGGTATTTCTGGTGATAAGGACTTCTCCATAAACTGAGAATGTGGGTCACTTTGGTTTTAGGAATTTGATGTTTTCCCCCGTTTTTTTCTAATTTATGTCAATCTGCTATGAATAAAAAAATATGCTGTGCACAGAACCAACTCATGCATCATATCTGAGCAGACTCAGATACCATGTTGCTATGCACGGTATAAGAAATTGAGTAATTGGAGGTGGCAATAGTAGTTAGAGGTTGTAACAGGCTGCTTTTAGAGGTGCGCGGCACACGAGGCATAAAATCACGTTGCATGTAAAAATCCCGCATGCAGGATTTAGACACGACATTTCGCACATTAAAACCGGACACCTGTTCTTTTAAAGCTGCAAATTAAATACCTCGACATCGAACTATTTAATGCATGGTTCTAAAAGAACATGCAACCAGCTTTAACGTGCAAAATGTTGTGTCTAAATCCTGCATGCAAGATTTGTGCATTCACCGTGATTTTATGCCACTTGTGCACATCTAAAAGCAGCTATAATTACCAGGCTCTTGTAACATTAAAAGTCTGATAAGGGGGATGTATGTTGAGCTTTAAAGTATGCCAGACTAAAATCACAGCAGCTTCATGATAAAGTCCTTTGAACTGCTGTTAAAATAGAAGTAAAGTTACATAAAAAGAGGTGGTATTTTCCCAGGCTCTTACCAGAACATAAGCTCCACCCAGTACGCAGACAGTGCTGCTCACAGTAGGTTTGTACAGGTTGCCTGCCCCATAGGTTTTGCAGAATAAGGATCACTCTCCTACCATTTCCATTAAGCAGGCTCAGAACTTCTTGGGTTTTTTTTCATTCAGCACAGACACACATCACCAAAAAACACACAGTCCAGAGTTGTGGTTCCTTTTCTGACATAAGCCCCCTGCTGTGCCCCTAGCTTCTTCTAGACCCTGGCTTATGGTTTACAGGCTGATCCAGCTCCTCACTTGCTTCCTCCCTGAAGCTTTCTCTGGAGGACAGTCTAGCTAAGCCTGCAGCAGCCAATTAGTCTCATAGCCACATACATCTGGAGAGCTGACCCACTAATGGCCTGCCCCTGCAGAGACTTATCACGAAACTGTGCCACAAGGTTGTATGAATATTAAAAGCATGATCATGCAAGCTCTCTGAGCAACACTGGGCTCTTTCAGTTCATCTCCCTGTCAGTGGAGTTGAATATGCATGTGGCGACCAAGACTACATTGTTGAGAAAATGAAATAAGCAGCAATATCACCCATATTCCACCTGCTTGTAGCACTAAACGGAAGCTCCATTCACAAGTACGTTGTGCTAGTTGGTAATCCTGTCTCTCTTTTCAGACACACAAGGAATGAAATAGTGAGCAATGGTATCATCACTGAGTATCTAGATTAACCCCTTTCTGAGAGGAGCTAAGCAGCACCTAGACCTCTCTGCAGGTTGATGCAGAATCTTTACGTCAGTTAAACTCCATTTGCACCGCAGTCCTGAACAGGACATCCATCCTGTTCCTGTGCAAACCCTGCCAGCTCGACCAATTTAGTGTTGCATAGCTCCACTATGCAACTCTTAGGTTAGGTACCCTGGCAACAACCTTGTGTATCATGCACAGAAGCACGATTCTGTGATGTTTACTAACAAGGGGAAAATCTCCCTTGATCTTTGTTTGAAATATAAGTCCTTGGGAATCATGGGGGAGGGCAGGCTTGTTCTGTCAACATGCATGTGTTCTCAGCACTGCTGCTGTTAACAGCCTGTGCAAATGGTAATAAAATACTTATAGCTCCTACAATTACATTCTTTGTCCTGAGGAATGAAGTTTTGACTTCTGGCTGTTGCTTTCATTTTATTTTTCTTCCCACCAGCTTGGAGTCTTGTTGGGGTATTTGTATAGTTTCTGAATATGAAAATTAGGTGCTAATTTTAACTGTTGGAAGCAAAGGTATTTAATAAAGTTCATAATATAATGGCTTTAGAACTGGTAATATCCTACTTACAACAGAAAAATGTAGTCACACTTTTAGGTGGTGTTTATACAGAAATATTAAATGTGGCAAAAAGAGTTTGGTGAAGATGCTTCTTGTACTAAAGATTACCTGCACACCCCAGCCATGAAGGATTGTGTGCATTTGCTCAATGCTGTATTTTGGTGGCTAAAGGCTTGTCTTTTCTTTAGTATATATTTTGGGGATGCTAAAGCAGTGTCACAGCCCAAGAAAGGTTAGGTTTGTGTGTTCCCTAGGGAACTCATGAGTATGCATAAGGATGAGCTTACAGGATCTTTTCAGAAATTAAAGCTATAATAAAAACAATTATTTCACATATTAAGGTCATTTTTTAAAGCTAATGTCAATTATTATTATTATTATGTATTTATTTATTATAATCTTTTAAAGAAGCTGATTCTAGTGCAAGTGTTAACATGTTACTTGAACACTCTGTGTACACAGGGCAGGAAAACCACTTCTTCCATGAATCATGCTAAAAAAATTCTAATTAGTTTTCCCTGGCTAGTATGGACAGGGTCTAAATGATGTAAATATCCATGGCATCACTATCTTTCAGGGGTTAAAGAGGAGTGTGGTTGCTAGGATGGTTCCTGTAACTGGTTCTACCTGTGTCTGGCATAAGTTGTGGCAGAATCCACCCCAATCACTGCTCCAACCACTCCTCCATCCTTCAAGTGCAACTTTATTTATACCATTTCTATATACAATACAGTTCATTCAGTGCTTCACCTTGTACCTCTTGGCACATTCTCTGCCTGTCAGTTTCCCTTATTGGCTGACCTCTGGCCTAGCCCTCTTGCCAACCACTTATCTTGGTTGTGGTAGATTCCCTGGCCCCCTTCCTGATGGGCCCTCAAGACAAACCTCAGCTGCTGAGGCAGAGCCTTCTTACTTTTCCTTGCCTCTCTGGTGGTCCAGCCCTGTGAGTTTTCCAGGTCAGCCTATATTGCTGAAGCTCAGCAGGCTTGCAAAGCCATGCCCACTGACCTTAATTGGCTCCCTAGCCTCCTGACCACTTAAAGGGCCAGATACTTGTTGAAGGTGGCTTGCTCCCTTAGGGTTGCAACCAAACAGGAACTTATCCCAACCTCATGGGTAAGGTCCTGCAAATTATTTATTTATTTATTTATTTATTTATTCATTTATTATTCATTTTTACCATGCCTACTCCTGCCTCAGGCAGCTCTAGGCAGCTCACAGTCAGTTATAACAACATATACAACTATAATACAATCTTAAATACAAGTAAATAAGAGCAATAAAATACAACCCATTCTGGTGTGCGAAAAACACAGCCAAAATAACCCACCCAACCCTAAACCTCCGCAAACCCCTCCCCATCACTGAAAGCCTGGAGGAAGAGCCAAGCTTTCCAGTGGCGCCAGAAGGCAAGATTAGGGCTGAGATGGACACCCACAGGGAGCGAGTTCCACAACACAGATGCGGCCGCCGAGAACATCCACCTGTTGGTCCCCACCAGTCCATAGCAAAGAACCTCCAGGAGGGCACCCCCCAACAACTGCAGGGGTTGCCCCAGGGCACGGAAAGTGAGATGGCCCCTCAGATAGGCAGGGCCCAGGCCGTTTAGGGCTTTATGGGTCAAAACCAGCACCTTGAATCGGGCCTGGAAGGCAATAAACAGCCACTGCAGAGTCTGGAACACTATTGGAATGTGCTCCTGGCAGCCCATTCTCGTAAGCAGACAGGCTGCGGCCTTCTTCAACCACTCCTTAAGAAAGCATCTTTGGATGTTGATTCCTCTGACCTAAGCTGATGCTGGACAGAGTACCCAGCAAAGAGTTGCAGTGACTCTGTCCCAGTTCCTAATTTAAGAGATGGAGGCAAAGTAGATTAGATGATATCTTTTATTGGACCAACTTCTGTCATTAAGAGTATACAAGATCTCAGGCCACTCAGGACTGTTCCTTAGGCATATGTTTCCTCAATCTATAGTTTATATCGGGTGGGGAACCTCACGCCCATGAATAGTTTTTATTTGGCCTTTTTTCAGTTCTTCGCTTTGACCCCTGGATCCAGTTCCTATTTCCAAGCACTGAAAGCCTGAGCTCAGGGGAAGGGAGCAGAAATGAGGGCACGCACACAAGGACAGGGAATGGGCCGATGGCACAGATCCATGATCCGGACCCTCTTCTTCATAAGTGCACTCCTTAAGGACCCCCGCCCCCAACTTCTATGCAGCCCTCGGAGCGTGTATTCATTTTCAAAGTGGTCCCTGGGGGAGAAAAGGACCTTCATTTTCTATGATATCTATATAAAACATCACCTGGACTGCTTGGTCTCTTTAAGTTACCAGGACACTGAAGCTTTGAGAAATGGGAGCTTTGAAATCCGTGCAATATAATGACTTAGTAAAAACCAGTGGTTAGAAATAAAACATACTTACAAAATCTTGGTGGCTTGTATATCGGTTTTGCTTGTTTTGTAAATATTTTAAGGGTGTTATTTCCCTGCTTAGAGCTGTACTTATAGAATTTTTTTTATATGAACTAGTCCACTCACAAGTATGAGTAGAAGTAAGTTATGTCTACTCCATTTCAGAAATCTGAATTCTATTTGGATAGAAGTAGCATAATGCTTTATAGTCCAAACAGTTTTTATTGTTGTTAATATGTACATGGTGGATGAGGCCACGAGACAGGGAGGGGAGGCTACCACATCTTGGATAGCCTTACCCTCCTTGGGCAGCTGCGCCATGTGATGCAGCCCATCTTGTGGCCAGCGGCAGCCAGACGTTCCCCCACACCCCGGGATGGGGTGAACAGCTGTCTGCTATGTAATGTGTCCTTGGAAAAATTCCGAGTGGCCAGGGGGTGGCGAGCTCTGTGGCAGGGCTGTGAGCAACGGGCACTGATGCCCGTCACAGGCTCTCAGTCTGGCCGGGCTGATCAGGGAGAGGGTGAGCCCGGAGGAGCTCGCATCTCTCTTCCCCACCTCAGTCCTACCCAGGGCCCCTTCTCCAACGATCAGCTGTTTGTCAGGGTGTGGAGTGTGGCATGCATGAACACCTCTGGGCTCCCTCTCCCTGCAATCAGCTGTTTGTTCGGTGGATTGAAGTGGTGTGGAGGGAAATCTGTACTCTTCCCAGGCTCCCCTCTCCCCCAATCCACCCAACTGACAGCTAATTGGGGCAGGGACTGGGAAGAGGATGCATGCTCTTCCAAGGCTCCCTTTCCCTATCAGCTGTCAGGTGGGAGGAAAGGAGCGCACACCCTTCTCCACCTCCACGCCCCAATCGCTGCCTATCAATAGCAGGCCCCACCCTGCACCTCAGAAAGAGTCAGATCCTCCAGCCCCCAGCTGTGGCAGCCACTCCAACAGGGGCCGGCCTACCTGGCTTCTCTGTGACTTTGTGGTCGGCTCCCTCTACTTGCCCCGCAGTACAATAGCGGTGATTGACCACCACAGGCCGCATAGGGATCCATTCCTCACTGCTGATGTAGTGTCACCCTATCTCAGTAGAAAATAATGGTCATTAATAAATTGTACATTTTTTACACATTTTGGCAAATTGGAGCCTCAGCATTGTAAATGGTTTGAAACCAAGAACATGTAGTCCTATGTGTTTGCACAGCACCTCGCACAGTGAGGCCCTTATGTGGACTGGTATCTGGTGTGCAGCTCTGGTACAAACAGTTCAAATCAAAACGTTTATTGTGTCAGCAATTCTGCTATAACAAATGTATCAAAATGCACATATAAAAAACAACAAATATATATATATATATATATATATATATATATATATATATATATATATATATATATATATATATATATATATATATATATATATATATATATATATATATATATATATATATTCTGGGGCCATTAGGTCCCTTTTCTTCCAAAGGCTGGCCGATATCTCCTCCCAGACACTCCCGAGCACATAGTGTTGCATTGCGTATGGTACACGGGTTTACGTACCAAGTGGATCCTGCCCCATCTAAACCCCCTTTTGAGCGACCAGCAGGTAATTGGTGTCACTTTTGCTTGGACGGGAGGAAACCAAAACCAGGGATGTGGCCCTTTTTCTTTTTAAGGCCCTGGCATTAAGGAAGGGGAGGGAGGCTTTGTGATATTTGACCCTGATCTCTGGGCGCCTTGTGGGCATGCTCGTCGTCATATTATGGTTTTGTATCTCATTTGTAATAACTGTGTTGTTTTGTTTTTGTCGTGTGATGGCTTGTCTACACACTTAATAAATAATAATAATAATAATAATTATTATTATTATTTTATTATAATATATATATTCAGCTATGTAATAAGGCTAATACCAGCCGGTTATTTCCGCTTATCAAAGTAATCTAGCCGTCTTTCATTCTTTTCTCTACCAGCTTAAGAAAAAGGGATATTGTTTTAGCTATAGACTTCTCGGCTGCAGTAGCTAGTATTTTCCTCTTCAGTTCACTGTCACGGGTTGGAGGTCCGCACCCCCACTTTACCAGGTTTGAGTGACTCAGTTTTCCTCGCGTACAGCCCACTTGAATCAGTTTTTTTCTCTGGCCGATTCAAGCCTGCCGCAGGGACAACCCCTTTGTCACCCAAGGGCCTGATCCTTCCCATTTACAGACTCTTTCTCTATGGGTTCGCAAGAGCTTGAGAACTCTTGTTGCTCACTTCTGTTCCAATGTTAGACATAGACACTTCTTCATAAAGATAAGAAGTTAGTTTATTGATTTACATAAGCAAGATTGTTGATACAGAGTGGTTACTAGAAATCAAAGGTAAATATAACTCATTCCTAATTCTATACTGGTTGAGTTCCTAAATAAGCGTCTTACCCTACAAGGTCCATTTAGGTTCATCTCAGTCCTTGATGTAAGCGACTTGGTCTTCAGTCTTAGAGTTGCTAGAAAGCAAAGTCCTGGTCTCAGTCCATAGTCTCCAGCCTTGCTGGCTGGCAGGTTTTAGGATGCAGATGCAGTTGCTCAAGATGCCTCTGGCCAAGCGAGAGAGAAGATGGCTTAATGGCTTAAGTACCTTTCATGGTCTCTTTGTTTCGGCTTTCCCGCCTTGGAGAAACCTGAGGTCTGTCACATAGGCAACCCAGACAAACCTGAGGTCCATTTGCATCTCCACAGGATTCTGTCTGGCCAGGGTTCCAAATACACATTCTTTTTATCTCTTTGCATGTCCTGGAGTTTCGTCAGTGTCACAGTCCTGATTTGGGTTTTACAGTTCTCAATTGTAACATTGCATACATGTTGCACCTTTTGCTTTACATATTTACTAGGCTTGTAGTCTACATGTAGGCCAGTATCACACGTGTGTGACCCTATGTTCCTCCGTGACAATGTAATAAGGCTAATACCAGCCGATTATTTCTGCTTATCAAAGTAATCTAGCCGTCTTCCATTCTTTTTTCTACCAGCTTAAGAAAAAGGGATATTGTTTTATCTATAGATGTCTCGGCTGCAGTAGCTAGTATTTTCCTCTTCAGTTCGGTATGTAAAGCCTTTAAGGTACAAGCAAGTAGTTTCATGCAGCAAGCACCTAAAGTAATGAAGCCTTGGTTTCTAAGGGGCCACAATGCTCAAAGCAAGTAAGTGGGAATTTTTTACTCTAAAGGGGCAAGAAACCATCGCTTGACACTGACTCCCCTGCCAGGTATTGGCCTGTCTCTAACCTTCCCTTTTTAAGGAAAGGTTATTGAACGGGTAGTGGCTCAGCAGCTCCAAGGGCATCTTGACCACACCGGTGATCTGGATCTCTCACGGTCTGGGTTCCGTCCAGGGTATGGCACTGAGACAGCATTGCTGGCTTTGGTCGATGATCTGTGCTATGAAAAGGATACGGGTTGGTCGACCCTTTTAATCCTATTAGATCTGTCAGCTGCATTTGATTCCGTTGACCACGAGATGTTGGTGATGCGCCTGCGGGACAGTGCGGGGGTGGGTGGGATAGTTCTTGAATGGTTCTGCTCATTCCTGACCGGTGCTCGGTGATCATTTTTCATCTCACCGAGACCTCGCGTGTGGGGTCCCGCAGGGTTCTGTTTTGTCCCCTCTCCTGTTCAACGTGTACATGCAGCCACTCAGCGAAGTGATCAGGGGGTACGGGGTGAGGTGTCATCAATATGCTGATGACACCCAGCTGTACCTCTCATTTTCAACCAACCCAGGCCCGGCTGTCTCGATGCTTACTCGGTGTTTGGCAGCTGTGAGGGACTGGATGAGGGCTAATCGACTGCAACTGAATCCTGACAAGACAGAGGTGATGTTAGTGGATAAGTAGAAGTAGATGGCGACCCCATCAGTTGAGGGGGTGTGCCCTCCACTGACTTCCCAGGTGCGGAACCTGGGGGTGTTCCTCAGTGCGCAGCTCCGCCTGGATCTCCAGGTGGAGGCTGTGGCGAGGAGTGCCTTCCGCCAGTTACATCTGGTGCGGTGACTTCGGCCGCTGGTTTCAGTTCCAGATCTGGCCACGATCATCCATGCTTTTATCGCCTCTCGGTTAGACTACTGTAATGCGCTCTATGTGGGGCTATCTCTGGTGACGGCTCGGAAGCTGCAGCTGGTGCAGAATGCGGCAGTCTGGCTCCTGGTGGGGCTGGGCCGCCGAGAGCACATTACACCAGTGCTCCGGTCTCTGCACTGGCTGCCAGTAGCCTCCCGGGCCCGATTCAAAGTGTTGGGTTTGACCTATAAAGCCTTACACGGTCTAGGCCCTACCTATTGGCGAGATCACCTCACTCCCCAGGTTCTGGACCAGCCCCTGCAGTCATCTGGGGGTGCCCTGTTGGAGGTCCCCCAGGTTTCCCAGGGGGCCACGCAGGACAGGGCGTTCTCGGTGGCCGTGCCTTTGGAACTCCCTCCCCAGTGGGGGCCCGTCTGGCCCCAGACCTCCCGGGTTTCTGCAGGAATTGTAAGCCCTGGCTGTTCCATCAGGCGTTTGGTGAGGGAGAAGGATGAGGGTGGGGGTGTTGTGGGTTTTGTTCTCCCCATTTTATTGTTATATATGTTATTTAATGCTTTTATATCTTTTATTGTATTTTTATTGATCGATTTTGTTAGCCGCTGTGGGCTGCCTGGCAGGAGGGGCAGGGTATAATTTTTTTAAATAAATAAATAAATATGTCTCACACGCACACACACATACCCATTGTTATGACATTCTGAACCCTACTAGTTTCAGGTTTTCTGCTTTTCCAAATTTGGTTAAGCTTGACCTGCAGGATCAGAAGTTATTGAGAAGTGTGTGTTTATGTGTGTGTGTGTGTGTGTTTGTGTGTGTGTTGCATGCACACACACACACACACACTCACTTCTTTCCATAGGAATCAAGGCTAAAAATAACAACAATAATAATAACTGTATGCAGATTTGAATAAATACTCAGAAAGTACAATACATACTTAAAGTCAGTATTGAAATATTGATATGTACCAACAGTTAGTTACCAAACTAATTTGTTTACTGGAGAGGAAAATGCACTCCCACTGAAGTCAACCATTGACTTGAATGGGAGTAAAATTGGGTCCGCTTGCAGGGGCATCATTGTCCCTTCTCATACAAGGACTTTTCAGTCTTCAACAAATTTCTTAAACTTTTATCGGATGCCTTGATATGCGGCATTAAAATACAGCTGAGGATATAATGAAGATCCCTTACTGATAGCCTTTTTAAGGAATCCCTTTAATGGTGCCCATTAAATGGTAATGAATAACCAGAGAGTAGGTTCCTGAAACATGCAAATCTTTGGGACCTTTTCATGAGAAAGGTAAGCAGCATATTAATTTTATAGATCCAGTTCTTTCCTTCACACCTTTGCAGAGACTCATGACATTATTGGGACTCCAGAGATAAGAGACTGCTGATGCAGATTGCATTACTGGATCTGAGCCTTAATTAGTGGAACTGTACTGTATATGCCTACAGTATGGAAATGCCTTCAGGGTCAAATCGTTCAAAATTCTAGTCATCTGTTCAATGAACCTCCATGGGATTAATGGCCTGAGTAAGGATTTAAAGAATTGACTCTGTATTTCCAGCATGAAAGTAATCTAATTCGTGAGCATGTGCATGATCATACAGCAGCACCATGTGTGGCTTCATATGCAAAATATACATACAGATTTCTGCTTGCATATTACAAACACACTTGCCAATATTATCATTATTAGCTAAACTCAAAATATTAATTAATAAACAGTTAATACAGTATGGTTTCTTCGAAAATGCAAACCTTTAATTTGGTTGTTTTTTTTTAATTATCAGGGGTGATCCTTGATAAATGGTCTGAACAATGAATACGTTGGTGTTGACTCTCATTGCCTACAGTGTAGTAAGAAAAAAGCTGTTCGCTGAAAGTAACAATAGGTGCAGCTTTGTGCAGTTCAGAGAGCAAGGGAGCCCTTGCTTCTATTCATAAAGCATTTCCTTTGCTCTTGTCTCTGACATGTCTTGGCCTATGGGGAACTAACAAATCCCCTTTCGAGCTGCTGTGCTGTAAATGTCATTAAAAAACCAGCACTTTCTCCAGTGTTGTTTCAGTAGGGCTTTGTGGGCCTGTTGTATGGAAGCAGAAATGAATGTTAACAGCTTTCAGAAGCAAACCTGAAGGTGAACTTATGTAGGGAGGAATGCTAAAATAATAAAGTAGGGGGAAAATATTTTATTTGTCCAGTGTTGGCAAATATAAAGGATAAACCCTATCAGTAATTTAATTATTTATTTGTAAAATTTACATGCCACCCTTCCTACAAAGGCTCAGGGCAGCTTATGGTAATTGTAGTAGTAGTAATAATAATAATAATAATAATAGATTAAAATCGATAAAGAACAATAATAATAAATGGCACTTAGAATATCAAATATTTGACATCATTAACATAATCATGTCAAATCATTGATATGTGACATGAGATATTTGACATATCAATATACGATTGACTGGTATATTGCAATATATCAGTATTTTGCAAGAATTCTATGCTGTCGTCATAGATACTCATGGAAGAGTAAGGAAAGGTTTGTATAGCAGAGTCTAGCTCCTGTTGCTATTGTGAGCACTTTCTCTTGGTTGACTGTGGGATACCACCTTACTTGAAATGCATAAAGCACTGTTTTACCTTCTCATCTTAAGCTGCATCAGCACTACAAATAGGTGGCTGGTGAGTTTATTTATATTTATTTTTATTATTACATTTCTACCCCGCCCCTCCTGCACACAGCTCGGGGCGGCGTACAGTCATAAAATAACATGGTTGCCATACCATTCAGCAAAACAATGACTCTGCTACTCCCTCTCTATACCACAGCTGCATATGGACACATGCAGTATAAGTACATTGTAGAGCAACTTGACTCTTTTTTACATAGGGGATATTTGCCCTGTGGTACACTAGAGGGGTGAGTAGCACAGCCAGTGTTACGACTCACCACCTCACAACCATTAATGTGGACTCAGGCCCAGAGTGTAATCAAGGGAGGACTGAGGGGGGGGGCTGTGCCCCCCATCCAAGGCCAGTGCCCTTCTATTCATTTTCTCTCTCCTCTCTGTCTGCTGTTGCCCTCCTCCTTCTTGTGCCTCCTCAACAAAGGAAAATCACCCCCATCTGAGAGATTTGGTTATGTCACTGACGCAGCCTTGAATGACCCATTTGATGCTGTCATCTGTTGGGGGAGAAGGGAGCATGGGGCAGGTGGATGTTTTAATAGAGAGATCTGAGAATGGGAGCAAAGGACTGAGTTGGAAGGTTTACATCCCATTCCTGGCTCTGTCATAGGTTTAATTTGTATATATAACCCTGTGCAAGTCACTTCCATTCTGTGTCTTGCTTTCTTCATATGTTAGAAAAAGGAAGTGCTGCAGGTGGGTAAATATTGATGTGAACTAACTTTTATTAGTGTGATTTTTAAAGCACATTAATAACTGAAAATGTATTTTTCAGCTCTGCCAAATATAACAACCTGCATGGAGAAATAAGGCAGTGTTGAACAGCAATTTAAAGAAGTGTGTCACTCCCCAAATTGAGACAGTCCACAATTTTAAAAGACAGGAATCAGCAGAATGAAAGGGAAATGATTTTTTGTTTGTTTGTTTTTGTTTTGTTGTTTAAAAATCAGGAAAATGCAGCTTCTAAGCATTGTATAAAAGATTCAAAACATACACTGCTCTCCATTCACCGGGGTTTCTTTTTACCCAAATGAAAAACAGATGCCTCAGATATAATGAATCTGAATATCCCCTGTAACAAATTGTTGTTTATAAGCTGGGAAAGGTTTTATGAATTTTTCTTTATGATTTACTGTGTTCTTCTTACCATAAAAATTGGAAATTCCATAGAAATATGGTGAAGAAAAAGAATCATTAATATTCTTTGCAGCTTCCTCTTGTTACTTCAGATAGGTTTGTCTGAATGCAGGCTTTTTCCCTTCTGTAAAATCCTCAGCTGCTGCCTTTGCTGGATTTAGAGGTTATTAAAGAAATCGTAATAGCAGCTCAGGGAACAGTCAAGAACTGTCTGTCCTATACGGTCTGACCCTGACCAGCTTTTCTGAATGTGGCTTTAAATCTTCATGTAATGTAATTCAGAAACAGTTTTGATACATTTTGATGCAGCTAATCTCCCTAAGCACAGGTTTTGTACACGATGTATACTGAGTGTCTGGATAGTCAGCTATTAGGATCGTTAGTAATCAACAAAGATTGCAAAATTAAAATGGATTTTTGAATGTGATAGGGAGGTGTTTCATCAGTGCAACTTTTTTTCCTACAAATTTAAAACGACTACAAAAGAAGAAGCCAATGCTTTGAGCTGCTCATTTTTATTCTGCCTACAGCACCCACTGCAGCATTTCAATACAGAGTTCATCTTTCCCTGCTGTAAGGATCATATTAAAAAGATACTCTGTTAATTAAATGGAACAAAACAATGAGGGAGATGTTTTTGAGGAGTAGTGCCTAGTAGTTAGAGCACAAAGGCACATCTATGTGAATAGCAGTAAAAGAGCAATTTGTTCAGCTCTGAGCTGAACAAATTTTTACCTCATTGTCCTGATTTACCTGATCTTTACCTCATTGTCTCTCTCAGCCACCACAGAACAGTGTTTTGTATAAACTAGGGATGGGAAGATCGGTATCGGATCAATCCGAATCACCCAATTTTGGGGCAAATCTGATTGATCCGATTTGAGATGTGGGATCCGATCTCCCATCAGATCTCCGGGCGAGCCCTTGGAGTGGTGCTTTCAGCAGCTCTGCCTCCCCCAGACTCCTGCCCAGCGTTCGTTTTCCCCAGACCTCTGCCCATATCCCACCCGCTACTGGGGCAGGTGGGTAGGGTAGGATTTGGGGGGAGGCTGCCCCCAGGCACTAGCAAGGGCCTAGGGGAGGCAGAGCTGGGGGTAGAGGGGCCAGGCAGGTGTGGGGGATAGTTTTCACTTACCATTTCTTCCTAGGTTCTGGTGACCCGCGCAGCTCCTGGTGTGGCCTTCTCAGGGCCACACCAGGAAGAAAGTAACCAAAATAATACAGCTATTCTGAGCACGCACAGACCAGATGCCATTTTGGAAAATGGCGCCAATGCTGCTGGTGCCATTTTGGAAAATGGCCGCACTTGCGCAGAACAGCCACGGTGGCTATTTTACGTTTGCATATTGCTCTCTTTTTTTGGTTAGTTTCTTCCCGTCATGGCCCTGAAAAGGCTGCACCAGGTACCACGCAGGTAGCCGAAGCCTAGGGGGAAAAAAAGTAAGTGCAAACTACCCCTGCCTGGCCCCTCTGCCCCCCTCCCTACCACTACCCGGCCTTGCTACCCCCAGCTGTGTCTCGCCTGGGCTCCTGCCCAGTGCCTCTGCCAGGCAGAGGTCTGCGGGAGGCAGAGCTCAGGGCTGGCACATGGTTGTAAACTGTATTGGTCGGAATCTGATTCTGATTAATACAAAATTTAATCTGAATTGAAGATCAGTTAGTTCGATACTGAACAGATGCTGATTTTTCAATACAACTTCCCATCCCTAGTATGAACTTCTATAGGTCAGTTTGCATTTGCTGCATATCAAATAACTCCTCAGAAAGCTCAGTTGACCCAGTGGCATCACAAAAGGAATCAGAAGATAATTAGATAGTAAGAAGGCACTTTGGGTGTTGGGGGCCCCCCTACCTGAGTCTGTGGTCGTTCTGTGGGGTCCCCCTGCAGCCGCCACCCATAGACTCTAAGCGCAACCAAAATAGACAAGCAGGCATTCTCCCTGCCATGGTCTGCCCGCACATTAACCCTCCCCCACCAGACACACATGCCTCTTCACCATGAAGAGTTGCAGTCCCTCACCGGATGCTCTAGGCTAATGCCCGTGACTTCATAATATTGAACACCCAATGTGTCTCTCCCTCTCCCCCCCCCCCAAACATGAGGGGCAGCACATTGTCCTGGATTTCCATGTGTCCTGGTTTGATGTCATATGGAGCAGCCCTGTGGTGAACATCTGGCAGCCCCATGACAAACAAGCGGGTGAATCCAAGGCTAATGGTGATGAAAGTGGGGTAACATCTCATTAGTTAACACCCTTTGTCCAAAATGGAGTAAACTCCGTACTGTGTTTGCTAGTGCTCCTATCAATATGCCCTATGTAGTGACTCGCATGTTCTTTTATTCTTAACTCTGACACTACCAAACCGTGCAACTTTGAGTAAGTCTGTTAACGTCTCCAATTTATCTCTCTCTAAAATGAGCATGAACAGGGTAGAAATCTAAACCACACAGATGTCAGGACTTCATGTTGGTAAAGTGCTCTGCAATCCTTCACCACTATACATTCATAGTGGGGCCACTCCCATGCCCCATGGATCCCACGTGCACCTCTGTGGTTTCCGCACAGCACAAGTGCCCACGATGGAGGTGTGCACGTGGGGGGTGCGTGCAAGATCTGCGGGGCATGGGATTGGCCCCACCAGTTTTAAGTGTTCAATTAATGAATAATGTTTTGTTACTGTTGTACTCTTTGTTTCACAATGTTTTTGGTGTCCTTTTAGCTACCTTGTGAGTATTATTTATTGTAACAGGTACAATACAACAGTAGGTCAGACCAAGTAGGTACAACCTATTGTTGAATATTTTGCAGTGCATTAAACTGCTACTTTTATACAAGCTATAAATAGAGACCTGAATGAAAAACATAGCACTAATTTTCATGATAATGTAATTTGATGGGTTTGTGATTTACAAAAAAATTATCATTTTAGAATACTGAATGTTGTAAACCCATTTACAACGGTCTTCAGTACTGTCAGTGGAACCTTTATATTTTAGGAAGCTTTCCCAAATTAACATAAAAAGAAACAACAGTAACAAAAACTCCTTCATTTGGATTAATCAAAATGAAGCAGTTTGATTTCTTTCAGTTCAAAGTTAATGGAATGTATTATTCAGTGGATTAGGGGATATTTCTCTCTCTGGAAAGCTTTTTGCATTTCATCTCAGCAGTTTATTGATGGGTGAAAATTATAGACATTATGGTTAAAAATAATAATAATTGTCTTTTGTTTTTCTTCTTATGACCATGACCCTTACCTAACCTCTTAAGACAACTTACAGGGTGGTTGTTTTTCCCTAATGGAATGTAGCAGTGATCTTTCCAACCATTGAACAAGTGTGGGGTGTGCTTGTTAGCTGAGAAATTTCTATCGCAATTGTAAAATTCAGTGGAAGCATAGGTAAACCCAAGGTGTCATGAGTTCTCGCGTGCATTTTGTTGCAGGTGTCTGATTCTTTAGAAAGTATTGAAGCAGCTAACCTTTAATTACATGGCATATGAATTGCCAGAAAAGACACGCATTGAAGAATGCCATTTAGGCTTACATTTTTTAAAAAAATTATTTATTTATTTAGGGGTGGAAAGGGGCACAGAAGATAGATTGCACTGGGATAACCAGACAAGACTGATAGGTGAAGAGGAGAGGTGAAGTAGCTGAATGTGGAGATCAGTCATGTGACCTTAGACCATTTTTACACAGCCCCCGCAGGGTGGAGAGGGTCTGTGGACGTGCCAGTGCGTGCGTGGTGGGTGGGTGGGGTGCGCATATGGGCGCAGACGCATCCCTACCCACCCCCCACTCATCAACACACACAGAGCAACTGCCATTTCCCCCGGTTGCTCCATTATGTTGATGAGTGGGGTGTGTGTGGGGATGTGTGTTAGGCAGGAGCGCGCACGTGCGCCACGTCCTTCAGACGGGGCTCTCCCACTCATAAACACCCAGAAATCTGGGTGTTCGTGAGTGGGTGCATCTCGTGAGAAAAAGACCTTTTTATCAGTTCCAGGAAAGAGAAAAATGGTGCTTTATCAATGTCCAACATAACCATCCTCAAACTCCCTCAATTGTTTCCTGTTGAAATTAAAAGAGAGGCTCCAAATAAGCTAGTGTGTTTGTTAGCATCTGCGTCAATAAGAGAAGTAGTAACGTTGTTTAGCAAAGAAGGTGGCATTATTGAAGGACAGGACAAATATTTCCTTAGAGCTATTTAGTTGCACAGTAACAGAGGAAGTGGATACTGCATGTGATTCTTTGTGGGGAACTAATGGGAGATAAGGGAGAAGAAATTCAAGTTGGGGGAATGAATATAGTTTAGAGATTTATTTACAGAGTCAGTGGAGGAAAGAGGGAAGTGTAGAAGAAGAGCCTACAAGCAATAGTAAAATTGAGATGTCCACAGACTGGAATTTTTGTTATATTCTGGTAAAAGGGCAAAGAAATTGAGTGACAGTTAAGGAAATGCAGTAATATTCATAACGAGAGAACACTGTTATTTAAAACTCTGAAGAAGATTGCCAACGTTTTTGCTTGCGTTGTCCCAATTTGAGTCTTAAATACAATCACACAAGAACAGACAGCAATAAGGACATGCAAAATATACCAAATATCTGTTAGGATCATGACTCTCTCTATGGATAATGTGAACCTACTGGGGGTTGCAGTTCCATAGTTTGAGGACCTGTGCACCATTCTAAGATGAAGGCCTTTTTCACACGAGATGCACCGACACATGAATATCCAGAAATCTGGGTGTTCATGCGTGGGTGAGTCTAGTGTAAAATCCATGGCGGGGTAGTGGGGGGTGCGTGCGCGCGCGCTCCTGAGAACACGTATGCACGCTCATGTGTGCACCATCACGCACACATGGAGCAACCAGTGAAAACCGTGATTGCCCCGTGTGTGTCGATGGGTGGAGGTCGGTGTGCACCAGTGGGCGCCCATCTACACCTACCAGCTGCACACGCACCAGAGCAAATACCACCACCCCTCCTTCCCGCACCGAAGCCTGTTAAAAGGGCCACGCCACAGACTTGAGACGTTGTGTAGGAATGCACTACTAATCATGTTGAAGGTCAAATGGGAAGTAGGCAGGCAGGAAGCTATTGGGTTACACAGAAAAAACCCCAACTTTTCTTGATGATAACTTTTTGCCTTAGCCCTTGTCTCTGCCTTTCTTCTCTCACAGGCCAATAACAAGCCAGAAATTGAGGCAGCCCTATTTCTGGATTGGATGAGACTGGAGCCACAGTCCATGGTATGGCTGCCAGTGTTGCACAGGGTAGCTGCTGCTGAAACTGCCAAACACCAGGCTAAGTGCAACATCTGCAAGGAGTGTCCGATCATTGGATTCAGGTACAAAATACTCCTTCACTGAAGTCTGTTTTCCTGTGCTAACATCTCCCAAGTAGAGCCCGGCCCCTTCCTACCCCACTCCAAAGCAAATGCTGCTGTCTTCATGGAGACAGTATTAAGGAACCAGGCACAACACTCTGATGTGTGGGGGTGGAGGGAGACAGATGTTTATCAAATCAAATGCTTCTCTTTCTCACCGTTCTGGCTCTTCCCCTACCAAAGGATGCGTAGATAGATTGTCGCTCTATAAGGAACGTTCTATTCCATCCTTCCTGTAAACATGATTATACTTTCTGGATTGGATCCTAATGAATTGCTTTCCATGATGGCATAAAGCATGCAAATGAAGACTTTCAAAAGCACAAAACTGCAGGGCTTATCAGGAAAAGAGTTAACTTGATGGAATATAGCCTGGTGTGCTGGAAATACCGCTATGTTATGATCATTTCTTTAGATTGAATCTGCTCATCCTATCATCCATAAACACCTCTTATTTAACAGTAATCTTAAGTCCTTGATTCAGAAATGTTGCTGATGTGTTTAAACATCTGGATCAACACCATGGTTACTATAGCAATGAATAAGACGCTGTGTTGTAAAATGGCTGTGTATTGGTATGCCTGTTCAGAATCCACTTAACAGCTAAGTAAATACTCGCTTTCAATTATGCTTCGACTTGTTTTATCACTTTGTTTCCTAATAGCTGCTTTGTATGGTTTGTGTGCTTTTTATTCATGATGTTCTCTTAACATTGGTATTTATCCTTCTGTGCATCATGCTGTTTACAAAGAGCTTTTTATAATGCTGTTTCTAAAGCCCAGATAGACAACAGTGGACAGGCAGGCAGCATTCACATAAAGACACCATCATTTTGTCTGCTTTCTGAAGAGTATGAATGATGGCTTTCGGTGGGGATGTAATGGGAGAATGTGTTAAATGACCTTTCTCTGCTTCTCCATACAGATGGGTGGGGGTGGGGGTGAAAAAGAAAAGTGAAGAAAGTACTGCCTATTCCTTTTTTAAAAAAATCATTTTTGTTTTTATAGCAGTTCCCCCATTTCTCTGAATTGTTGTTCTTGTACTTGTGGACTTCCTTCTTTAGCTCAACATAAGATAGTAGACACTGGGAGAAAATACACACTATTTAATAGGTTATTATGCCCAGGAAACCAATCATCCTTTTCCTCTTTCCCCTTCCCAGAAATATGAGTAATGCCAATTTTCTTTAACTGGTACTATAAAATGGAAAGCAGCTGAAAAAAATGCAGCTATCGCCTTGTGGTTAAGCACAGGACTAGGATACAGTTATTTGGGGTTATATACCTACATCTAATCTAGCTGTATCTATTTAAAATATTATTTTAATTCTGATTATATTTGTCTGTGTGTGTGCAAGTCTGCTAGATATTCGATGCCTCAGTTTACACATCTGTAAAGTGGATATTTTCTTGGAATGAATAAAAAGCGTTTCTGCTGTACTTCTCACCACTCGTAGGAGGAGTGCTGATTATCTTCCTAAATTGTGGATGCAGGTTAATAAATCTCTTGTTCCAGTTACAACTAGATGCATCTCTCTATGTACCTGGCTCTGACCTGCACTGCAGTATAACAGACATAATATTTACCTACCTCACAGGAGTGTTAGAGCTCAGTGAATAATTACAAATTATTATGGTACCAATGCATGCTAGAACTCAAATTGATACTGCTGCCTGTGCAGAATACAACCGTTTCTATGCTTTTGTAGTGGAACTTATTTGGTTAGAAGGTTCCAGGGCGAGGAAGCTAAGAGCCGAAACTAATGTCAGTTCTTATTTTTAAGAAACATTGTTTGATTTATTTTGACTTGTGTATGGAATCCTAGCATGCCATTTTCATATTTGCAATGTATTTTTTTTCCCTTTGCTAATGTAAAGACTATTTTAGAAACCTGCCTTGTTTCAGATTGTCTTGGATGTGAATGTTAAATAAGAATTATTTGCCATGTATGAATTATAATGGCCTGTGCATTTTGCATACAGATAAGGCTATCTCATGGGGGAAAGAAGCCATTAGCAAAAGAAATTCCTCCTTTCTAAAATGGGGGAGGGGGGGAAATCCTTACAGAGTTCTGAAATCATTTTTCCTCTTCCACCAGGTACAGAAGTTTAAAGCACTTTAACTATGACATCTGCCAAAGTTGCTTCTTTTCTGGCCGAGTTGCAAAAGGTCATAAAATGCACTATCCTATGGTGGAATACTGTACACCAGTAAGTAACTGCCTTGTTGACCCCCTAATGCAGATTTACTGTGCAGAAGACAAAATCTTTGATTGTTGGGACAAGGGAAAAGATAATGAAGCATTGGCATTGGCTCTTTTCTTTGTGATCAAGTTATATTTTGTATATCGTGATTTTTAAAGCCTAGTCTTTTGGAAGTCACTGTGAGGATTTGTAGTAATTAGAAGCTAAGCTATGCTGCTTTTCACTGTTTATACAATGCTATATCAAAATAGTTTTATTATATGCTAATGTGGTGGTCTAGTTCCATGTTAAATAATTGGGTTTATGTATTCTACAGTCAGCCAAGGATTCTTGCAAAATATATTTGCATCTTACAGAGAGAAAAAAAAAGGGTCACAATATATCTATGGTCACTAACTTACCCTTGGAAAGTTAGTGCTTTTATTATTTTTTTCTAGTCCATTGTAATTGCCTTATAAAATCTGTGCCACATGAGCAAACACTAACAGAGTTAATTTAATATGATGGTTGCTTTGTCATGACACACTATTTAGTTATAAAATTATTCTTAGCAGGTTGGTGCTGTTGTGAGATGGTATTACAACATGTAATACAAATACTATACTAGATTTTCAGCTCTGTAGAGATTTTCTCTACAGAGATTTTCAGCTCTGTAGCTTGTAGACTACAAGCCAGATTCTCTCGTATTGTCCAGCTGCCTTGTGCCACATCACTGCTGTAATCCAGCCTTAATACTAATTTAAAAGTCCCCTCATGTAAGGATAATTCATCCATAGTGTAGAGATGACACTGCGACTCTGGCTGCTTTTACACGAGCGGGTCACAGTCATGCAATTTTTCAAAATCCCACGTGGCGGGATTAGACGTGACGATGGATGCGACCACACCCATTAAAAGCGGCCGCGCGTTGTTTTGCCGACTGTGAATTAAATACCTCACACATCAAGGTATTTAATTCGTGGCCGGCAAACAATGTGCGACCACCTTGAATGCATGTGATTGCATCCATCGTCACATCTAATCCCGCCTTGCGGGATTTTGAAAAGTCGCACGACTGCGACCCGATTGTGTAAAAGCAGCCTCTATCACTAATCCCTTCCCTGTAACAAGGAGAAAAGGGTGTGGCCAGATATTTTCTACACACTGTGCCAATTCTGTGTTTTGGCTCCATTGTTTTTTTTAGCTCTTTAAATGAGAGCACCCTTTAAGCCACTCTAATAAGGGAGAACTCCTGCATAGAGCTGCATCAAGATCGCTGGAATGCTAAGTTGATTTTTTATTTTTATTTTTTTACCAGCTCAGCAGCTCCTCAGTCCCAGCTAGGTACAACTGAAGCACATGCCACAGTCTAGCTCCAATTCCTAATGTCACCTGGCAATTAGAAGATATTTTTTGTCTTACTAATCAGATCTCAGTAGATAAAATCAACCCATCAGAGCAGAGTGTAATCAGGCTAGGAAAACTAATGGGATAGAATTGTCTTCAAATTTTTAGCCATACTAAGGGATATGGCCAAACTACACCAAGAAATGTATTAGTGTCTCAACAAAAGTGTATTTATAGAAACTGAAAGAAAAATATGTTCAGTTATGATGATGCAAGAATAAAAGCTTTTCCCATGTGGCTTCATAGCTACAGTACTATTCACATTTGAGTGTAAGTATATTTCCTACGTGATATGCATAACATCTTTTAAGGAGTGCAGTCCAGTGTGTATTGGGCCTATGGTGTGATTTTCTGGACGCACGAATCACTTACTGCAACCAGCTTATCATCAAAACTATCCACTGACTTTTCCCTTCTTGCTTTTTCTACTTTGGCGGAGTTAATTAAAAATGACTATTTTGTATTGTATGTGTCACAAGGAAAGCTTAAAATAGTAAAAACAAGTCTGAACAGATTATTCTGTCTTAAAAACTGCAAGAGCAAATTGTAATCTACAAAGTCACTGACTACATTATAGCATTCCTTTCATCTGTAGTTAAGCAAAAATTACATTAGGCTGGTTATTGTTTCTACTTGCCACTTGATTCTCCTGGCAAAGGAGCATGGACTTCATGAAAAATGTAGATAATGTACAGTACAACACCCAGTTGTC
>QEPC01001360.1:3680347-3701000 GCA_003113815.1 Sphenodon punctatus
GCTTTGAAGGTGGCCGAAATAAAACTGGACTCCACACTATTGTATGGGGCTGAGCTATGGGGATTAGACCGGAGGGCGTGTGAGACCCTTGAGGTAACCCAGACAGCCCTCATTAAGAAGTTAATAGGTGTACAAAGGTCCACCCCTTGTGCGCTGGTCCGAGTGGAGTCTGGTATATTAAACATAGCAATGAAAGCCAAATTGAGGGCTTTGTTTTCTTGGCAAAAGTCAAGGCACTTCTGCCAAATCGCTTCCCCAAACGAATTTACTTGGAGATGGTGGCTCTTCCCAGTGGGGCGAACACCTGGTTAAAGGAGGTAAAGGAAGCAATTGTAAACTTAGATCTTGGTCATCTGATGGAAAATGCTGATCCAATCCTGTCAGGATTGGAAAGAGATCAAATTAGGCAGCGAGTGGCAGATTGTGCCATGCAGGACGACTAGGCCAGGGTGAGGCAGCATAAGTACCTCACAGTTAATCAATATGGTATTTAGATGGAATCCCCTGCAACTTACCTGGGGATGCCCTATTATCACCTGAGACACGTGATGACAAGGATGTATTTTTCCCAGTTAAGATCTAGACTCCAGGAAGGGAGATGGGCGCAGATACCCATCGTAGGAAGATTATGCCCATGTAACGCGGGCCAAACTGAAGACTTAATCCGTATCCTTTGGGAATGTCAGTTTTATGTTACAAAAAGAAAGAGATGGTTGACCCCCGCCCCTAGATGTATCAAGTGCTGGTGGCACTTTGTACAGGAGAACTGCACTGCTCCTTCAAGAACAGGGAGACTATTGTGTTGGCCAGGTTCCTGCATGCAGCTGAGATGCAGAGAAAGAGGCAGCTTAACGAGATGCAAAATAAAGCTGGGTAATTGAGCCTGATGACTAATGCTAAGTTCAGGGACCATTCACATGGGAGGTATTGGAATGGCAAGTGTATATATATTTAAATTTGTCACAGAGACAAGGCATGTATATGCCATTATTATTCTTTTATGTTGCATCTGTTTTATTTGGTTATCTGTTTTTGGCTGAGGCCGTAAATAAAATAAAATCAAGAAAGGTTATGCCAGTTCTGTAGTGGTAATGATCAAAAGAGTATTTGGAGACACTGGCTCGCATACTAATGGTCTGTCCTGTTTATTCACTCTGGAGACAGATTTATATTGACCCTTTAGTTAGGATGGTAGATGTGAAATCAGTTCAGATGGAGGTTTGTCTTTTAAGAGACCAGGTTCCAAACATCTCAGTTAATGTAGCTAAATTCCTTTTTCTTGTGTTGAAAATTAAAATGGCCAAATCTGGGCAGGGTTTATGATAAAATGTATCAGATCAATTTATTGGGTCTTGATAAACTGTTGTTTGGTCTTTTTATAGACAAATATTATGTGTTATGTGTTTGGTATGAATTTTGTTTTTAACTGTATTTTATGTTGTGTATTTTATGTTGTGTATTTTATGATGGCCTTTTGGCTAAGGAAATAAACATAAATAGAAACTTAAGGAATTTTTTGCCAGAGGACATTGTCAAGGCCAGTAGTATAGCTGGGTTTTAAAAAGATCTGGATAAGTTCTTAGAGAGTAGGTCCACTATTGGCTATTAACCAAGTAGCTTACGGGATGAACTTCTTACTGTCGGGAGCTGGGACTGAACAACAGAGAATGGGTTTCCCATTGTGACTGTTGGTTCTTCTCCCCTGTGATCTTGATTGGCCACTGTCGGAGAACAGTGTGCTGGGCTTGATGAACCATTGGTCTGGCTCAGTTTGGCACTACTTATGTTCTTATATTTTTCTTAACGGATGCTCTAGGCTGCTGCCCACAACTCTATGGCATTGCCCAGAACAATGGCCAGCCAGAGGTTGAGCTGCAGTGTTGGTCTGCCGAGCAAATAGACCACAGCTCTGCCTTGGGCCCGTATCCCAGATTTGGCTGGCCTGCTCTGCTGGCGGTGCTCTGGGATGTTCCGGATGACTGCAAGTGTGGTTGGAGTGGAGCAGGCACTGCCTGCCCTACTTCAACATCTGCAGCATGCCTTTAAATAGAAGGGTTAGTTAGGGGCTGGCGCAGCTGGCCTCGGGGCATCCCATTTGTCTGTTTACACCCACTGAGATGCCGATCAAATGGTGCTCACTAAGACAGTGAGGACTATGATCATGATAGTAAATATCACATCACACTGTTACTGAAATTCCTGTTTGTCTTTTCATCCATTTTAGTATTGAATGGTGCTTCAGCAAGGCTCAGGCAAGGTCTTTATTTTCGAGCTACCAATGCAAAACTCAAAGTGGGAGATTGTCATCTTATTGATTGTCTGTTTCATACTGCCTGGGAAGAGAAACAATTCTATTTCTACATAAACTCAAAGACAAAAATGTCTTTAGTGTAAATAAATCTTGGTGATTTTTAGAACCGTCAAATCGTTTAGAAATACTTTGTACCTATAGTAGCAAAAGAAAGTTATTAAGGTTCTAGGGTCAAATCATGGGCTGCCTCTATTCTGTGTTTTTGTGTAAGTGATCAAGCAGAAGTTAACATCAGGGCAATAGTAGGGTGATTTCATTGTAATGTTGCTTGCAGACAACTTCTGGAGAAGATGTTCGTGACTTTGCCAAGGTACTGAAAAACAAATTCCGAACAAAAAGATATTTTGCAAAGCACCCAAGAATGGGCTACCTGCCTGTACAAACAGTCTTGGAGGGAGACAACATGGAAACGTGAGTAGCTATAAAGCAAATAAATAGTATCTCATTTGATACACTTCTTGAGCTGCTCAGCTGGCACCAGCTCCCTTCACTTCCGAAATGCATAAACGCCTCCTTCCTTTCTTTCATTTTTGTTTACTTTGGCTGAAAGGAAAACACAAGCTGACATTTCAGTTGCCATTCCCTTTATCTTTTCTCACCTAACCGTACAATAATTTAAACTTCAGCTACCAAAAGAAGAATACCTGCTATCCTATTGATTGCCTCGAAATGCTTCAAAATGCATAAGGGAATTTTTACACTAATGATCTTGGAACTAAATTGTATTTTTATTTCCAAACAAGTATCCCTTTTTCTCCCTTCCCCTTTTATTGTTAAGATGCAAGCCTCCACACCCTGCTATCTCATTTATCTCTCCATAGAATGTTCACATAAAACGTATTTGAATCCCTGGTAAAAACAAGCACTAATGAAACTCATGGAAAAATCAATGAGTGGCCCTGTCTCCTTTTAACTTTATAGCCATTTTGTAACAATCATATATTTAATGGCAATTGTACAACAGCTTGTTATCTCTCTTTTATTAATATTTTAGTTTTATTTCCCACGTTTTTAGTTGGCTGCTTTTCATGGTTATTCATGTTGGTCTGTTGGATTTATTTATCTATTTATTTATTTATTTGTTTATTTATTTTATCTTTCTGTAATTATTTCGCTGCTGAGTTTTTTCTGCCTCTCTCTTCACCTCCTCATTTTTTGTCTTGCAGTCCTGTTACTCTGATCAACTTCTGGCCAGTAGATTCTGCGTGAGTACTTTTGCTGAAGTGTGCTGCTGCTGCTGCTACTGCTACGTTTTCTCACTTTTTTGTTTTGTTTTGTTTAGTTTTACATTTGTTCATTCCCTCTTTCTTTATATTTTTTTCTTGATATCTTCCTGAAACTATCATTTAGATTCAGTAGAGTGGGATAGCACCCGAGTTTCCCACACATCATGAAATGTGTAAACTGTATAGTTCCATGCTTTGGAAGTTGGATTTTAATCCAGTTCACAGAGATTTAGATGCACACTCCTACTAATGCTTATGGGAGTTTGTCTTTTAGATTGCTTGCATTTCTGGATAAGAATAAACACTTTTGACTGCCAATTGAATGCTTTTCAGATGATACAACTTTTTTGCTTTTTAAAAAAACCTCGAAGATAGCATCACTCATAGTTAAAGCCATAATTTAATGTTTTACACACCTGCACACCTTAGAGTAAAAATTCATGCATATAACATTACATTTTAGTTTTAATGAGTGAGTGGGACTTTGAGCTTTTGGAGTAATGTGAGAGGTTTTGTAACATTTTCAAACACAACAGTAGGATTTCTCAATCACTAAAAGCAAACCTCCTGCATTTGTATATGCAGACCAGCTTTCTCTTTGCTTCTGATACATAAGGAGCCATGCACATGGACTGTGTAGTGGTAGTAGTATCTGCAACAGTGGGTATTTTCAGACATGACGGGGCCTGTATTGGCCCCGTTACGGAATCACCCATTGATCCCCCGCTGGGATCAAACCGGCACGTCCAACAGACATGCTGGCTGATCCCGGCGGGAAATCGGAGAGGGGGTGGGGCCGCGTGGTTCAACGTGCCATCGAACAGCCCGGCCCCCCCCCCCATACTCCCTAGGCCACCCATCCTCTTGGGAGACATGAGACAATCCCCCTGATCACGGGGGGGAATCACATTGAACACGCAAACGGAGATGGTCCGGGCAGGACTTCCGTTTGCGCGTTCAATGTGATTCCCCCCGTGATTCACGGGGGTGAACATCTGGCGGGTAGCTTCGGTTCCCCCCAACAGACGTGACAAGACCACGATCACTATGTGGGAATTCCCCGTGGTTGAACGTGGTCTCGTAACGTCTGAAAATACTCATTGAAAAGATCTGAATAATTATGTTTTTTGGGGAAAAAAGTAAAGTACAGGCAGCGAGGAGGCTCCCTGGCCCAGGCCAGAAAACCGCAGCTGCCACTCTCCAGGTTGGCGAGTGGCATGAAACAAACATGCCTTGTCCTACGGCCTGCACTACCTGGGGGAGGGGGGGAATGCAACAGATGTGCAGGTTGCCAGTCCCACCCCTGCCCCACTCCAAGCACCCCACCCCCGCAGTGACATTCAGCAGTGGCAAACAGCCATGGTGCACTCCCATGGTGGACCCCATCCCGTAGTGGGGATAGGCAGGATCCAAGCAGATGCATGGGCCCATGACAGCTCAGCCAAGCGGCCCTTGGCCCAGGATTAATCTCCAGAGAGTTTCATTGTACACATCCCAGGCCAGCCGTCTACCTGTCCCAGGGCAGAAGCAGGCTCATATCTGGTGGCATGTGAACACACGCACTGGTGGGTCCCAGGCCACAGCAGGTCAAAACGGGCCACGGCGGCCGCCAACGTCACATCTGTTAACATTGTTTGACGTTATTGCTACATTATAATGCTAATTTTAGTCTAGTGTTAATCAATTATTTTTTATTACTTCGGTTACTGCTAAATGTTAGAGATGAGAGAAGCATAAAACTGGAGCTGATATCTAACTTATATTAGTTCTGAAATGTGTGATCTGCATTGTGTTTGTAATGAACTAATACTTGAACACGCAGCACTGAAGCTGTATGTGTTGGAATACGTTTTCTGTTTTCACATAGAAAATAGACTGCTATAAAGATAGGTGGAGTACTCTGTTTCTAGAAGGCTTATTTTTAAGGCCCCAATATATCTGTATGTGACTGCAATCTGCATGTGGTTAAAGGTCCACTAATAAAAATGCCATGCTTCAAAAAAGGATCTTCACAGTTAGGGTGCATTTTTGTTAGTAACACGGCTTCTGATATAAAGGCACCTGCTAGTTAATTAATCATGGTGTGTTTTTTAAAATGATCCACAGTACCGAATCTTTAAAACACAGACTTATGAAATTGAAATAACTCAAAACTTTAGTGAGATGGAATGCTGCTGGGTCTAACGTAACATGACAATAAAGCTTCATTTTCATTTACAGCATGGCATCCACATGTCACTTGCACTCGTCACTTTGTGATATTTTTAACTAGGAACTTTATCCTAAGCCCTGGGAAATGGTAGTCTCAGAGAGTTTAGCTTACACATGTTGCATTTAAAAGCACACTGAAGATTTGGACTAAGCAGGTTTCCTATATAGTGCTAAACATCTCCAAGAGAAAATACTTAATTTCATTTTGGCAGTAGTACTCCTCACCACAATAATATGCACTCTTGAAATATCCAGCTACCTGACCTAACTTGAGCCCTCATGCCAATCTTCCCACCATTACAAGGTCAGAGTATTGGTCTACTCCGTTTTTGACATTTTTATCAGTCTCTCTAGCATACATTATATACTAGTTGGATATTGTCACAGAAATAGCCAGTCCCTCTTTGATTTGTGCTAAATTATTGCTATGAACAACATCCTGTAGCATTGTTTGCTTCAGTCTGGTTAAGCATTGTGGGAAGAAATATTTTTTCAATTAGTTTTGATTTCAATTACACTGAAAGTTTGAATTTGCCAACTTTCAGTGTAATTGAATTTCCCCTTATTCTTGTGTTCTGAAACAGGAAGAACACAATAATACATTTAGAGTATATATATGTCCATTTATTTATTTTTACAAGAAAAACATTTGTAGTGGTTTTAACTCACAATTTTTGGGGGGGAAAAGACCATGAACAGTGTTTCGGTGACACATTGAATCCTGTTTAAGATTTAAATGAGCTAGGGAAGTTGCCTTTAATTATAACAAAATTAACATGGGTCCTTTTCAAATGGGCCGGGAGGAGCCACGGTGTGTGTGTGTGGGGTGCCACGGTGGGTGTGTTTACACGGACACCCGCCCATCTCCACCCACCTCTACCCATCTCCATGCATGGAGGTACCTCCGTTTTGTCCATTTGGGTGGAGATGGGCGCAGCGTGGGAGCACGCATGCACGCACCCGCAACCACCCGCACTGGTGGTCAAACGTACGCCCCACCTCCCCACCTATTTGCACACGTGGGCAAGGGGGGGCACGTCTCATGTTGTATGCTGCCCCAAGCTGCTATGGTGCAGGAAATAAATAAATAAATAAAATTAAATGGCCCATGGTTAATTTATTGAGCAAAACTATTTGAACATTGTGTTTTCCCTTTCCCTAACAAAAGCACTCTAGAGACTTATGCTCAAGTTTCTGTTGGGTTTTCTCCTTAAGCCATGATAGTTCAGGGTTTAGAGGAAGAACAACCTGCTCTTTTTTTAAGCATGCAATTTAGTTTCTGAGGATAGTGCATTACCAGATGCAATTGAGCTCTGACTAGCAAGAAAATGGAAATGTGGGAAATATCAGCTAAGTAGTAAAGCTTTAAAAGTGTTGTTATTAAAATGCCCCTCCGCATAGATTTTGAAAGTGCCCTTATCTACATTCTAGAGCTGTCTCGTGCAAACCAGGATAAATTGTTGCAAGGAATTGCCCATCTCCCCTGTCTATTACAGGAAGTTCTGTGTTGAATTCCTCAATACAGTACGTTGAATATTTATTCAGTAGTATGCCTGTGGTAATGTCTGAAAGTATGATGGGAAAATGCAAATGTCAAGCTAGTCCCTGAAAAATACAAAATGTGTGATAATTGGTCTATTTTTCTCCTAGAACAAAGCTTTGTGATTCTTTGTGGAGAGGCAATAAAGATCATAACTTTTGTGTAGAGCTCTTGAGCTCTTTGAAAAGAAATAAATACATTTTTTCTAAATCACACTGCAAAGTTGATTTGGAAAATGGTAGATGCCAAAGAAAGTATAATTATCCTATTATTAAATTTATTGTAACACTATAGTACCACTAAAACAAATGTTGTTGGGTACCACACTAGGATTACTAGTATTTAGAGTTAAAAATAGTAAGCGTAAGAATTGCTTTGTCCATCAGCAGAATGCAGTCACTGCTGTAGTGGAAGACAGACCCTGCTGGGTAGCATCAGCACCACAGAGCAGCCAATGAAAAACTAGTGAAAACAATTTATCTGAATCTATTTGTAGAAATTAGGTAGGTAGTATGAAATACCAAAATTGTAACTTGGCTGAGTCACTGAGACTACACCAAGCCTGCTTTTATGAAAACTCCCTTCAAATTCTCAGTTCACAAAACTGGTGAGAATTTCTATTTGATCCTATCTGAGAGGTGGTTGATCCAGACCAGAACCAAAAAGTGCCCCTGACTACTTAAGCATTGACTTAAGTACTCCAGGGTAAGGAAAAGGGCCATTTACTAAATCCCCAAAACATTAGCATCTATTCTTGCCTTCTCTCATTCAAATATATCAATGAGACTCCATCCTTGCTAGATTGCAGGAGGTCACTAGAAGGGGGCTGGACTTCAGGTGCCTAAAGCTCTTGTTTTTAAATGAAGTATGATACTATGGACTAGAAACAAATTTGAAAAGAGAGAGAAACAAAATACTTTCCACAAGTTTTACTTAAAGGGCCTACATAGTGGGAGAAACAAGTGGTAAATAAATGGGATATAGATCGATAAATAAAACTATTGCTAAGAAACTCCTCACAGAACAGCTTTCATCCTCTTGCTTATGTACCATGAAAAACCCAAAGCTACAGACGAATTCGTAAATGAACTGAACCTTTTTTGTCTTTCACCACAATGCTTTCTACACTTGTGAATCAAGAAAGCACAAGCCACATGGGTTGCAAGTCTATCTTGCTGACTCTCAGATCCAGTGTAAGTGTAAGACATACAAGTGTGAGGATGTAGAAATACCTACATGCATTTTATCTTTTTTTAAGGGATATTATATGTGATTAATGAGTGTTTTCTGCCTTATAGGCCTGCCTCGTCCCCTCAGCTTTCACATGATGATACTCATTCACGCATTGAACATTATGCTAGCAGGTATGAGACCAGCTGGACATTAGGCAAATCATTTAAAAAAACAATCCCAAAGACAAGCCATCATTATAAAGCCTTTAAGAACTGAACCTAATATAATTCCCAGGTCGTAGGGTGGATAGTATACACACACACCTTCTAATGACTGCTAATCAGTTTGCCAACTAATTGCATGCCAGAGCATTGTGTGGTGTCTGGAGAATACATAGAAACCACTTACCATAGAGAAACGCAAAGCATGGATGTGTTTAATGCTAGAATCTAGGTTCTCTGTTGGTCTTTATTTAATTATGTATTCATCTTCAAGGGGTGTATATTTTGAAAATTAAAATCCTGTTATGAAAAACAGCAGAACCCTCCAGAACATCTAACTATGAATCTTAAGTTGCTCAGTATTTTAATACAAAAAGATTCAGTGTATTGGTATCAGTTTCTCCTTTTGGAGGGTAGTAGTAATAATATGCTACTGCTTTAGTTCTCTTTCCATGTTTTAAGAGGACTATATGATAATAGCCATACCATTTAAAAAAAACACAAATAAATGGGTAAATGATTAGTATGGGTATTTTTAATTCCAACCAAGAGAATTTGTAGGGGTGGGGAAAAGTGGCAGCTTATGCATATTCAGTGAGGAAAATAATTGAATCTGTTGTTTTTTTTCCAAAATGCCAAACTGCAATAAAAGGATAAACTGGAGACACATAGGTTACTTCAGGTCTAATGCTGATATTGACAGCTGTCGAACAATTTGTGGAAATCCAAGACTTCTTACAGCCTTTTTTCTTTACAGAATCTGCTTGATTGCAAGGTTTTTATGTAATCTTGAGAGAAGGGCTGAAAACTAAGACATAGGGTGAAACAGACATAACGCTAACTCCACTTTAACATCACTTTAACATTTCTTATGCATGTTGCAGGGCTGTATTGGTGCCCTATGCAGTCCTGCAACATGCATAAGAAATGTTAAAGTGGAGTTAGCGTTTTGTCTGTTTTCACTCACAAATTTAGACATATTTTTGAACTAAATAAAAAGTTACTTGTTACCGTTGGTTTGTACACCCATTTGTTAACTGATGGCACATAAAAAGTCATGTGGAGTTCCAATATATTGACTAAGATGTGTCACCAAAATGTTATTTATTTCCAAGAATTCAGAAATGTGCGAACAAGAAAAATCTCCAATGATCCCTATGGGTTTAATGAGTGTTCCCGCTTTTTCCACAGGCTAGCAGAAATGGAGAACACCAATGGATCTTATCTGAATGACAGTATTTCTCCTAATGAGAGCATGTAAGTATACTATCTCTATGAAATATTTCTGGCATACATTTCCTTGTGCAGGCTTGGCACATTTGGTAGTAATGTATCAGCAACACTTTTCTGAGTGTTTGGTAATGCACATCAGATTGTAGTGAGATGCCATTGTGGAATATTTGACTGTGGGTTTTTCATCTACCAACAACATATTTATTGATGACTAGATTTACAGTTTCTACCTCAACGTCCCCATTCACAACTGATGATAAAATTTGATGAGTATTAGAAGTAGTGCAATAAATTATCTACAGAACTAATGTCACATCACAAGATTTGCTTGAAAGTTTCTGGTCTTTATAGTATTTTGTATATGAAGTTATACATGGTGGGGTGGAGGCTAACAATAAGCATGTGTTCATATGATACAGCTCAGCGAAGATTAGAGATTCTGTCTTGGTATTCACCTGATGCACTGGCACTTCTGGGGGCGGGGGGGGGGAAATTCTCTAGGAGTATTGTTAGTGCAAAGTTAAGGAGTCTTTGGACACTTTCTGATGTGACACCATTTGTCTCCGGGAAAAACTCCGGGAGGCAAATGATGCGTAGCTTTTAACATGTGGGAAAAGTGAAGCTATTCAGGTTTGACACTGATAGTGCGCGTTATGCAGAGTTGGATTTTCCAGTTCTGTGTGACGTTCATGATTGCCACCAAAACTGCGTGACAAAAGCCACGCCTCATTTGCCTCATGGAGTTTTTCCTGCAGGCGAATGGTGCACATTATGTCACATTGGAAAGCACCCTCTGACTACTCAGGGACTTTTACCCCAGGCCATTTTGAGATGAGCGTGTTCACATAATACACTCACTCCAAGACAAATAAGGATTATCACTAACCCCACAAGCGGTCAGAGTTGTTGATGGCTCTGCAGCATGTTGTCCTGGGAGAGTAAACTGTATCATGCTGCAGGATGCCCCAATAAGTCCTTGCAGAAGTTAGACTTTAGTGGGGCAGCACCTTAGCTGCCCTAGGTCGTGGCCCTAATTGGTTCCAGTTGAGCAACATGGAACAGGAGCCTATATAAAGCTGAACTTCAGGGTTGACTGGGCTAGGTCACCAGGGAAAGCTGCAGGGAAGGAGCAAGTAAGAAGCTGACTGGGCAGGGAATCCCAAAGACTGAGACAGACAGAAACTAGGAGTCCAGGATAGGTGTGCCTCAGAATGAAGAAGCTGGGAGTCTAGAGGAGGCTTACCTTGGAGAAGGGGCTGAGGCGGAAGCGGCCATATTCTGGAGTTATATGTCATCTTGGCGATAGGCCTTTTCACTATCACCAAGATTTTAACTGATTTAAATAAGAGCACAAGGCAAGAGATTCTCCCTGGGAGTCTGCTTAAAGATGAAGGTATGAGGGCGGTCTTGACTCTGCAAATACTTATATTGGCAGGCACCCTCCTACATTGGCCTATGACCTTCCCCCATCATGAGGGCTCAAAATTTAAAATTGGATAAAAATGGCAGATAGAAATTATTGCAAGTAAAGGCCACAATTCTCAAACCAATTACTTGCACATAGTCCCAGTGGAATTAGTTTATGGGTATTCAGTAGGACTATTCATGAGCAAGTGATTTCAGGATTGTGGCCCTAGTCTTTTAAAGGATTATCAGGGTCAATCCTTATTACATATCAGAATTGTAACTGAAATTTGGTTTAAGTAACTTAAGCAGGTAGCTGTTGTTAAAAGTTGTAAGTGTTGAGTTGGAGAGACCTTGGAGAAATGTATAGAAAAAGGTCCATTATTATTTGTTGCTTTGAGGTCATACTTCAGAGGTCAGCTTGAAATCTAGCCCATCTTAAACATTTGTGTAGAAACCAGTTTCATATTCTTCACATGCCACAAAGCCAGCCTGAAGCTTCTGAAGCTTTTTAGTTGCATTTTCTTCGTTTTTCTGTACTCCTTTGTTATACAAAGCGCTCTCAGAACAGAACAAGGAACGTATTAAAAAACTGACTGTTCAAGGGAAATTGTTTTAGTTGCCAGTGCTTTGTGTTGTTGATTTTGCAAAGTAAGCATACTAGAAAGATATTATGGAGAATTTTGTTTTCTGTTCCCTTTATATAACAGTAACTGTATGTGTTGCTCACAAAAGCTATACATTATATAAAGAAATTCACACAAGTCCTTTCTCTTTATTGTACCATGTCCCTGTAAATCTTAGTTCTTCAGTCACTAATTTTCATTAGTGTCCCGTGTCCCTGTAAATCTTAATTCTACAGTCACTAATTTTCATTCATTTGCATTAAATTTCAATGCATCAGCATTTTCTAAGGGTTTCTGCCAGCATGGTATGTGCGCTTCATTATAATAAAACCATTTGTTTCCTTTTCTTTCTCTTACGTTTACCGTCTTCCTAGTGAGTTCACAGGATTTGTTTCTATCTGAAGGGAAATAATGCAAGCAACCAAGTACTTTGCACTTCATTTTAATATTATGTAAATGAGACTACGGTCTATAAAAAATGGAAATTAAATCAAGAATTGAAAGCAAATACAAACATAATGTACTGTACACGTTCAAAGTTATTTATCTGAGCCATCTCCTCTCCCTCCCACCCCCCTCCCAGTTAAATATTTAGGACTGCTGTTGGTAGTAGTAATGCATAGTCACAGCCCCAAGGGAAATATGCTACCGTGAATCATGGGTTTTGCGCAGAATCCCAGCCACAGGGAAATTCACCACAGAATTGCCAGGCAGCATCATTACATGCAGGCATCTGATTGGATTGTGCGCAGTGATGTCACCCATCAGTCACTGAATGCAAGCAAATGAGAGGCTTGCATGCAATAATTGATGAGTGGTATCACCACACACAACCAATCAGAGGCTTGCTTATGGTCAGTACCTGCACATAGTCAAATCAAAGGGTGACATCACTGCATGCAAGCCAATTGGAAACTTGCATTCCATGATGTTGCCCAGTCTACATGGTCGGACTTATGCCTGCTGCATGGGGTCTCCTGATGCCAAGCGAGGGTTTCCCCACTGCCAAGTGGCCCGAGGTAAGTTGGCCTTGGGTCAGAGCAGGGCTGGGGGACAAGGGCAACCTGGCCAAATTACTCCAGTCTGCTCAGCAGTGGGGATCCCGTCCCTCAGTGTATAAGGTGACAGCAGCAGGCGCCCTTAGTGCACCTGCTGTCTCTTCCTGCTACACCAGGGTTTCCCCACTGCCGAACAAGCTGGGGTAAGTTGGTCTTGGGCCAGAGTGGCAGGGGAGGGAGTGGGGGTGGGCAGGGAGCAACCTGGCCAACTTACCCCAGACCACTCGGCAGTAGGGAAACCCAGGTGCCGTGCATGGCAGCAGCAGCGGGAACCCCAAGCACAGGATACTTTTTCACTACATTGTGGTTCCATTGCCGCTCATGCTTTATGTGTATCAGTTTATGATTTTAATTGAATATGCTCTAGATATTCGCTGATCTCTCCTTCGATCCTCCCCTCCTGTCGCTGATCTCTCCTTCAATCCTCATCCTATATCAGACCACTTCCTTGCCTCTTTCAACATTTCCCACTGTCCCCCCTCCTCTTCCCCTTCTCTACGCCCCTTCCGTGACCTTCAAGCTATTGATCCCCTGGACTTTGCCTCCTCTCTCTCTCCCCTTCTTCCTACAGTCTTCTCTTCCTCCTCCCCTGACTCCGCTGTCTCTGCTCTCAACGCCTCTCTCTCCTCCACACTTGACTCCCATGCCCCTCTCTCTTCCCGCCCTGCCTTCTCCCACAACCCCCGTCCTTGGCTCACCCCTAGTATCCGCCACCTCCGTTCTTGCACTCGTGCTGCTGAACGACTCTGGCGCAAATCCCATTCTCACGCTGACTTCCTTCACTTCAAATTCTGTCTCTCCACCCTTACTTCTGCTATCTCCCTTGCTAGACAACACTACTATGCCTCCCGCATTGAGTCCTGTTCTCGGGACCCTCGCCGCCTGTTCTCTACCTTTGACTCCCTCCTCAAGCCTCCCTGTCCTCCCCCTCCTTCTTCCCTTTCTGCTCAGGATCTTGCCTCCTTCTTCACCTCCAAGATAGACAAGATCCGCCTCGACATCGCTTCCCACTCCTCTCTTCCCACTCCCACCCCTCTCCCTCCTCCCCCTCCTTCTCTCATGTCCTCCTTCTCCCCTGCCTCCCTTAAGGAAATCTCCTCTCTGCTCTCCTCCTCCAACCCTTCCACTTGCCCCCTTGATCCCATTCCTTCCCGCCTCCTCACCTCCATTACTCCCACTGTCGCCCCTTCCTTCCTGCACATCATCAACCTCTCCCTCTCTACTGGCTCTTTCCCTTCTGCCTTCAAACATGCCACAGTCTCTCCTATTCTCAAAAAGTCCACTCTTGACCCCTCTGACCCTTCTAGCTATCGTCCTGTCTCACTCCTTCCTTTTGCTTCCAAGCTGCTTGAACGTGTTGTCTACTCCCGCTGCCTTGACTTCCTATCCTCCAACTCCTCCCTTGACCCCCTCCAATCTGGCTTCCGCCCCCTTCATTCTACTGAAACTGCTCTCGCTAAGATCACCAACGATCTTCTGGTGGCTAAATCTAAACGTCTCTATTCCATTCTTGTCCTCCTTGATCTCTCTGCTGCCTTCGATACTGTTGACCACTCACTCTTGCTGGATTCCCTTCACTCCCTTGGCTTTTGTGGCTCTGTCCATAACTGGTTCTCCTCCTACCTCTCTGACCGCTCCTTTAATGTGTCTCTCTCCAACTCCGCCTCCTCCTCCTTCCCCCTCTCAGTTGGTGTTCCTCAAGGCTCTGTTCTTGGCCCTCTCCTCTTCTCGATCTATACCTCATCCTTAGGCAAACTCATTGCCTCCCATGGCTTCCAATACCACCTCTATGCTGATGACACTCAACTCTATCTCTCTACTCCCTCTCTCTCTCCCTCTGTTCAAGCTCGTCTCATCAACTGTCTCTCTGACATCTCTACCTGGATGTCTCAACGTCAACTCAAACTCAACATGGCTAAAACTGAACTCCTTATCTTCCCCCCTCATCCTTCCTCTCCTTCCTCACTGTCAATAACTATTGATGGAGTCACCATCCTGCCTGTCCCCCAAGCCCGTAGCCTAGGCTTCATCTTTGACTCAGCCCTTTCTTTTAAACCCTACATTGACTCTGTTGCTAAATCCTGTCGCTTCTCCCTCCATAACATTGCTAAGATTCGCCCTTTTCTCTCTGTCTCGTCTGCCAAAACTCTTGTTCATGCTCTGGTCATCTCTCGCCTCGATTACTGTAACCTCCTTCTCACTGGCCTTCCCCGGTCTCACCTTTCTCCCCTCATCTCTGTCCAAAACTCTGCTGCCAGGGTCATCTACCTCGCCAGTCGCTTCGACCATGTGCAGCCCCTCCTCTCTTCGCTTCACTGGCTTCCCCTTCCTGAACGAATCCTGCACAAGCTCCTAGTCTTCACCTATAAAGCTCTTCACAACCTTGCTCCCCCCTACCTCTCTGCACTTATCGCCCTCCATACTCCAGCCCGTGCACTTCGCTCCTCCTCTGTCCCTTCTCTCACCCTTCCACGCCTTCCCTGCTCCCCTAAGCGCCTTCGTCCCTTCTCACTTGCTGCCCCCCATGCCTGGAACTCCCTCCCTGTCCACATCCGCCTTGCCCCCTCCCTTCATACCTTCAAATCTCTCCTTAAAACTCACCTCTTTCGCTCTGCTCTGTCTGACTCTTTATCCTGCTGAGCCACTATTCCTATACCTACGATCGGTTTACCCTTATCCTTGCAACATGGACCTGCCTGCTGTCATTCTCATCGTAACCAAGCCAAGTACGTGCACTTGAGACCTCGCATCTTCATGAATGTTAGACCCCTTGTCTCTCCCTCTGTTCCCCTTCCTAAGTCTCTCCCCCAGCTCCTGTCTCTCAGATTGTAAGCCCTAGGGGCAGGGACCGTGTCTATTTTATTACTTTGTAAAGTGCCAGGTACACTGCTGGCACTATATGTTTGTTAACAATAATAATAATAATATTTTGTTAAAAAACTGAAACCCATCTTACCGCCATAGTTTGCAACAGCAAGAATGGACTCCAAATTCTGGGGAAATTGAAATTCTCAGCCCCAGACACAAGTGACGAAAGTTTAAGTTTAGATCTGTGTCTGAATCCCAATTTTGTACCTCCTTCTGCAAATCTAGGTATATGGGCCCCCAACTGCCTGACTGGCAGCCATAATCTGTAACTGTACACATAAGTGCTTGGAACTGCATCCCCAGTTCAACTACAGAAAGTACACTTTCAAATTTAGTAATTGACAGTGTGCTCCTGTGGCTACCTCGCCTAGTGCTGGTGCTACACCCCAGCACCAGTGTGAGTTCCATGCACTTCAATAGCTTTATGCCAGCGCTGATATAAATAGACAGATATAAATGCCCCTACAAGAAAGGAGACTGACTTCACTGAAAATGTGGCCCATTTGCACTATACAATAGTTACTCCAGTGCTAAATTCATGCCAGATTTGCTTCTGTCCATTTAATATGCTCCTGAAATATTGCAAAAAAGTTCCCAGTTTTTGAGCTAATTATTTTTCAAATTTCCTTTATTAAAATGAAAGTTGCCTGTCTTAAAAACTCAAGAGTTTAAAATTCTTTTATTAACTTTCGTATGATCTGCATCAATTTAGCACTATTGTAGTCTCTAAAACAACTTTGTTGATATTACTGTTCAAAATGAACAATGGTATGAGGACTAAAATTTGAACAAGGAATTGCATACAGATGTATGCAGTACAAACTTATTTGTCCAAACAAATTGCATACAAATGCATTTGTCCAATATGTTTTATTTAGAAAAGGAGACCCTCCCATGGGCAGTACTCTGTCTTTTGTTTACTGTAATGTCTCGCATTTTTAATTATCTCTGTTCACCATGGTCTATTGTTGTTAAATCTTGAGTTATCAGTTGAACTCAAGATCCAAACATACATTACTTGAATCCCCAAAACGTATGTTGAATTCTCTGGGAATTCTGGCTGTGCAGGGATTTGATTTGGGCCTGACTGAGATACTGTGTAGGACTAGGAGTACAAATAAAAGCTCTGGCCTTATATATTTTGGGGGCAATTTAGTGACCTGCATCCGCCACCTGCTATGCGCCTGAATGGCAGAACGCACGCGCTGCAGGCAGGCATGCGTGCAGCACAGCCACACATGACAAAGGCTCAACCCAGGCCGACCCGACCCCCTGAGCCCACACACACCCTGTGGCCCAGGAGATGGAGCAGGCACGGCTCCTGCTCCATCCCCCGGGCTGTGGTGTGTGTGGGCTTAGGGGGTTGGGTCAGCCTGGGTTGCGCCTTTGCCACGCACAGCTGTGCTGCTTATGCTGTGCACATGCACACCTGCAGTATTGACCCCATAATGTATATAAGAGAGCATAAAGTAGAATTGTCTAGTATAAATGTGAGCAGGCAAGGTTATACATGGAGTGCTTTAGTCTTAACATTAGAACCCATATTGTCAGCTACACCACAGCTCCACTTGACATAGCTGAGGGAGGTGACAAATGTACAGGGACAGAGGAAGAGGGAAACGATGTAATGGGTTATTCTGAACAAATGTGTGGATTTCATGAGTGTCCTGTTTCACAATGAATTCCAGTGAACCTTTTTCAAAAAGGTTAAGAGCTTTACATTGTGGCTTGTCTTCTATGGCTTGTTACAAAAATGCAGGTGAAAGATACAACTTTTTTTCCTTGTGTTTTTCAGAGATGATGAGCATTTGTTAATCCAACACTACTGCCAAAGTTTGAACCAGGAATCCCCACTGAGTCAGCCTCAAAGCCCTGCCCAGATCCTGATTTCCCTGGAGAGTGAAGAAAGAGGCGAGCTAGAAAGAGTGCTAGCAGATCTGGAGGAAGAAAACAGGTGAGTTTAGCTTCCTAGTCATGATCATATCTGCATGTATATTATTATTATAAGCATTTGTATAGCGCATATCTGCATGCATATTATTATTATAAGCAGCTGTGTACCTGGCGCTTTACAGAACAATAAGATAGACGCAGTCCCTGCCTACAGCTTATAATCTAATAGACACGGAGGGGGGAGACAAGGACAGGGAACATAGGGAGAGACAAGGGATAAATAACATTCAACGGATGCGAAGTCTCAGGTGCACGTGCTTGGCTTGGTTGCAGTTAGGCAGGAGTCTGCGGGGAGGGCAGACAGTAAATATTGAAGGCAAGTTCTCGCAGGCATTGGGAAAGGCCGTGAGGAAGAGGTGGGTTTTGAGGAGGGATTTGAAGGTGCGGAGGGAGGGGGCAAGGCGGATGTGGGAAGGAGGGAGTTCCAGGCGTGGGGGGCAGCAAGGGCGAAGGGACAAAGGTGGTTAGGGGAGCAGGGGAGACGAGGGAGAGTGAGGAAGGAGGCAGAGGAGAAGCGAAGAGTGTGTACAGGAGTGTGTAAGGAGACTAGGGCTGAGAGGTAAGAGGGAGCCAGGTTGTGAAGGGATTTGTACGTGAACACCAGGAGTTTGTGAAGGATGTGTTTGTGAAGGGGGAGCCAGTGAAGCGCGGAGAGGAGAGGCTGCACGTGGTCGAAGCAGTGGGGCGAGTGACTGACCCTAGCAGTGGAGTTTTGGATGGAGATAAGGGGGGACAGGTGAGAGCGGGGGAGGCCAGTAAGGAGGAGAGTGCAGTAGTCAAGGCGAGAGATGATCATGGCATGAACAACGGTTTTGGCTGAGGAGACAGAGAGAAAGGGGCGAATCCGAGCAATGTTGCAGAGGGCAAAGCGACAGGACTTGGCAACAGAGTCGATGTAGGGTTTAAAGGAAAGGTGAGTGTCGAATACGAAGCCCAAGCTATGGGCCTGGGGAACGGAGCGGATGGTGACCCCATCAATAACGATGGACAGGGAAGAGGGAGAGGAAGGGAAGGGAGGACAGATAAGGAGTTCAATCTTAGCCATGTTGAGCTTGAGTTGACGTCGGGATATCCAGGCGGAGATATCAGAGAGACAGGGGGAGGCCAGTAAGGTGGAATAAGGAACAGCTAAGTCCAAGAAACTGCTGTTTTAAGTACCTTATTTTATTACGTTTGTTCCATTAAATCTTCCCACAGTTATTTTCTGTTATACTTTTCTTCTAGATTTGTGAGAGATACGAATGAAATGGTGATATTATGATCCGCTTTATATTTTGGATAAAGTGATGAATCAGCGTTGTTATGGTTAGCCTGCTTTTCAGAATCTATGAAATTATATACCTAAAAGAAAATACAGGCCACTTAATCTTGTAATTGCTAATTTGCTTATTACAAATTTTGCAAATAATTTTGCAAAACTGTTTTTATGTACAATAGGCTCTTTGCAACTGTATTTTTGTGTTTATAAATGTGTCTAATTTTTTCAATGTGTTCTTAAATAACACTTTTTATCAGACTTTATGTGAGAGAGATTATTAGCCATAGGAACGTAGTTTTGAGTCTTCTTTAAGCTACACCGTATAGGTGCCTGTGTGTTTCTTAAACCCACCTGTGGTATAAAACACTCTGTTGTTAGGCTCACTTATTGCTTGTCATTTAACTTTGTACTTAGGGTAATTTAAGATGTTACGTGCTCCCGGGTCACCACAGTGGATCACCAACCATAGCTAGCTGCCCAACCCCGACCCGTGGTTCTGACAGGCCCCAAACAGACATGACGGAGCGGAACCACTGCAAGGAAACAGACAGCCAGGCCACGATCCAGGATAGCACAACAGACATGACATCGATCCGGACCATGGCAAGAACCCCCAGAAGCCACCAGGGTGGGGCAGGACACAGACATAGCCGACCGAGGGCAAAGAAAGCCAAAAGCACCACAAGGCACCGCCCATGCGAAGGAAACTGGAAGGGAGGGGGAGGAGGGAGGGGAACGGCTGAGCTGCACACACGCAACAGAGAGAAGGAAGCCACGGACAGAGCCAAACACGAACCACACACACGCCGGCGAGCGCACACACAGCTGAAAGGAAAGGGAGCAAGGGGGAGACACACAGCGGCACTCGAGGGGGGATGGGGAACACCACACCAGGCAGCCCAACAGATAGCGGCAAGGACACGGGGAGGGGGGGATTGAGGCCAACAATGAGCAACAAAACAGGAGGGGGGATGGGGTTGGAACAGAGCAGGACACGGGAGCAGGCACCCAACACCCCACGGACAGCACAGGCACCATGAGGCACCCAACAGCAACACAGGCCGCTGAACAGACAGGGATCCACACGGTGACAGAGCAGGGTCACGGGGACGAGCCACCAATTTGAGGAAGACAGTGGGGAGGACAGAGGAAGGTCCCAACAGCAAGACAACCTGTCCTGGATGGGAATGCACAGCCAGTGAGGGAAGCAAGCCCCATGTCGCGGACAGCTGATGTGCCCCCTACCCCCAACACGGGGATGTCAGGTGGCACGAGCAAGGGAACCCCAGTCACAAACAGTCACGGCGGCAATACAGGTGGGGGCAGAGCACGGACAGTGGCTGGGAGTCGGCTGAGCAAGGGGTCCAAAGGGCCACGGGGATCCCCAGTACAGGTGTCGGATAGCAGCTAACAGCTGACTGGGGTCGGGGTCACGGAAATGAACCCCAAGGGTACAGATGGAACAGTGGTGCTACACAGACGGCCCAGGGGTGCAGATGAACCGGCACAGCCGAGCGGAACGGGGGGAGCAGATGGAGGCAAGACAGCAGCGGGTCCACAATGGGAACGAT
>QEPC01001360.1:3701100-3760681 GCA_003113815.1 Sphenodon punctatus
TGTAGTGAATTGGAACGCGTCACTTCTGAAATCACCCTGTGACTGTAAAGTGCTGCATATGCCTAGTAGTGCTATAGAAATGATAAGAAGTATATTGGATCTTACACAATCACCCACTCATAGCCACCAGGTTATTGCCTCCCTGTAATAACTACAAATTGTTGCTGCTAAACTCATCTTTTCTGTCCTTCTGTTTGATCACGTAAACTCCCAATTTAAATCCTCCCGTTTAAATCCCATTTCAAATCCTTCAATTTATATCCCATACGATATTGTCTCTAAAGGTCTTGTTATTACTCTTAAAGCTCTACGTAACTTGTCTCTCTCCTTTTCACATCCCCTCTGCTTTGTGCTCCCCTCTGCTCTGCCATAGCCCCCAGCCTGTCTGTAAGTGTTTGTAAAGCTTCAAAAAGGATGCGGCTGGAACTCCTTAATTCCCAGCTGATGCTTGGTTGCTATAACAGCAGGTTGGGATGGGACTTGCAGATGGAATAAATTAAAGCTGCCTGAAAGAGAATGGTCTGGCAGCCACTGGGCCAACACCAGATCCGCACACTAGCTGAAAATTGCCACTGCAATCTTTTCTGAACTTGCACTGTGCCAAGGAATTGGGGCTTTATATCTGTTAGAAGCAATGTGTTCCAATAGGTAATAGCCTCTTTCTCCATAGGACCACTTTTGACTTATGTGTAGCCCCAAACACTAGAAGTATACATAGCAAGGTGTTTATATCCCAGTGCTTTAAAAAGCATAAACACTGCCACATCTGCGCTGAACTCTGACGGGTGTTCTTAAGGATGCCTACAGATTTTTCCATGGCACTGGGGTGGTATTTGTCTTACAGGAGAGTTCGTTGATCCACAGTGATAGATGTTGCTCTTCGGAGCTACCACTGTAGTAGCATGTACACTCACTGAGAACCACCCCTGTGCCTGAAGTTGCATATCAGGGGTCCGAAATCAAGTCCTATGAGGAAAGGTTGAAGGAGGTTGCCATGTTGGTTAGTGTGGCATGCTGGGACTACATCTTTGTTGCCCTCCTCTGAACCCGCTCCAATTTGTCAACGTCCTTCTTAAAATGCGGTGCCCAGAACTGGACACAATACTCCAGATGAGATCTGACCGTTGCAGAATCAAGTGAAACGATTAGTTTTTGTGACTTGGAAACAATGTTTCTGTAAATACTGCCTAAAAATGCATGACCCTTTTTTTGTGGCTGCATCATACTGCTGACTCATGTTGTTTGTGATCAACTAACAACCCCGGATGTGGCCCCGGATCTCCCCTCCTTCCGTCATATGTGTAAAACCTGGCTGTTCCGCCTGGCTTTTGGTGAGGGAGATGGGGTGTAGGGTGAGATGAGGGGAGAGGGAGGGGGTGGTTTTGGTTTTGTGCCTTCTCTTTTTATTGTATTTTGTTGTATTTTTTTGTTTTATTGATTTTATGTGTTTTAACATTGTAAGCCGCCCTGGGCTGCTTGGAGCAGGAGGGGTGGGGTAGTAAATGAATTCATAAATAATTTTTTTAAACTACAATGCCAAAATCCTTTTTGCATGTATTGCTGCCAAGCCATATATCCCCCATCCTATATTTGTACGTTACATTTTGAAATGTACCTCTGCCCCGCTAGTAAGCAAGTTTAGAGTTCATCTCGCAGAGCTTCCGCTCAGCTTAGGGCTGAGCTCAGTGCCCCTGAATCCCCTCAGCCAGGAAGGCTGAAGCAACTTCAGGCACATGGGTGGCACAAACTTGCTTTGAGCTCTGTGACTTAAGAATGGAAGATGAGGGGAGGGGGCTACATATTAAGGGGCTTCTTTTTAAATGATTTTGTGATATCCAATTCTCATTGAAAAAAATGGAAGATTCTCATTGAAAACAACCGAGAAATCCACTGTAGGAGTAGGTCCTAAAAATAGGCTCAGAGGCCCCGGGGCAACAAAGTGGGGACAAAAAGCACTGATGGTAGCGAGGTGGCAGGAACCAGAGAATCCCAACCTGTGCCTTCCTCCAGCCCTGCTGGAGTAAAGGAGGTACAAATATGAACAGCACAATTCTGAACCCATGGCAAAAATCCCACTGGCTTCAATGGATGGAAGCCATTACTCCCACAGAGTTCTCAGAGATGGGAATTAGGGTGTTTGCCCCTGTGAAAGGGCCTTTACAGATACTGATTAGTTTTCAGCTTCCAAGGAAAAGTGGGGTAAAAGAGTGTTGGTAGTTTCATTTTATAGAGTCAGTGTCTGCGACTGCGTACAGCCACAAAGAGGCTTTACACAGGACTGCTATAATGTAAATGTGGGGAAACTTTTTCTCTCCACAGGAAACCAAACATCTGTGGGCTGGATAGGGAGTGAGGTATGGCTGAGGACAGGAAAAGAGAGGAGAAAGCCTGCAGGGGAAAACACCTGGAGTAGTGAAAAGGAGTAGGCACCCACTCAGGGAGAAGTAGTAGAGATGTAGATGTACATTGATGGGGAAGGCACTGAGATATGTGCTTAGAACTAGGGGCTGGATCTGACGGCCAGATGCATGAATTAGTATAACCCCTATACTTGACCCATAGTTCGGAGGTTCTGCACCCTTCATTCTTGGCAAAAGAGTAACACTGTTCAATCTCACAGTGTGACAGCAGAACAAAATAAGAACATTGTATGGTATTAGGCAAAAACGGGGGGATGTTCCTACCCAAAAAAAAAACTTTCAGGTTTAGCACATAAGTTAAGACGTTGGTTGCAGTTCCCATCAAGCAGTATGCTACCCAAAAATCCCTTTTGGGAAAAATACTTTAGAGAAGCAGTATCCTACCCAAATCCCCTTTTGGGATTCATGTCACTTACAATTCCCCTCAAGCACTAACAGGCATGGAAATTGTAAGTTAAGGCAGGAATGAAGGCACAACAGGGGTAACTCCCACACGCCTTAACTCTTTTGCCATGTTTCACAGCAGAAACATGAGTCACTCACATGAGTCTCACTAATGCATGACATGCAGTGTAGTGCGGTGACTGTACAACTCTAATTCTAATTATTTTACTAACACTTACAAACAAAGTAAGCAAAGTACTTGACATGGGGGGTGCAGTTGGAGTGGGTGGGGTGTTCTCTGCAGGGGTGGCCTTGACAAGGGGTTTAAAAGTTACCAAATGGAACAGACCCATAGCTCCAAAGACACACACCTACACGCTATAACCTTTTTTTGGTCCCCGGAACTCATGGAAGGTGCCTAGAGGAAGGTGCAGACAGAATTCTGTATGCAGCAGGTCATGTGTCTCGTGTCAGTAAGATCCTTGCATGGTGTGACGAAAACCCTCTCAGCTCACTGTCTTCTGTCTGCAGTTTCTCTGGGATTAATTGGCACTGTTGTGAGGCAGTCCTCTTAACCCACCACTTTGGATACTGTTATCCACAGAAGATCTTGAATCCTTTGGTCCATACGGAGTAGAAACTATGGAGCACGGGAGTAGAAGCTCCTGTTGTATGTTACAGTTACTGAGGTAGCTTAGGCATGAGTGTGTTTTTTTTCCAGAGAAACACACTGTAGCCTTTCTTATTGAAATAGAAAATGTTTCATTTATTTACTTCAAGCAGAGGAACTGAAGATAACCAATTCTACAATGCTCTTACGTAGATAATAATAAAGAAAAGTTCTAGTTATAACACAAGTGATATAGGTTCATATATCTTCAAGGCAACCTTTATCTACTTACAATATGGCATTGTTTTTCTATAACTGTATCTTTACCCATGGAGAGAAGTCTTGCAGGCACCTAACTTGACTTCTCTTTCTGTCACGCCCATCACCACCTTGGGCTAACTGCCCCCATCTGCCTTCTCCTCTCCAACATTCTTCTGTTGGTTTTAATTCTATTGACTTAGCCCTACTCTTCTGATCCCCTCTTGGGACACGTTCCCTTTAATATACCCAACTCTGTAATTAATAAGCTCAGCATTTTGCCACACATGGCATGGGAGTTAAGGCATGTGGGAGTTACCCCTGTTGTGCCTTCATTCCTGCCTTAACTTACAATTTCCATGCGTTAGTGCTTGAGGAGAATTGTAAGTGACGTGAATCCCAAAAGGAGATTTGGGTAGGATACTACTCCCCTAAAGTATTTTTCTCAAAAGGGTTTTTTGGGTAGCATACTGCTTGATGAAATTTGTAACTGATGCCTTAACTTATGTGCTAAACCTGAAAGGGTTTTTTTTGGGTAGGAATATGTATAGCTGTGACATAAAATTTTGCCATTACCAGTTATATTTTTTATATACTGAAATGAAACATACAGATTGTATCCAGAGCTGCTATTTGTACCCACTAATAATCTCATCTCCTCTTCTACCATTTCATTGGCCTGTAGTACCCTGTTGTTCAATCTTAGGGGGTTTTTTTAAACACACACATGGGCACCCATCAACCCACCCACCTGGCCGCTCATGTGACGGCAGTGTGGTTGCAGCACCCATTCATGGCCACTCGCAGGGCAGCAGAGAAAAAGCCAGAGCGCCCTGTGCAGGGAAGGCAAAACAGTGTGTGAAGACAGTCGCCCATGCATCCCTGCCCCATTTGAACCAGGGCACCCACCCACACTAGCAGACAGGTCCATGGCCCTGCTTTCTCCCCATCCCACCAGCCTTATCAAGAGCTCTTAAAGGTTAATGGCTGCCTGTATGAGTTGCTTCGGGGGCCAGTCCATGGTGGTGGGAGTGTGTGGAGGCTGTCTGCATGGGCACATTGGCCATCCAGGGAGCCGCCCATTAGAATCCCTCCCCACTCACTGCATGAGTGTCGGTGCTTCGCAGCTGTACTATTCAGCGGGCATGAACCCTGCCCCCTCTAGCCTTGCTTGTTTAAAAACACCCCTCATTTTAATAATGCAATGCACTCTACGTGGGACTGCCCTTGTTCCTGGTCCGGAGGCTGCAGCTAGTGCAGAATGTGGCAACCCGGCTCCTGACGGGGACGGGTCGTCGGGAGCATATAACACCTGTGCCCCGGACTCTGCACTGGCTGCCAATAGCATGCCGAGCCAGGTTCAAGGTATTGGTATTAATCTATAAGGCCCTTCATGGTCTGGGCCCCTCGTACCTCAGGGACCACCTCGCCCTCCGCACCCCAGAACGGCTCCTTCAGTCTGCCAGGGGTGCCTTCTTGGAGGTCCCCCCATGTTAAGCGGGGGGCTACAATGGAGAGGGCATTCTCGGTAGCCAGGCCACATCTTTGGAATTCCCTCCCGGAGGAAGCTCGCCTGGCCCCAAGCCTTTTCACATTCCGGCAGGCTTGTAAAACCTGGCTGTTCGCCCAGGCCTTTGGGGAGGGGGAGGGTAGGGTAGGGTACTGGCTCTCCCCTACCTTTTTGGTTTATTTTTATAAATTTTTGTTTCCCCAATCCTGTTTTAGGTTTAAATTTATTGTATTGTTTTTAAAAATGTTTTTTATTGAATGTTTTTATATTGTACGTTGCCCCGAGATGCCGTAGGCATAGGGGACGACTCAGAAATACTTATAATATATAAATATATAAATAATAACACTGTTGTGTGCCCTACCAGTCTCCTTGTTTGTAGGTTAAAAAGCCAGGCAGTCTCCAGAAAAATGACACTAGCACTATGGCCATTTTAACAACAAACCATAATGCTTTATTATTGCAAAGCAGTATCCTCCTGCAGCTCATGCAAGACAGTTTCATCCTTCTCCTCAAGAAAGACCCGTGTAGAGTGCTCTAAACTTCCTCTCAGAGGTCCCTCAAGAAAAAGGGTCCTTAGACTCCAAAAGCAGCTATATCCTTCCTGAACTGTCTGTGATGGTGCCCAGAACACACTCGTCCAGCCAGCTCTATCACGGTGTTATAACTAGACTGTAGATTTTAAAGTATTACATTCAGCCTTTAGAGCAATGGGATCTCAATTTCATTGGAGCTCCTGGCTCCAATTGCAATACAGATAATAACTAATGATAACATTGAAGCGTACAGCATGAACTCTGGCTTTTGCACCGTAACTACAGTCGCTTTGCGAAATAAAAACAATTTAAAGAAAGTACAATACAATTATGTTTTGCAGAGCTGTTTTCCTATAAACTAACTCCCAAAATGCTCTAGAGAGTTAAATAATAAACAGCAGAGTGGGAAATGAAGAGGAACAGACAAAGGAGAGAAGGCATTTTTAGATGGGATTTGAGACAATGTGGAGAGTCAATGAGGCAGAGGAGTACAGAAGGCAGTTCCACTTGGGGAAACTGCAGAAGAAAGGATTTTTGCTCGCTTGGTGGTGATGAGAGTGTTTGAAAGGACAGAGAGGAGCTCTGAACCATAATGCAGAATACACAAAACCCAAACATTTTCAGCAGTAGAAGTGTTTTACAGAAAGCAACTATATATTTAATTTACAGGCATCTGTGCCAGAAAGTCTTGAGCACCTAAGAAAACAGAATTTTGAAACATAATGTATGGTGGTTTGTTGTTTTAACAGCAAGGCAGTTTGGCTAGTTAATGGTAGAGAGTTTTGGAGCAGTGGGTATTTTTTATTAACTATCTGTAAGCAGATAATGTGATGGGAGGACTAAATACCAGACACACCCACCAAAACAGTTAATTCTAACAGGGAAACAACTGGCCTTAATATTTCCAGACAAAAGCTATTGTAAAATGTTAACATTCTTGGTCGAGAGTCGCATTGGATTTCCTGGGTTTATAATGGGATGATTACATTATCCCTTCAAAATGTGTATCCCTAAATAATAATAATAATTATTATTATTATTAGCATTTATATAGCACCACCAATGTACCTGGCGCTCTACAAAGAATAAGATAGACACGGTCCCTGCCCGAGAGCTTGCAGTCTAAGGACAGGGGGAGGGGAGACAGGGAAGGGGGAACAGAGGGAGGGAAAGGGATGCAACATTCATGAGGATGTGAGAACTCAGGTACACGTGCTTGGCTTGGTTACAGTAAATTAACAAAGTTAACACAAATACGAGCATGTTAGATAGAGTGAAATCCAAGCAGCGGCGTATGCTGCCCACCAGCGGAATGCCCAGCCGAGCGACGGGTGCAAATGTGCACATGCGCCCCCCCTTGCGCAGCAAGCCATTCGGTGCAACAGCGCGCCCCTGCTGATACAACCGCCGTGAGCCCATACAGCCCACAGCTCGGGGGATGGAGCAGGCACCTGAGCTGTGAGGTGTGTGGACTCAGGGGGTTGTATCAGCAGGGGTGCACTGTTGCACTGAGCGGCTTGCTGCGTGCAGGGGGCGCATGCGCACATTTGAACCCGCGGAAGTAAACTGCACCCAGCTGTATTGCAGTTTACAATAGGGTGTTGGATTGCAGCCTATGTCTAGTTAAAACATCCATATAACCTTAATTTTCCCATGTCGTGATGCTATGCCTTGTGCATGATGATAGTAATTTTTGTACCAGATTAGATTTAATTTATTTCTAAAAACACATTAAATCTCTTTCCTCATATCTACTCAGCACACAATACATTGCTCTGTGTGTGTGTGTGTGTGTATACACACACGCAAAGTCTCCACTTTTCTCCTGCACCTCCCAAATTACCTTCCATGTATACATGCATACGCACACATACACACAAATCCTTGGTTTTCCACCTCCTTCCTTATCTCTCTGTTGAGTAGATAAGGCACAATGTAAACAGCTTTTGAAAAGAAATTCTCAAATTAGTGGAAATTTTGCCATTATTTTTCATAAATGAGAATTTATCTGTCAGCAGAAATGGCTGCATAAAATCATTGTCATTTGAGAAATTTGAAAGGATTTGTTCTTCCCATTTCCTCTTGTTAATAATGAGACTCAGGCTACATAGACTGCCATCAAATAAGAGGCCCTCTCTGAAAGTAGCCACTATATTGTTCACAGTCAAGAGTAAAAAGCAAAACTACTCAGGGAAGAAGGTGTCTTTCATAAGGTGATATCGGACTTGCCCACGCTATACAATCTCACGTTAGGTTTCTATCTTACATGAGATTTTATAACTTGTTTATGCACCTTTCCTCATTCAGCATGGAAATTAATGTGAGTTACATGAATATCAGGGCAGGGAAATCCAACTCTGACACTAATGTGAGTTTCTTCTAACGTGAGATTGGAATGTGTGCATAATTTTGAATGTGAGGTTAACAGACATGAAAATGACAATGTGTGGAGGCTAGCTGTAACAGAGTGGCTGTTTCCAGTTCTATGCCAAGGCAGCTAGCCCTTTAGGTCTCTGGCCAGAGCCTAGGTCATTAAGCCCAGGTGAGCAGGGCTGAAGCTAAAAGTTTAGTGTGTGGGGCAGTGAGTGGGAGGCCCTGGGAGAAGGCACACATGGAAGCGAAAGAGAGCAAGCCAGCAGCAGCGGCATCATCCAACAGTGAAAACAGGCTGGGAGTCTGAGATCACCTGATAAAGGTACTCTGGGACCTAGAGGGGGTTGAAATGGGGCTGGGACAGTCTTTCACACTAGCGTTGTAACATGTGCAGGGATCTGTTAAATTTAATAACAGATTCCTTACAGTCATGTGATCTGGCGCAGAGGAAAAGAAATCCGTAAGGATAATAATGTGGGCATATAGTCCATGAGGAATCTGGCGTTACTGCTAATTTAACGTGATAGAATCTCACGAGAGAATCAGCACATGTGCAAGCAGCCATAATGTTTTTCACTCCTTCAGGTGGCAAACATGCATCAGGTCATTTCATCTATAAACAACCTACTATGGGTGTTTTCGGACAGATGCGGGGCTGCCCGCCCCCAGAGCTGTTCTGGGGGTGCACCCCTGTGTCCGCCCATGTCCAGCCCCACCTCGGTCAGGATCAGATGGAACCAGCCAGTTCCCTGAACCGTATTTTATTATTTTTATTTATTTTACAAATTTATACCCCGCCCCTCCTGCAACGCAGCTCGGGGCAGCTTCCAACAATAAAATACAATAAAATACATCTAAAACAATCAAATATTAAATATTAAAACAGGGCTAGACAACTCAAAAAACAAATGGGTAAAAACAAATGGGATGGGGACTAAAATCCTCCCTCCCCACCCTCCCTCCCAAAGGCCTGGGCAAACAGCCAGGTCTTACAGTTCCGCCGAAATGTTAAAAGGCTTGGGGCCAGGCGAGCTTCCTCCGGAAGGGAGTTCCACAGCCGCGGTCCCACCACCGAGAATGCCCTCTCCATCGTGGCCCCCCGTTTGACACGGGGGACCTCCAGGAGGGCACCCCCGGCAGACCGCAGGAGCCGCTCTACCCACATGGCGCCCCATACACACCACAGAGTTGTGGCCACTCAGCTGCTGCTCTAGGCTGGCGGCCGCAACTCTGTGGTGCTGACCAGGGCAATAGCCAGCTGGAAGCCAGCATCAGATGGACAGCTGCTCCTCTTCTGATGTCACAGATTTGGCCGGCCTGTTCCGACGGCGACGCTCTGGGATGTTCTGGAGCACCCCTGGTGGGGCTTACCGTGGTGCAGGCGCAACCTGCTCTGCCTGCACATCTGGTGGGGCATCTTTAGACGGACAGACCACCTGGGGGTGAAGTGGGCAGTCATGGCCAGCACCAGAACAGCCCGTCAACCTGAAAACACCCTGTGTGTCTGCCGCTTGATTGCTCCTCATGTATGCCTGCAAATATAGCCTAGTGTATCGTACTAGTAACACGTAGGCAAAGTGGACATAGTGTAGCGACTGTTATATCTGGCATGGCCTGTCGCTCTGCAGGGTAAAGCAGGGCTGTGTAAAAGGCTTAGGCAAGTCTGGAGAGTTCTCATGCGGGAATACATAGATCCCTGCTTCACCCCACCAGAGCTACAGGGTAAAGGAGCAGGGCTTTAGAGGCCCACAAGAGTCCTAACAGAGCCCCACTTCACCCCACCAGAGACCCACAGGCTCTGGCAGGGTGAAACACTGTCCAGGAGCAGGGGAGGCGCAGCAGCAATTCCCCAGACGGTACAACTGCTACCACCCCAGGAAACCACTGCTGCTGCCACAATCCCCCTCCATCGTAGCAGCTCAAAGGAGATCTGCTACCCAATAGCTGATACATTTGTATAAAATGCAGCCAGCTATGAAATGCCAGCTATAGTTTGGACCTTCCTGTGGCTAGTGTTACCTCCGTCCCGCTGAGAATAATGGGAGAGAAGCCTGTTGAAAAGGACTCCAACCTCTGTAAGCATATTGGGCCTCTTTAAAGAGGACACATCTTCCTGGGAATCTCTGCAGCATAATGTTATTTTTCAGTCCTTGCTGAAAGAAAAGTCTTCAGTTACAAAGAATCCATGACAGCAAAGAAAAAGAAACAAAACACGATTGTTTAATACTTTTTAAAACTAGTGCATGCAGGAGTTTCAAAGAGATTTAACTCTGAAAAGTTTGAAGGGTCTACATCAGGGTTCGAGAACTCCTGTCCCACAGGTCAAATGTGGTCTGCAGCCTTTTGTTATATGACCCATTTTAAATTAATGAATTTGGCCCAGGGGCTAAAATTCTCTTTGAATAAGCTCTCACAGCCTCTCCTAACCTCCCTTTCCCTTAGTACATTGTTCCATCCTCAAGTGCATTTCCTCATTCATCTGAGTGTATGTCTCAGTCTCTCCACTTCTGTCCTCACCTCTGCTTCCTTCCCCCAAGCATGCTTCTTCACCCCTTCCCTTCTTTTCCACTATCCTGAGTGCTCCTCTCTCCCTTCCACTCAATGAGTCCCATCTTCTCCCTTTCCTGGAAAATACCACCTCAGCCTCTGCCCCACTTGCAGAAAGGTAACAAGTTCAAAAGTGAGCAGCAAAAACAAAAGGTTTCTCATCCCTAGTCTATGTTTCTATTCCGAAGATAATTCAGGACATTATCTTGTAAATCCTTAGAAAATGAAAATCCATATTCATTGTGGCAGACAGTATGCGTACAGTAACATACAGTAACAATTAAAGTGATTAAATTCTCACTCTAATTGTTAAAGTCACCTCATTCTTAACTATGGAACTAGAAGTGACACTTCAATAATACAGGGACTGAGAGAACTATTTCTCCATAAAGGTTTGACAATTGCCTCATTGTTGCTTTGTGTATTTTATATCTGTCTTCCCTATCTAAAAATGGCCTGCTCTTCGGAGACCATTTTGTTTGTTTAATATGGTAATGAATAGCCTCATTAAAGTATCATTCTGCTAAAACACAAGCCAAATATTGTAAATGACTTTTAAAATAGCTGTTCTCTGATCACAGAATAGGTTATGCACACAGACTAAGTGACCCAGTTAGTCAGAAGCCAAACAATACACATGTCTGTCTTAGGAGACACCATTTTCCCCCTTTCGGATTTCTCTGTACTTTTGAGTTTTCTAGGCAGTCTTCTCTTCTGAGCTAATTCAGCCTTGTGTTTTAGTGGCCAACAAACGTCCAACAGCCAAACTCCATTCTCTAACTCCACTCAGCCAAACCACACTGTGTTAATCCTGCTTCTTGGGACTCTGTGCTGTATTGTTTGTCCCTGGGTGGTATTGGATACAAGAGGAAAACACTACCCTGCTGCCAAACCCATATTGAATCTTGGGTGACTGACTGACACATTTGCTGATGGAGTGGTGCTGTTTGTATCACTGGTAGTGATACTGGTAGTTGGTAACGTTTAAAAGACGGTGCTTCTTCTGCTTTTCCGCCATTGCTCCAGGATTGTTTTCTTAATATTGCTAGGTAGGAATAGCCATCTGATCTTTTTTCTGCATGCTTCCTTGCCTCCCTCTCACGTTTCCTCACCATTATTCAGAGTTCTCAGTCATGAAATACCCAAGTGAAATGCATAAATGCACAAAGTAGGTGGGTGTTTGTAGACAAGTGCCTCCCCACCCATCACCCAGCCATCATGCATGTTGAAGGGCCATATTGGCATCCTATGCAGCCCAGCTGATGAGTACAGAGAAGCTTGCCTAAAAACACCCATACGTCAGGTCCATTTTAGTTTATTGATTCAATTACTCTAGGAATTTTTTTGTCAAAATTAAGTTGAAGCAAGTATCAGCATAGTAAAGCCACCAAGAACTTAAACACTCCTTTTCTCACCCCTTTTGCAGTCCTCATACTGTTCTGAACCATATTTGATTTTTGGACTGGATATTCCGGTTTTTACTAAAATGTTCTATATCAAGGGGGTAAAGGCTTCTTTGAATTGGAATTCTTGAGTTGTTTCTTTTAGATAATTTCAGAGGATTGAGTGCCTATTTTGAAGTTTTCACAAGTGTGTAATTTGAATTGTAAACACAGTTTAGGTTGCTCTGTATTAAAATGTGTATGCTCCACAGAAGTCTTTAGAAATATTTATTATTTAACTTTCAAAGTTTTCAGACCTTGCTTCCTTTATGGCCAAGTAAACTTTCTCATTAAATATTTTATGCTTAGAATTGGTCCATTAAATAATTTATGACCCTTCTAAAACAATTTTTTTCCAGAGCAATAGACAGAACATTACTATAGTTATTTATCAGTTGGTGTGAAACTCCTACTTCGTGTAACTCATTAAGGCTGCACATCGTACCTTAAACCAGATGAACTCCTGCGGCCCACATGAATCAAATGTGTTCCAGTGGATTCACATTAGAGCTTTTTCTGAAAACAAAAACTGATCAGATCAAAATGAAATTTGGAAGCTTATGAAGGGAAGATAGTGTTTTGAAATAAGGAGAAGCTACACAATTCCATTCAGTAGTAATTGATGAGATTTTACAGTAATTTATGCAGCTTGGTATACAAACGGATGTCCAACCTTCTATTCTGAAAACTAGAGTACTAGAGAAGAAAGCATGCTGTCTCAAACCAAACAGCCCAAGAAGTTAACTAGAGAAAATGGAACAGGATCCAAACCAACAACTGGTTGGAAAGATTTAAAACTGCTTCTCCATTTACTATTTTAAGGAATTGTTTTACTATATGTTAATATCTGGCAATATTAAACTCACCCACCATTGTAATATATATTTATTCATTTCCAGTTTTGTTTATGCCGCAGCAATCTGTTCTGCAATAAGAACTTAATGTAAAGTCATCTCTGGTTTCAGCTGGTGACATTTTTAGAGACTTTATCTGGAGCTGAGTTTAGAAGAATAAAATGACACTTGCACCTTCTTAGAGGCTATAAAATAGCCAATATCAAAAGCCATTTTGTATCACTTTCCTGGAGTGACTTTTGGAAACATGTGACTTGCTCTATGTAAGTAGCTCCTTCCCACTACGGACCAAGATTTGAAAAGTGTTCCAAGAAATACACTGTAACAGAGTGAGCCATGCTCACTCTTTACAAGCTCCCTTTTTCCAAGTGAAGTGAGAGCACAGGGAGAAGAAGTGCTCTGCAGCAGTAATTAGGAATGCACTGCCAGCATCAACATCACGTGAACCCAGTGTGCAGACTACTTGAATCCATCTGTGCCGCAAAGTCAGCACGACGGGTTAGGAAGGGGGGAAGCAGGTCGGGAGAGCAGATGCCTGCCTGAGTGTTCGGGGAGAGCCAAACACTGAAACTGATAAGGCTGCCGGCAGCCTCTAAGAGAGGCATAGGTGTAGAGCTGGCTTAGGTGAAATTATTTATTTATATTATTTTAAAAACTTGTTACCTCTCTCCTCCTACCAAAGGCAGCCCAGGGCAGCTTACAATACAAAATATATAATATATTAAATACATAATAAAATAACAACAAAAATGGCCAAAAACAAAAGAGGGGAAAACACAGCATCCCCACAGTGGCGAGAGGGATGTCAAAAAACACTAAAACACGTTTAAAAAACCCCAGCCCCCACCAAAAATAACTCCCACCCCACCCATCTCCCTTGCCAAAAGCCTGGTGGAACAGCCAGGTCTTGCATTGACGTCCGAAGGAAGGAAGGTCCAGGGCCACTCAGGTCTCCACCAGGAGGGAATTCCACAGCCTTGGGGCGGCCACCAAGAACGCCCTCTCCATAGTGACACCCCCCCAAGAATATCTGGGGGACCTCAAGAAGGGCTCTCCTGGCTGACCACAGGGGCCGATTAAGGGCACGAGGAGTGAGGTGATCCCACAGATAGATGGGGCCAAAGCCGTATAGGTCTTTATAGATAAGAACCAGCACCTTGAATTGGGCCCGGAAGACTATAGGCAGCCAGTGCAGAGAACGGAGCACCAGTGTAATGTACTCCCGGTGACCCGTCCACATAAGGAGGCGGACTGCCACATTCTGCACCAGCTGCAGTCTCCAGACCATCACCATGGGCAGCCCCATGTAGAGCACGTTACAATAGCCCAGTCTCGAGGTAATGAAAACATGGATGATAGTGGCCAGGTCGGAGACTGAAACATATGGCTGAAGCCAGAGCACCAGATGTAATTGGCGGAAAGTGCTCCTCGCTACAGCCCCAACCTGGGCATCTAGGTGGAGCTGTGAGTCAAGGAGCACTCCCAGTCTCCGAACCTGGGGAAATTAACAAGCTGCCACAGTGTGAGGCTCTGAGGCAGAGGTGCCCTGGCTGAGCAGGGTTAAGAACCAGTTGGGAGGCAGAAGGCTTCCCTAAGTAGGGGAGGGAGCCTATGCAGCTAGGGCTCTCCATCCAGAGACCAGGGAACCTTTGCACCCGGCGTGGGCTGGTTGGGAAGCATGAGGCTTCCCTAAGTTTTAGCCAGAGACCTCAAGCAAGACCGGAAGGGGAGAAAGGTGGAACCTGGTGATGACCCCTGCAGAACCAACAAGAAGGAAGGTAGAGCCTGGACAAGTTGGGAAGATACCCGCCAGCAAGAGGAACAGAGAGCAGCCCAGTAGACCATTGGAGAGCTTGTGAGTCTCCTACAAGACCTACAGGTTTCGGGACATGTGAGGTGTGTTGGGGGCGGAATGGGGACCCGCTTACATACACTTCCAGAAAATCAGTTGGTTATGTCACCAGTTAGCCCCTGGCTAGTGGATTCTGTAATAATAAGTTTGGGAATTTTTTACGTGCCTTCTCTTCCCCCCCCCCCCCTTCCTCTTTCTTTCTCATTGATCTCCTGCCACATGTCATTTATTGCTCTTTCTTTGGAAATTCTTTTTCTCTCCTTCCTTTTTAACTTCCATTCCAAGGCTCTTCCCACCTCTTTTACCATGTGGTACCCTCCCTTCTTAGTTTCTCCAACCTTCCTTCAAATCTCCCCACTCTCATAGACTCCTTCCCTTCTTCCACCTCTATGGGTTTTTTCACACGGACAGCACCCATGACTCTGCTCCACCTCACCCCTGGGTGGTCGGTCCGTTTAAAGGCAGCCTGCCAGATGTGCAGGTGGAGCAGAGGCGGGATAGGTTGTTCCTGCTCCAAACCATTGGGGCTCCAGAACATCCAGGAGCACTGCCAGCAGAGTGAGCAGCCCTAGCGTGGGGCAGGACTGCGGTCTGTCTCCCTGGTAGACAGCTGCGGCAGCCCCCACTTGGCCAGGGGTTGCCCCGGGCAATGCCATAGAGTTGCAGGAAATTGGCCCGCAAACCTATGATGTGGGGGAACGCTGTGTGGGCAGACCATAGACTGAGGCAGCCATCGGGTCATTATAAGCTCAGCTGACCCAGGTTGGGCTGCAAGCAGACAAGTGCACGGGTGCACACCCAGACCTGCTCTGGGAGTGAGCACCCCCGCGTCTGTGTGAAAACACCCAGTTTGTCTTTAGTTTCTCTCCTTTCTTCCTCTGTCCCCTTAATCTTCTTTTCCTGACTGGTTTGGTTAAAGGGCTGGCTTGTTTTCCTTCCTGCTTCTCCTACAACAAGGCACAAAGCAAAATGCCTGGCAGGAGCATTAAGAATTAGGAAAGATGAGAAGCAGATGGCAGAACAGCCCTTGCAGTAGTAAGTCCTCAGTACAGATAGGCAGCTAAACTATAGGACTAAAACCCAGGCCACTCCCATTGGGAGCTGGTGCTTAAAATTTTGGGTGGGGCTGGGGGGGTTGGAGTGGGGGCAGACTGGGAGGGAGGAGGAGAAAGGAAGAGCACACAGTATATTACAATGCATGTCTGCACATGTCATAAAATGTTCCAGTTGACTCAATGCCTGCTGGTACACAATCACACACAACTCCCCCTCATCTCTTGCAAACATCATCACCCTTCTCTCTCTCTCTCTCACTCACACACACACGCTCACACACACACATTTTCCCCTCTGAAAACCCTCCTTTCTGTCCTGAAAAGTAAGCCTGGTCCTTCAGTCCCTAGCCACATTCAGGGGCTGATTTCAAAGTAGTCCTAGATAGTGCTGATCAGGCTCCCTGCTTCAACTGTACACAGCTCCCTGCAGTTCAGAATTATGTTTTGTCAGTGGAGCGCAGCTGGGGCTTCTCTAAATCTGTTGCTGGGGGACTAGGCTACTCTACCTAGAGCAGCCACTCATGCACTCCACCAAAAGCACAGGGAGCCTGCTCAGTGCTGCCTGGGCTTCCTTTGAATGAGCCCCATCACTGAGTTCTCAGCAACATATTGGCAGCAACAGGGCTCCTGCTGCTTCCACTGGAATTGTGGAGCTGGGGAAAGTCAGCACAAGCAGCTCATTGATAGGGGCTGTTGGGGCAGGATTCTTCTGGTGAGAATGTGAGTGAGAGTGTCATTTTACTCTTCTAAACTCAACTCCACATAAAAGACTCCCAGATGAAGAGAAAAAAAAAGGTTTCCCCCGGAAGAGGAGAATTTAGGAACTTTGTCTCCCTCCCCTCTTGAGAAAGAAGTAGGGAAGTCTACCAGAATTAAATTTAATCTCCTCATCTCCCTCTTCCAGATGACAAGGACTAAAGCAAATAGTGTCATCTTTAATTCCCACTCAAATAAGTATACTGTTTGAAGGGGAATTAAACAGATACTGCTTGTTTTATTGATTCAAAATGCCATTAAAATATTCTGGCTTTTTACTTGCCTGAGGAAGGGCCCTTTGACTCAAAAGACTTGCTTGCTCTCAACAACAGGAGTTGGTCCAATAAAAGATAACACCTGAACTATTTTGTCCCCATCTCTTACATCTGGGACCAACACAGCAGCCACACTCTCAAAAGGGGAGAACCATTACCAGTTATCAGTTTAGGACTCAAGCTCTTATATCTGCCAGTGAGCTTCTGTGATGAGGTTTACAAGTACACCCTATAACTCTAGCTGCCACCAGAGGCAAATTCTCAGCAATGAGGCCAACTGTGGGCTTCCATTACCAAAGTGTCAATCCCACAAGTGATGAATGTTGCTAATAACTCATGTATGAGTTCTCAATCTGTAGCATTTGTCCTTGCTGCTCTGCATACTTCCAATATTATTTTATTTCATGAATGTTTAAATGGGGCAGCAGCCTCGTTCATGAAATATGGGTTTCCTACTTCTTAATCTGTCTTTAGTAAAATAAGGGGTACTCTTCTAAAGATCAGAGATGTGTCAACTTGATTAGACAGTGACAACCAATTTTCCTGGTAAAAAGTCACCCGAACACAAGTTGTGGTCAAATGAGGCTGGATTACAGAATATGGCCAGTACTCACACTCTCATTTTGAGAAGATTATGCTTTTATCCCCTTTTCTTTTACTTTCTCTTTTGCATCGAAACCTTTTAATAAGTGTTCTTTTTTTCAGAATACAAATGCCTAATTCTGATTGGCATGAGCATTTCCTTAGAAGCCAAGCCTGCAACAAGGTTCCCTTTTTTCTCACATTGGCTAAGACGGTTCTCCAGAGCTTAGAAAATACAGCTATAAGATTTCCTTCTCTCTCATGAAAATCCTACAGTGTCATTCAAAGTAGGCTAGTCCATGTGGGATTCTTAACTACCTTCCGTGCAACAAGCCATTAGTTCAGTGAAGTTCCAACTATATTAGTGCCCACATCCCTGCTACAACACTCTTAAAACACTGAGCTCGTCTGGTAAAAGAAGGCCATCAGTATCTGAAATAGAGTTGGAAGCAATATAAGAGAATATAGCTGTGAAACTCTGCCACAAGCACTCATGGGTGTTTACTTTCAAACTGAAATGCAGATTTCAGTTTTCAGTGCACCATAACTCATGCACTGAGTTACAGTTTATTCCTTATTAGCACTTGGGAACCCAAACTGAACGCTTAAATGGGAGGCTTTCAGTTACACTGCAGCATGGGCCTGAGCTAGGTAGTCAAGTAGCAATAACGGCTGCCCAAGAGATCTAATTATTCCAGTGACACACTCCTAACTGGTTCAGAAGGCAGTTGAACCTTCAGTATTAATCAAAGAGCCCAACATGACCCAGAGTTTGGATCCTGCCAAGTAGACTGTAGGCGCTTTCTCATGTGCATTAATATGCACCTGTCAGCGTCACAGGAAAGTCTAGGACTAAAAAGATGTTCAGCTTCTGTCTTGGGAGAAGGACAGAAATGCGGATCTTTGCCTGCGAACATGCGCGCCCGGCAGAGTACCTTTTCCCTGCCCTGCCAGACGCGCATGTTTGCAGGCAAAGATCCGTATTTTCACCATTCTCACAAGACAGAAGCTGCATGTTTTTTGAGTCCTGGACTTCCCCGTGGTGCCAACAGGGCCGTATTAATGTATATGAGAAAGCATCCACAAACTCTGAAGTTTCACACAAATCAGGTCTCCTTGTTGCTTTGTCTTTGCAAGGGCTTTTGGATCCTGTCAAGTAGACATAAACTTTGAGGCTTCTCAGTGACTGAACTTCATTGAGTATATCACAGGGCATTTGTAGACGTACCAGTTTTTCCCCTGGACTTCAAAGTCTAGGTTCGGCAAACTCGCATGGGTGGGATTTAGATGCTCACCTCCCCACCAGATGTCGCTCAGGCGCCACTGTAAACAGCAGTACCGAGTATTTCCTGCACGTTTTGACACCTGGAAGTTGTAAAACCCTAATAGCAGAGGTTTTACAAGTCCGGGTCTCAAAACATGCAAGAGTCTCCAAGGGTGATTTCCAGTGAGGGGGGTGAATGTCTAAATCCTCCCCACATCCCCGACCCCCCGAGTTTGCCAAACCCAGACTTTGAAGTCCAGGGGGAAAAACGGGTGCATCTGTCTATGCAGGCCTGCAGCATTAACTGCTTCCCCTACCACAAGCCTCTCGGGTCTGCGCTTTGACCCGGGACTGCCCATGCAGAGTATTGCTGTACAGGATGTTACATAGCTCAAATCTCTAAAGGTCTTTGCTACAGCTCCCCCTTGTGGGTGGGAAGCTCTCAATCATAAAACTTAGCTGCACAGACTGAGTTTGGCTGAGGACAGACGAAAGGAATCATTTGTTAGTGCTAGGGTGGACATTGTTCCTTTTTTATACAGGACAGTTCTGTTTTTTGAAGGGTTTGTCCATTGTCCTTTATTTATGTGTTTTGTCCTGTATTTTCCACATGCTGCCACTTTCACCCCCCACCCCCAAAGTGGCTTCAGAGTGGGAACAGCGGCATTGGCAGCATGGAGGTGAGCCAGCAGTCCTAGAATAGGGGAGGGAGGCGAAGGAAGTGCTAGGTTTACCATAGCATCCGAATTTTCTGGGATATGACCACTTTTTTGATCTGCTTGGCTCCAACCCCATCCGTGTTGATTTTTTAAATATGCACCTGTGGCTGGGATTTTGCTGGTACCATTGCATCCCCTTCCCCACCCCTCACCCAGCACTTGATTCTCAGCCCTGGCTGGGGGAAGGAGCCCTGAGCCAGCTGTGCTCTTCCTGCCCCATTGTCCTGTATTCTGGAGATGCGTCAGCGGCCACCCTGGTTAGTGCTTAAGAATCCCAAATGCTACAGGTACATACTTCTCCACTCTGGAACCACTTATATATTCTGATCACAATTACAAAACTTTATAGAATTGTCTGTTTTTATTTTTAAATCTCTACAGTAGATGTTTTTGAAGTATTAAACCTTTTGATGATAACATCAATGTGAATTCGGATGCATTGGCAATAAAGTCAAAAAGGTTTCTGTTGGCACTATTTCTAATTCTGTCTCCACCAGGGAATATTAAGAAGCACTTAAGAACTAGGAGAATATAGGCAACTGGCCATCTTCTGATGAGTAAGCAATTCTGAGGTCTGTAGCCTATGATACAATTTTTCCCTAGGAAATAGAAAATGGACAACTTAGCAGCAAAATTCCAATATAGATTATTATGCCTCTGCTCTGTGTGAACTGAAGTCTCTTGCTACAAGATTTCATTCTCTCAACAATAAAATGGTGTCTGTAGTAGGTTGTTCGTTTCTTGCCTCCTCTGTTTCTGCTGCCTGATCGTCAGTGAGCATTCTGGTGATACACTTAGGAAAGAGTTCCCATTTCCAGTACTGAACAGATATCCTAGAGTCTCTCCTGTAAATGAATTCTGTGTTTTGTTTTGTTTTGTTTTGAATCAGTTGATGAGCTGGATACAGGATCTACAGAGTAGCAAAGTGCTGGGAGAGCTGTAATGTTGTTTTCATAATCCCATAAATCAGTATGAATTCATATTGACAATTTATCAAAATATTAACAGAAGCTTAGGTCTGATTTTACAGTTCAGCCCTTGCTCAATTAATCTAACACCTGTGTTGGGAATCTAATTGCAAGTGTCAAATGTGGTCTGCTGTAGTGAGGACAGGTTTGGGAATCAAGAGTTTGGTCAAATCCATGTTCTGCCACTGGCATCCACTCAGCTCCAGTTTCTTCATCTATATAATGAAAGGAATAACAAGTATTCATTTATTTGTGTTTTAAATTTTGCTACCCGCCCCTCCTGCCACAGGCAGCTCGGGGCGGTTTACAATTCACAAAATTTAAGATGTGATGAAGAGTCCAGAGATTAGACAATGGATGGATCCATTAGCATCTAGCTGTTTTGACCTAGTGACATCTGTCTAGCCGCCTCACAGGAGTGGTGTGAGAATTAATTATCACAGTCTCCAAACTTAGAGACGGTTGTAGGAGCCTTGTTGATTGGTTGTCAGTTTGGCTTGTTGGTGGTGTGGTGGCTAAGGCAGCTAGGGCCCCCAGTTCAGTGCCACATTGCAGGCATCTTCCCATCTGGGCAAGACAGCATGGGAGGGACTGGGATGTTTCTGCCCCACATCCCTGCCAGGACTAGCAGTAGTGTTGTGGTTCAGACAACTTCCTGCATTACAGCCTGGGCACCTTTTGAAGTCCCTGGCCCTCCCTCAGTTCCCAGCTAGCCTCCCTGGACAGCTTTCCATTTATGGTCCACAGTCTGGGGCAAAGGCATAGATCGGGACAGCTAGTGCAGCTACACTGAGACCCCACAAACTGCGGGGGCAGAGCCAACCCATGCACCCTGGTGCAGCTGTGTTCCGTGACACACCATGAGGTGGGGGGTGGGGGCAGGGGTTTCATCATCTGCACCTAGGCCCATTCCCGGTTAGCCACTCCTCTGCCCTGGGGCTGATTTGAAGTCTCCCTGCCCTAGGAGAGATGCTGGGCGTGGCATAGACAGGGCACAGCAGCAAAGAATAGAAGGCACAGACAGAAAATCAAAGGGTTGTGCAAACCGGATCAAGGATATCCACCTCAGTAATTATGTAAATGCTAGCACTATGGAAAGCAAGTCATTCTGTGGGTGTTTTCTTTATTTTCATGTCTGAATTGTTATTGGTTTATTTTGGTGGATTTTTTTACTGCACATACTGTTTCACTGTCGTAGGTTGGGTACAGTAATAGCTTTATGTCACTGATACAAAGTCAGTATTTCTATTGCATGGTCACATGATTAAACAAGTGGTTCGGCACAGCAATCACCTGATCTAATAAATGAGAACTTTGGGAGGTGGGGGCAGTGGTGGGAGAGAGGGACAATGCTCAATATAAGTGATTAGCGTTTTTCAGCTAAAAAAAGGTGGTATTTTCCTCCCACGTGTACCTACTGTTAAGAAATGTTGGGTCTTTACTTACCTTTGGTCTTCAGTCAACATGCTGATTGCATATAGAATGACTTTCCACAGGAAACCAGGCTAACAACGATAGAGCATCCTTTGTGTGCATGTGTGTGTGTATATATATATAGCTATATGCAGTATCTATATAATGGTGGATCCTGAAGAAAAAGAAAATGCTGTTGGTGTTTCCCCTTAGTAAAAATCCCAGAATGAATCACTGGATTAGCGTATTATTCTATAATAAATAAGAACGCTCACAGTTCCTGGGTACCTCAACTCATTAGAGTTAGTCAAATCCAGCTATTTTAACCTTCTCCATTGAGCTACAAATTTCAGCAAGTTGGCGTCTGAACCAAGATGCCTCTTTCTGGACTTGGGAGGGCTTCTGATTTTGGTTTTCTCTGAGAGAAGCCTCTTCTGGGGAAGAGAGCCAACCCTCTTCCACCATCAGTTGTGGAAAGAGACTTTAGAAATCTTGTAGATCAGAGACATTCAGTTGTATTGGTTAGTAATTCAATATCATGGTATCTTTTGGCAAATCGCCATACGGCTGACTCTTACCCCGCTTGGAGCATTTGGCTTAATATCAGCGGTTTCAAGGAAAGTTTTTTGGGATGGACTCCAATTACTTCTCTTTCCCTGACACTGTGTGTGTGTGAGTGTGTGTGTGTGTATGCACATGAATGTGTGTGTTTTCAGGTGTTACATGCCAACTGCTAGATGTACTATGTAAAGACATTGAGCTTTTCACCTTCCTGTGTATGCCAACAGAAACCTGCAGGCAGAATATGACCGACTGAAGCAGCAGCATGATCACAAAGGACTGTCTCCACTGCCATCCCCACCTGAGATGATGCCCATCTCGCCGCAAAGCCCCCGAGATGCTGAGCTCATTGCAGAAGCCAAGCTGCTTCGCCAGCACAAGGGCCGCCTGGAAGCCAGGATGCAGATCCTGGAAGATCACAACAAACAGCTGGAGTCGCAGCTGCACCGGCTGAGGCAACTGCTGGAACAGGTGAATATTCAAACCAATAACTGTGCAGTACTAAGAAGCGATCATAGGACATATCTACTGACTTCATCTTTCTATCGATTTCAAGTAGCACAATGAGATTGTTGGCATCCAGACACAATTCTGTGTACTTGCTTAATACATTTTTATTTACACTTCATCTCTGTAGCTCATGCAAGGATTGGATGGATATGGGAAAGTTAAGGGTATTTTATATGTGGTTTTATTTTTTGTAATTATGTATGTATGTATTTATGTATGTTATGATGCTGTTAGCTGGTCTGAGTCTTCAGAGAAGAGCAGGATAAAAATCTAAATAAATAAATGCAACTATGTTAAACAAAGCCAGTATGTAAGCATTATGGAATAAGTCCAGCATGTAGAGATTTAGTCAAATATGTATCTGTGTTAACTGGCAATTATGTTTCCTTCTGGTGTTTCAGCCCCAAGCAGACACCAAGGTGAATGGTTCCACACTCTCCTCTCCTCCTTCCTCCTTACAGAGGTCAGATAGCAGTCAGCCAATGCTTCTCCGTGTAGTTGGCAGTCAGACTTCAGAAACCATGGGTAAGATGATAAAATTTAAACTGTCAAGGGAATTGGGGTTATTTTCATTTTGTGCAAAAAGTGTAGTTACAGACTGCTAAGGGTTTTTCAAGGGTTAATTCAAATGACTTAAATTTTGTTATTTGTCATGGTCACTGACTTAACTTGTCCTTGTAATGAATATCTCTGCAGTAGCACATAATTTGCCATCAAGCACAAAATTCCACTCGGGCTTGAATTCAACAAACAGTTACCAGGAACAAACTAAATCAGCCAATTCAGATTGCCTGAAAGCTAATAAGCTCGACCTCATTTGATTTATATGTGCATGGTCTTAATTAAGACTGAGTGATCAGAAATACAATTATCCATTCCACGTGTTCACTGATTTGATCTTATTTTTAATGTATCATTGCTTAGATAAATGGGACTAAGTGAGATGCTACTGACAAGTATACTCCCACCTGGTTTCTTTTATAAATATAATTATCTTTGTGTGTATGTGCACAGACACACACACATGCATTTGTAAATGATAAACGGAAAACGGTGTGACTAAACAAACACTTAAGGTAGCTGTATCACTTACGTAAGGTAGCTGATGGTTCGGCTATGTTTATTGCATTTTGGCAAATTTTCCACATTGGTTTCTTAATTGATAGTTAACCTGTTGACCAGTAATGATTGCCTCACAGTAGCAATGGTAAAAGAAAGCAATTCCAAACCAACAATTTGATACCTAATGGAAAAATTCAGCTAAATCAAGTTACTGTAGATGTTGAAGGAATTTATATTTCCTGCATCACAGTGTAGGAATAAATGATTCTCTGTCAGTAAGTACTTTGTGCAGCAATGCCTGTAGGGAGAATACATTTACTGGCAATTAGATATAGCATTCTTCTTCATTCCATGTCCTAAACCAGTTATTCCCAAACATTTCAAAGTCATGCTTCCGCTTTTTTGAACCCAGAACTATGGTGTGACACCCTGATAACTGAACATGCCTCCAGTCCAGCTCCCCACCTAGCTCCATCCCCACCCTACTCATCCCCCATCGGACCTAGTCAATACCCCTTCACAGCTCTAAGTCACTTGTCTCACTCTTGTACATGCACATTAGCACTGCGGCTTGGTGGGTGGGCAGAGTGGGATAGAAGTAGACTCTCTTTAGTGCTGTTGTGAGTGAAGCGCATGGACCCCACATCCTAAAACTAAAACCGCCTCATTTATTGTATTATGTGGAGCTTTCTGTAAGAGGCAGAAAATGAGGTGGAACAAAGTTTGGGTAAATTTTAATTAATCTCAAGTGACGTGCAGTAGCAGTGTTATTCCATCTTGTCTTCATTCTGCTATCCTGTTTGTGATAATAGCATCATCCTTTGCTTGACTGGAGTCACAAAACAGGCTACTTAGGCTCCTCCTACAGTCAGCTGTGCACAGTAGTGTACTTTCAGAATGGCACTCACCCCTCTCAACCAAAACAATGAGGGGTGGGTGATTTTGTCCCACTCAATTACCTTAAGGAGTGAGGAAGGAAGGCTGTTAGGGAGAGCAGGTTTGTAATACAGCCCGAGAGTTGCTATGGCAACCTGGGCTGGCGTTGCACGGCGAGGCAAGTCTCGCGCAAGAGTGGGTCAGTTGTAACTGACGGCAGTGTGAAGCCCTGCAGTCGGAGCTGACTGGGAGCACCAGAGAGCAATACTCACCCACCCACCCCAGAACACTGTGAGTTTAGACTGGTTGCCTTGTTGGACCAGGAAGGAATTATTTTTGCAGGAATGTCTGATTGGATTGGGAGATTCCTGGGAGTTTCGCCTTCCCCACAGTGTAGTATGAAGCAATTGTTTATGTTATTGTTAATATTGAAGGGTGTGTTTAGTATTGATAGAGGTTCATGTTGCACTCTTGTGCGGGGGTCTAGTTAAGGTTAATTAAAGCTAAGGTGAATTAAAGTACCTTATGAGGTAATAAGATTTAAAATAGTTTGAGACATCTCATTATGAGAATGGGGGAAAAGCAGCACCAGCGCAAGGGTTGGTAACGGCCAGCATCAGGGGCTTACCCAGGAATAGGAAATGTCATGAGGCGGATTCGCTCAGGCATTCCCACACCTTCTCTAATAAGGTAAGTTTAAGATAGGTACTCAGGTCATCCAGTTGAGCTTTTTGGTTCAGGGGTGATTGATTTAGGTAAGGAAAGTTAAAATGACTGGTACCTGGGTGCCATCTTGGGCAACCATAATTTCAAGGATTAAGATAGTTAGTGATGGACCCTCATATAGATAATGGGAGCTGAACCCCTCCAATGTGGTGGTGTTAATTACGAATATGAAATGAAGAGTGCAGCCTTTAAATCCCAAGAAAATGTGTCCTTAGGTATTTTCAGACGTGACGGGGCCTCTTTCGGCCCCGTCACGGAGTCACCCATTGATCCCCCACCGGGATCAAACTGGCACGTCTAACAGACGTGCCAGCTGATCCCGGTGGGGAATCGGGGAGGGCCACGCAGCTCAACGTGCAGCCATACAGCCCTGCCCCCCCCACGCTCCCTAGGCCACCTGCCCTCTTGGGAGGCGGGCGGGCGCCGCTGCCAATGCGGCCACAGCGCCTGCCCGCATTGACCATGGCCCGGAATCCCGCCGTTGATTCCGGGCCGTGGTAGGGGGACAGACGAGACGATCCCCCTGATCATGGGGGGGAATCACATTGACCACGCAAACGGAGATGGTCCGGACAGGAACTCCGTTTGCGTGGTCAATGTGATGCCCCCCCCCCGTGATTCACGGGGGTGAACATCTGGCGGGGAGCTTCCGTTCCCCCCAACAGACGTGACGCAACCACGATCACCATGTGGGAATTCCCCGTGGTTGAGCGTGATCTCGAAAATACCCTTTGTCTCATTCTGGATGCGGTGACAAAAAGCATAATGTTCTCCAGTCAAAAATACTACTGTGACCTGCTGTAGCTCGTTGAAAATCTTTTGTATGGAAACATGTATATATAGATAAATAATTCATCACTGTGGGGGTCTAGGTGTCAATGTTGATCTGATAAAAATTTCTTAAAACTGAAATGTTCAGACTGTCCCAAAAATGCATCTGCATTTTAGAGTACATAGTGTAACATATTGCTTTCCCTAGGCTCCAGCACTCTAGTCTTTTCCATACAGGTAGAACCTTATGCCTAAATTGTAAATGGTGTTGGAGCTGGTTTTGGCCAATATAGTTCACGCTGTAGAATCAGTCTAAGTATTTATTTGTTTGTTTACCTATAAGGTACTTTAATGCACTGCGATGGGCTGAATCCCTCTGAACTCTCACTGAAACTAAAGGAATCAAAGAGATTAAGCTTCTTTCAGCATGTTAGAGAATAGTCTTAAATATTACCGTTAAAATGTTAGCAAGATATTTATTTAACCATTTTCTCAGAGCAGCTCAGGTCAGCTAACAGTCTGCCATATGAAAATACATAAAATACAATAATATAAACACCATATCAATAATAAAAATATTACACAAAATCAACTTATACAAATCCATATAGTGGAGCACCATAAAATACAAAGACCCTCCCAACCTAACCCTCACACACACACACCCCTCGCCCACACCCTCGTTACACATCTCTCTCATCAAAGGCCTGGTGGAACAGCCAGGTCTTACACTGTATTTGAAAAGAGGAGAGGTTCCAAGGCCACCTGCCAGAAGTGAGTTCCACAGCCTTGGTGCGGCACCAAGAACACCCTCTCCATAGTCGCCCGCAAGATTCCCAGGGGAATTCGAGAAGGGTGCTCCCGGTTGACTGCAGGGGTCAATCCAGAGCCCGGGGATACCAGATATAGGTAGGTCTAGGCCATACAGGGCTTTATAGGTAATCACCAACACCTTGAATTGGACCCGGAAGGCTATAGGCATCCAGTGCAGAGAACGGAGCACAGGTGTAATGTGGTCACAGCAACCCGTACCCATAAGGAGATGGGCTGCCACATTCTGCACCAGCTGCAGTGTGAATGGAGGAGGATTCCAAGCCTCCAAACCTGAGGAATGAGGGAGGGACGCTCCCCATAAATGATGGGGGCCTCCACTCCCTTGCCCTTACCCACCAGCATCAGCTCCGTCTTGTCGGGATTCAGCTTCAGGCAACTCGACCTCAAGCAGTCGCCCACAACCACCAGACACCGAGTGAGCACCAAGACTGCAGAGTCTGAGTCAGATGAAAAAGAGAGGTAGAGTTGGGTGTCATCAGCATATTGATGACACCAAACCCTCTCATGACCTCACGCAACGGCTGCACATACACATTGAACAGGAGAGGGGACAAAATAGAACCTTGCAGGACTCCACATGAGAGGTCCCAGGGAGACAATGAACAGTCCCCCAGCACCACTCGCTGAGTTCTCCTGGCCAGGAATGAATGGAACCATTCAAGAACAGTTCCGTCCACTCTGACTCGGTACCGCAAACGAGTCACCAACAATCTGGGTCTTCCCATTGTTACTTGTTAGCTTTCTACTATATTTTGTATGTCTGTGTCCGGTGATCTTATTATACTTGAGTCTTAAATTGGGCTCACACAGGCAAAATCTTTAAGAACCCCTGCTCCAGGCAAGAGTGATTGACTGGGTGGATTATACTTTCTGAAAGAGTAGAGGAAGGCTAGTTTTTACACCATATTTAGGACAAGGACTCCATGTATTCTGTGTTTCCACAAGGCCCTAATTTTGTATGAAGAATATAATGGAGGAGACCTTTTTTATTTATTTATTTTTGAAGTTGTTTTTATGGCTATCTTTTTGAAAACCTGTATTTCAAAAAGAATTTTTGTAATAACTACTTTAATTATTTGAGGCAGTATGTACATTTTCAGGCTATACAAGGTCCTTCCTCAGGCATGTAAGATGCCAAATTAATTATTTGAAGTACCATTTTCAAAAGTAGTGTTGGCTCTTAAAAAGCCACGTCTCATGTTAAATCTAAAGGTAGATGTTTTTGAAAATATTATATCCAGAGCCAAGTACAACACATGTATCTGTGTTCAACAATACCGTTTTGGACATTAGAACCTGACTTCTGTGCAGGATTTGATACTGATCAAGGCAATGGGGTCATCTGTTTGGCTAAAGTCTGCCTTCCCTGCCCAGGCTGATCAAGTACTCACCTGGACTAAGGATAGCAAAATCTGGCTCTTCATGTCCATTTGACTATCCAACAGAGAAGCTCAAAGAACAAATTTTGATTCTGCGAAGTTTATTCTTATGAGCATGGCAAATCTAGTCATGTAGCATTTGATATAAAAATAATTCCCAGTGTGAGACTTGAAGCTAGAACATTGTGACCCAAGGCACATGGTAACCCTGACAGTAAAGCGTAAACAGTTTCATCCTTTATTATGTCTCCTGTAATGGAAAGTGTGTTGACTATGTTTCATGTTTTGCTATCGTTAACATTCTTTAGATAGCACTGAGTAATTTATACACAAGCCAAATAATTGTCTGGCTGTATTTAGATTGGTGATTTTAACAAGACAATACAGAGGAAAAATAATTACTTTGTTATGTTTACTAGAGTGATTTTGTGCATTGGTTTGAGCAGGAGGATCCTTGGGAATGAGTTGCAGATCAATGTCAGGCTCCTCTTCACCTAAATCTGAAATTCAGCCACGTCTTGATTGACGAATGTGGTGTCTGGGTCCCGCACTGTGCAAGCGCCTCCTATGTGTGCATAGATACTGCATAGCAAGCACATAGTGGGAAATTAGTTGATGTAAAAACAGGGGTCCTGTTCACACGAGACACCGCCACCCATCTCCACACAGTTTTGCTGTGTGGAGCTGGGTGGAGACACCCGTGTGAAAGCTGTGGGGGATGAGTGGAGGGGTGCGCATGCTCCCACGCTACACCCATCATCCATGCACAGAGCAATGGGCTCCAATGCCCAATGCTCCATGGGTAGAGATGGGTGTGCACCCATGCCAGCGGGAACAGACACACACCCATCCCCCCACCCACCGTGGTCCATTTAAGAACGACCAAGGTCTTGCACATGTGCAGTGTAACAGTTAAAAACACCAGCTGATTGCAAGTACAAGGTGTATCCTATCCTAATAGCATGGGACTGTAGATTGTGACAAAGGCCTTTTGTACACGGGGAGGGGGGTAGGCCGGGGGGGTGGGTGGCGCCCATGTGAAAAGGCCCTTAGAAGAGGCAAGCAAAAGAATCGTGCCCATAAAGTATATTCCACATTTATTTCCTTGCTTTTTAAGCGCATTACTGCAACTAGGATTTTAGATTAAAAACTGAGCAGAAAAGCCTTCAGCATACAATTGGGCAGATGATATTTGGTTATTTGAAGACCTCAAAAATGTAAGAATACCTGAAAAAATAGAATTTATTGAACTTCCCATTAAGTCTCTGCCTTTATAATCAGGTCATAGAAATCATTCAAGGGGATGAGTGTATTTTGCTGTGTTAAACTGCTGCAAAATCCTTTCCCAATACAATTGAATGTTTCTTGGGCTTTCATCTGATGCAATTAAACTGTCAGAAATATTAATACTGATGCAGATGAGCATTTCAGTTAGTTCTGATTTACTCTGCTAGGCAAAGCATTTCTAACACGAACCTAGTCCCATTAGAGAGCTGCTCACAACAGCAAAATTTGGTACCAGTAATGGGATGAGAGGAACTGAAACAAGGGCTATCATTTATGTCAACTTATTCATTCTAGCATATTCCCCCCCACCCCACCCCCCAACATAGGTAATTCTTTTCTTCTTTAATTAACGACATTTTTCTTTTCTTTTTTTATCCTTCAAAAAGCTCTTACTTTTGCTAATTCTACCAAGGTCCATAATATAGAAAAATTAGGGAATTGTTTTGTGTGTGTGTGTGTGTGTGTGTGTGTGTGTGTGTGTGCAAAACTAGTTTTTTAAATAGATGCTGTATATTAGTCAGGATGATTTATCTTAAGAAAATGGGTAGAGTTGGGTACCTGCAGTAAAGTACATTATGTGATTTATGTACCAGATGTTTGCAGCATGGCTCCTGATTAGATGGTTTTGTTTTGCTTTTAAGGTGAGGATGACTTGCTCAGTCCTCCCCAGGACACAAGCACAGGGTTGGAGGAAGTGATGGAACAGCTTAATAATTCTTTCCCAAGTACAAGAGGTAAGCTTTAATATTCTGAGACCAACAGTAGCAGTTAAATGATATGGATTCTTTAAAGCTCTCACAGTATAAGATACACATAGGCTGTTTTCACACGAAAGCCCCTCCCCCCACACACATGCGTGCGGGTGGGGGGGCGCCCATGTGAATGCCATAACGGGTGCAGGGGAGATGGGGGGTGCCTGGAGGAACGCCGTGGGTGGGGGTGCGTATGCGCTACTATGCTTCACCCACCTCCACCCATCACCCACGCACGGTACAACGGGCGCCAATGCCCGCTGCTCTGTGCATGGAGATGGGTGGGGGTCTGTGGGAAAGCACCCACACACACCACGCCCCCGCACTGCTGGCTTGTTTGAAAAGGGCTATAGATATGCATAAAAAGATGCATATGGGAAGCAGAAAGAGATTGAGCACAGCAGAGAATTCTCTCTCTGGCTGCAAATTTCCTCCAAGAGTTATTAAAACAAAAATTTCTAGCTATGAAATGCCTGTGCGACATGCAGGGGACAGAATACCAACAGTCTCAAGATCCCTGCCAGTAGTACATACACCAAATCTAATTCTGTTATGCAATTTCCTTCTTTCTTATTTCCTTTTTCTTCCTTTTCTCAAAATTTATGTCTGCTCTCTAGCTCATTAATTACAGCCAAACTTCGCTATAATGAAACCAGCTTATAATGATCCCATATTTATAACAATCCCAACTTCAGGAATGATTGCTATCAGTTGTATATCATCAAACTGTCTTATAGCAAACACCCTGATATGGTGGATTTTACCCTGGGCCCACATGGGTCTGTCATGCTGAATTTATACTGTATGTAGCATTTTTTCCCCCCGTCTCTGAAGGCAAAACACAAACTGAATTATGTTAAAGCATGAGGCAAACTTTCACACTAAAAGGCAACGCTATTTGGCTAGTAGAATAGGTATTGTAGTGGGATGGTCGGGGGCTATTTCTCGGTATAGAAAAGAATACCTCTTTTGAAAATTCATATTTTACTGAAGCTCAGTTTCCATATTTGTTGTATATAAATACATTCATTCTTTGGATTGTGGTTACTAACAGGGTTGGGCAAAATTCCTCACCTCAAGAACTGCATACCAATATATTCATATTGCTGAGAGCCACAAGATACATTTTCATGCCCCTTTGAAGCACCTCCCAGGATGAGCCCTTCCTACTTTGTGACTGGATGACAGAGCCAGTGCTCTGTGATCCTTGCTGCTGAGATTCTGAGGAGCTACTGAGACTGAGGTGCAGTGAACTGAGATGTGCAACCAGTAAGGGAGTGTGGGGCCTGAGACTGGCCCTGGCCAAGAGCCATATTTGAAATGCCTGAGAGCCACACGTGGCTTCTGAGGCTGAGTTCCCACCTGCGGCAGCAGTGGCGGCAGCGGGAGGGGCGAGGGAAGACGCGGCAGCGTGGAGGAGCCGGCAGATGGGAAAAGAGCCGGTGCGAATGGGGATCTGCCGCAGCTTCTCTCGCGCATGTCATGGTGCAAAATCCTGCCCTGACATGCGTGGGAGAAGCCACGGCAGATCCCCGTTCACACCGGCTCTTTTCCCTTCTGCCGGCTCCTCTGCGCTGCTGCGTCTTCTCTCGCTCCTCCCACTGCTACCACCGCTGCCACAGGTGGGAACGCAGCCATAAACTCAGGGTGTTAACAAGCGAGATGTTGCCCCACATTTGCCCCTGTTAGCCCCATATTCACTTGCTCGTGCATCATGTGGCTGTCAGATATTCACTCTGGAGCCGCTCCACATGGTATCAACCAAAGAAATGTGGACCTCGCTGTGAGAGCTAATGGTGGGCAATGAGCTCCCCTGCAGCCTCCCCATCTCCCCTGTCTGTTGAGGTGCGCATGTATATTTAGCACTATGGAGTCACGGGCGCTAGCCTTGAACATCGGGCGAGCGACCACAGCTATGGAGGAAGGCAACGCGTGGGCAGTCTGTGGCAGGGAGGAATGCCCTCCTGTTTGTTTTGACCCCGCGCGGAGCAATTGCAATAGGGGGCCATGAGCTCCAAGGGGCTTCCCCTCTCATGTATTAACATCCATAGTTTTCCCACCTCTGCTATTTAACACATTATACTACCAAGAGAAATGATTATATTCAGGACTGGAGATATCTTTGACAGGTAGCTACAAAGAGTGAATTTTAACTCTTTCTGTAGAAGACTCATTCAAGGTTTTCACTCCAGTTAAGACCTTTTCCTCTTTTATGGATTTAAGAACATAAGAAGTGCCAAACTGGGTCAGACCAATGATCCATGGAGCCCAGCACCTCTTTCCGACAGTGGCCAATCTCAGTCACTTGGAAGAATTTCCTCAAAGGTCACTATGGGGCAATCCATTCTTTGTTGTTCACTGCCAGCTCCCAAGAGTAAGAGGTTACATTCCCCAAACGTACCTGGCTAATAGCTGCTAATGAACCTATCCTCCAGAAACTTGTCCAACCCTTTAGTAAACTCAGCTATAAGTTTTAAGTGGTGTATAGGCTTCATGTTGGCCCTTGTCACAGAGGTGACTTCTACCTCAGGTGTATTTCTCAAGAAAAGAAATGCCTACTGTATCCCATCCAGAACTTAATTTCAGAGAAAAACCATCCTACAAAAGCTGTTCTGATAGGGCTGGCTCAAGCAGTGGAAGGTGAAAGTTGGAGAATTAAATGGAGAATTAATACGTGTGCCCTACATTTGTGTTCCACATTACACTCCTTATTTAGTCGTCTCCGAGAGAAAATAAATTTTAAATGCTGCGTCTTAAAATCCATATATAGACACCTCAGTATGCAGCCTGATTTTCATGGGCACTGACATGTGCTGCCCGCATTGCTTTCAGTGGGATTTTTGAGTGTCCATCAATTCTTCAAGTTTGCCCAGTTACACATGGGTGTTTAAGTATTAATTTAGAAGCTTAGTTTCAAAAAAATTAAATAAAATGGACCATTATTTTTAGATTACATTCAATTCAGAACTGAAGAAAATTGATCAATAGTGCCCGTTTCCTAAACTATGTACAAGGGTGATATTTCATGCAATTGTCACCATTCTGTACAGCACCAGGTCACACGATTGGCGCTATATAAATGTTTATAATAATAATAATAATAATAATTTTAAAAGTCCCCATTTAGCACTGGTGGATACAGTAGTGATTTCCTGTACTCAAAGTGGGAAGTAACTACATATTTCAGGTACTATTCTAGTGACCCAGAGCAAACAGTTTTAATTTAATTTTATTGCTTTTATTTTTATGATGTACAACTCATGAATAAAACTGACAATATGGAAATATTGCATAGTACCTATTGCAAGAAGTGATAAAGGATGTTTGCAATATAGCAATCAGCATGGTAGTATTAGAAAATAAATTTAACTGTTCATTTTATAATATCCCAGGAGTGCCAAGCGTGATGTTATAAATATGTAGAAGAAGTGTTTCCCCTTATCTTATTCCTCTGTTCAGGAACTGCATTAGAAATCTATATTATATGATGTTCTATAAGAGATTACAGAAAAAAATATATTCTGTATGAAGAAATATCTGTACCTGATGAAAGTACAAGTGATAAAATATTTGTGGGGGCACATCTCCTGCTGTAGCATATGAAAATAAATTAGAATATCAGATGTTTGACTTATGATTTACAGTCAGAGACAGACGGAGTCAGAAAGCTAAATTGCCCTACTGTTCATGGACATGTGTGCACAGTCCATCAGCGTACCACACACTACATTCTTTTCACAGAGGCCCTTTCCACAATGGCGACACCCCCCCCCCACCGCACACGTGTGCAGGTGGGGGGATGCAGTGGGGGGGCGTCCATGGCAACAGCACCTGCAGTGGGGGGGGTGCGTACGTGCTCCCGCGTTCCACCCATCACCCACGCACAAGGCAACGGGCTCCAATGCCAGTTACTTCATGCATGGAGGTGAATGGAGATGGGTGTGCACCTATGGAAACGGCTGCATACCCACTTCCACCCACCGTGGGCACGCACCCATCCGCACACCCACCACGGCCCGTGTGAAAAGGGCCATAGTTTTGTACACCTCTAGCCTAGCCACCAGAAAAAACACACTGTAGTGGCTGACACAAATGGTTCTGTGTGATTCCCAGACTATGTAATTACGGATGATGTTCCAATCTCCTTGTTGTTCCCCCTTTCCAAAGAGACACATTAAGTTTATTAGTCTCTCAAAAATGTTATTGGGGGGAACGCTCTGACCATAATCAAGGCTGCTCACTCTATTCCCTTCACCAGTCTTCTAATCCTAAAATAAAACCAGTTCATTCTACCACCCAGAGTGATGTGTGCATGTGACAAAAAGGCCTCCAAGTTGATTTTATTCTGGGCTTCAGACAGAAATGCTGAATGTTTTCGGAGTCTTTTCTTCTCCTCCCAACCTTTCCAGCAAATGAAATTATAAATGAAGGTAATGGAGTGTATTTAGTTGGGAGGTTTGGAGGGGGTGTGTGTTTACAATGTACTTTGTTTGGTACTACAAAAGATGCCAGCGTAAGAAACAGACACAGCTCAGATGTAACTTTTTTATACAGTGCCCTAGATTACCCAACACCTGTCCCAAACCTACGCTGTGAAGGCATTGTGGGTTGAGAAACAGACTAACTTCAGCTCAGAGAGAAGGGAAGTTCAGGCTAATGATGATGTTGGATGCTTCCCAACTGCTCTTCAGCTGATTTGCACGCTAAGTTAAAATAATTTTGGTAGGCAATTGGAGAAGTTACTCGTTTATACTTGCAACACTGCTGGGCCATAAAGTTGTCCTGAGGCCTAGAAGAAGACTGATGATTTTTTCTTCCAGTTGAATCATGACCAGTGATTTTTCCTGCATTTTATTATCATCACAGTTCAAGAACTATTTCTATCAATTGCATATTGCCAAATCCTATTGTAATGAACACCCTGATAAAATAAACTTTTTCTCTGATGACATGGAGGTCGTGTATTTAGTTAAATGGAGCTTTATTTCATTTGATTTATATAATCTTAAATAGAATCCCACCATTTGTAGAAACGTCATTCCCACTATTTCTTGATGCTCTGTTGGATCAGGGCCTGTGTATTCCTGGTTGTGGCGAGGGAAGCAATAGCATGATTGTGTAGTCTCAGTACAGGATTGAAAGTTTAGAGTTCTGGATAAGTTTACTCATTGATGTGTAAGAAATGATCGACTTAGGTCCAGTTCACATAAGCTGAGTGTGTCTCAGTGTTCCCATTTGTAACAACAAGTAGATAACAATACATACAGCTATACTGTTGTGAATGAATGAGTTAAAGTGTGTGGAGCCCCCTCAAGAGTGGGGTTCAAAATTAGCAGCAGTGCTATTATTTTGTTTCTTTCTAAGATGAGTCACTTCAGCCCTCAAGCCAGTAGTACTAGAGGGCATCTGGAGTCTGAGTAGTAGACAACTAAAAGAAAAAATACATTACGTTAAACAACCTTTCACAGAATTGGAAAATGAGTGGCTGAAGGAAACAAAGTGCAGTAGCTGTCCCATATTTGGAATTAAGAAAAGCATACTTCATAAAATGTAGGGGACAGATTAATTCAAAGTGCCTTAAGTAACAAATATCATGAGTCCTGAGACCAGTCTGTAATAATTTAAAACAAGGGGCAAATTAGAAGTGATGGCCAGTAAGTTACTGCGGATGGTTTACCTACCAGATCATCTGAATTAATGATCGGATGGAGGGGGTAAGAACAGCACCTAAAATTCACGAAAGATACTAAACTTGAGGGCTGCGAACACCAATCTTCTGGGAAGAGGAATACAAAAGGCTCTAAGAAGGCTGGAAATGGGCAGAACAAAACAAAGCAAGACTCAGCTGGAAAGAATGCAAACTAGTAATCTGAATCGCACACTTAATAGGAGAGAAACACAGGAGCAATACTGAAAAACACCAATGTATGTTAGTGGACAGGAACTGGACAAGAGTTTTCAATGTGATAGAGAGATCGTGGATACCGTGGAATAGTCCTCAATGGAATTAATGCAAGATGGTTTCTTTGAGACTTATTAAAAAATAATTTAAAAAAATTATATAATATCCAGTGGGGTGCAGTCCTTGTTTGCAGGAGATGGCCTGCTAACTTAACATGATTTTTCCATCTCTAATTTCTATAACTGTGATTAACTGTGATTAAAAGGGCATCAGGATTTGTTACCATTTATTCAGAATTAATTTTAGCATATTTATTTGAAAGGAGTATAACTCAGGCCTATGTAAGCAGACCTTTGCAGGAAAATAGGTGACGTTGTTATATAGTTTGCCTCCTTTAATTTAACCTTTCAGCAGTTCTTAGCAAGTTTTAAATAATACAGAACGATCTCTGTGTTTGCTGCAGAGCCAAAGGTTGGTGCTGAAAGCAGTTTAATTTCTGCAATGGGAATTTCTGCTGAGTACCTGATGATTGCTATCCTTAAGGAATTTTCCTTTCCTTTTAATCTATTAGGTTCCCATCCATGTTCCCATTGATGTGCTGCTCACAGCAAATTCATAGCTGCTGCAGCTGCCTCAGACAGCTGCTGTGCTAACTCGGAACAGATGTCAAAGCCAGAGGTCTGACATTTAGTGGAAATGTACTATTAAATACCACCTTAGTGGTTTATTTAACCCTGCTAGATAATGGGCCACAAAGGAAATTGTTTTCACACTATACTTGTGTACAAATTACAGGGTCTTCAGGGAGATTGCTTACAGCAGGTAGAGATCTTACATTTTTTGGGTTTGACAAATGAGAAGAAAAGAAGTGGGTGTGTATGTGGGTGGGTGGGTTTTGGTTGTTGGATTTTTTAAAGGCCAAATTCAGAACTAGCATTACCACGTAATTCATGGCTCCAACAGCATAAAGGGAACTGCTGCCTCTTGTCCCAAATCTCAGTGTGATCCAGAATGTGATCCCTTTGAATTTTTTGGAAATGTTGTTTATGAATGACATTTGCAAAACTGCTTTTACTATTTTAATCCCTAGCATTAGCCGTATTCTCCTACTAATCTTAATGAATTGTGGAGACAAATCCCTGCTTACAGCATTGACAGTATAAACCCATAGGTTTTTTAAATGATGGCAGCAAAGCATAGAACATCATTGCTCAAGCTCCATCTTGCAGTTTTTACACAGAATTGGTGGAAGAATCTTCTGAGCCACACATGTAAATAAATGAATCCAAGAACGTGTCTTAAATTTTATGAGCTACTCTTGTAACTAATATCAGCAAGGGAAAGGTGGGAGAGCCTACTCTTAGCTAATGGAGGGCAGGAAGAGAAATCAGTGCCAGAACTTTTCCTGTAAACTTAATGGTTTAGTAGCACTAGAGAGAGAGAGATATCGATCTGAAGTCTTTCTCAAATTTCCTCTTTCTTGGTAGAGGCCAATTTATGCCTTTGCAAAAATCTTCCACACTGTGAGGACAACCCCCCTCCCCCCCCCCGGCATGTGTGTGGGATCACTCGTTTGAAGCACTTTCCCCCTCGAATGGTACCCCCGCACCCCCCCACCCCCCGCACTGATCATGGACCACCATGCCACCCCATCTTGTTTAAAAACAGCCATACTCTCTTTCTAATCATAGAAACAGGGGAATCCAGCAGCCTGCTTACGCCAACCCCGGTGCACAGCTTGAACACGCATGCTCATATAGATTCGCACGCAGTGCTGCATGCACAGCACAGCTGCTCAGGGCAAAAGTGCAACCCTGGCCTATCTAACCCGCCCCGGGCGGCTGTACTGCGCTCGCAGCACCACATGCGCATCTGAGCAGGCACATTCCGGCTCTGCGCCGCACATCGGGGTCGGTGTAAGCAGGCTGCTGGATTGTCCCATTTCTGTGATTGGAAAGAGAGTATGGGTGTTTTTAAACAAGACAGGGTGACGTGGTGGTCCGTGATCGGTGCGGGAAGTGGGTGCACAGGCACCATATGGGGAGGGAAGTGCTTCAAACGAGCAGCTCCACACACCGCTGCCCCGTCCATGCACTGCCCACCCTGTCCACGCATGTGGCAGTCCAGCTTCTTTTCCCGGAGTGCTCTGTGCATAGACTTGGTGAGCAGCATGTGGGTCGTGGGAGCATGCACCCCCATGCACCCATATTCAAACGAGTCCTCCCCCATGTGGGCGGTGAGTGTCCATGCATGGGGGTGTCTCGTTTAAAAACACCCTATGTCTGTATATCTAATGTTGATGTGGAGTTTGCAGTAAAATTGCTCTACAGATAGTTGTTGGCGTAAAACTTTGATAATAGTGCCAAAGCCAACGAGTAAGATCTTTGATCTGCTGAGAGGTCATACAAGTTAAATCCTTGTGCCAATAAATCTTAAAGAAGTCTGTGGGGAAACCTGCTTGTTTCTTGGCCAGTTCCTGAATAGTCTTTTCCTTCATCATCATTTGAACACAGGTGAGCAGATGGACTTCACAATCTGTTTGGAAGGAATCTACTACTGTGCACAGTATGGATTCCTTGGGGCAGAGCTATATTAGCACCCTGTGTCGAGTCTTGCAATAGTTGTCACTGCCAGTGGAGATTCGAGCATGGGCAGATCAGATAGGTTCAGAACACTGCAGAGTCTAGGCTTCACTTTCTCTTCCTAACTCGTCCCCCTCCTCCTCTCTGCCCCTCTCGGTTGGGGTTCCCCAAGGCTCTGTCCTTGGCCCTCTCCTCTGTCCAAGCTCGTCTCACCAACTGTCTTTCTGATATCTCCGCCTGGATGTCTCAACGCCAACTTAAACTAAACATGGCTAAAACTGAACTCCTTATCTTCCCACCAAATCCTTCCTCTCCCTCTTCCCTGTTAATTGCCATTGACCAGGTCTCCAGCCCCCTTGTCCGCCTTGCCCCCACCCTCCACACCTTCAAGTTCCTCCTCAAAACCCACCCCTTCCGCTCCACCTTTCCTAACTCCTGCTAATCATCCCCACCCAGGATTATCCCCTACCTGTTATCTGCAAACTCCTATTTACTGTAACCAAGCCAAGAACGTGTACCTGAGTTCTCACATCCTCGTGAACGTTGCATCCCTTGTCTCTCCCTCTGTTCCCCCTTCCCTGTCTCCCCTCCTTCTGTCTTTAAATTGTAAGCTCTCGGGCAGGGACCGTATCTGTTTTATTCTCTGTAAAGTGCCAGGTACATTTCTGGTGCTATATATAAATGCTTATATTAATAATTAATAATAGATTCAAGTTGTGTCCTTTATAAAGTTTCTCCAAAAGCGCAAACCAGAAAACAGCAGGGCAATGAATATGGTACCCCTCAAATAGCCACACAGTAGATGAGAAAACACAAATAGGAAAGGTACCAACTAAACAATTGAACAAATATATTCAGCGTATATTGTCAATAAAAGTTATTTTACAGTCGGGATCCAAAGTTTATCAGGTAATGTACAAAATTATTCTGCAAAAGAAAAAAAATATATAATAAAGTTTTAAATAGATAAAAATAATAAAAATTAACGAACGATGTTAATATATGTATCGATAGATAGATATAGTTTGTTAATTTGTATTATTTTTATTTGTTAAAACTATATTTTTTGTTAGTTTTTTAAGGTTTATTTCATTTTATCTGTTTTTTAAGATTTTTTTATAGGATGGTTAGTTGGTTTATATTAAGTTGTTTTATATTGTTAAATGGTGTTTTACCCTGTGAAAGGCCACTCACTGGGCTCGATCCCATGCCCTGTGGATTGCGTACGCACACAGCTGCGCCAATCTGCATTGAGGGCATATTGTGCCCTGCAGAAACTGCATGCATCTGCACGTATGTGCGTGCGCACACAATCCGCAGGGCATGGGATCGCAGCCACTGGCATGAGTTATTATTTTAGATTATTATCATTGTTGAATGAAGCTCTGAAGAAGACCAATTATTGGTTGAAACATTTTAGCATCACACATTGGCCATTTTTACACGGATGCCTCTCTTGCCCGCCCCTCACCCCTACCCCCTCCCGGTTTGTGGGTGTGGGGGCAACTGTGTAAACACCACAGTGGTGGGTAGGGTGATGGGTGTGCGCCCATGGGAACACCATGGGTGGTGGGTGGGGGTACATGCGCACTCTCACACAACACCTACCTCCACCCATTACCCACCCATGGAGCCATCGGGCAAAACAGAGGAGGCTCTGTGGGTGGAGGTGGATGAGAGCCCATGGGAAAGGCTTCCCACCCACACCCAACCACCGCCGGCGCACACCCGTCCACCCACCCAGCAGTTTGTTTAAAAATGGCCAATATGGTTTTTAAAGATTGAGTCACATGAAGACTAAGGGTAATTTCAGATGTGATGGGCCTTTCAGCCCCCCACACTGAACCCTGGAGCAGGATCCATCTCAGATCCCGGTCCATGATCAGACCGGCCGTCCATCAGACGTGCCTGCCTGATCGCAGAGGGGAATCTCGGAGCGGGTGGGCCTGCGCGGTGTGGCGTGCAGCCCCTCAGCCCCCGTGCGTCCATGTCCACCCCATCCCGCGGTTGGGACCTGATTCTGGGATGGGACTGGCAAACAGTCGTTCATTGTGGCCATTGCCAGCTCCGGCCCAGATCGTGGCCAACCTAGCCATGGTTCTGGAGGTGAGGCTGGCCTCACCTCCAGAACTGTGATCAATTTGATCCCGGCCAGGTGTTCACTGTGGTGAACATCTGGCTGGGAGCAAATAGACGTTCACAGGATCACAGCCACCACCCTGAATCCACTGTGATTCAGGGTGGTTAACTGCGATCCCGTAACGTCTGAAATAACCCTAAGAAGAATTTTGGGCATTACTTGTTAAACTTTGGATCCCAATTTGAAAAAACTTTTTTGAGGATATATGCTGAATTTGTATTGTAGACTGGTATCTCTGTTAAGGTTATACATAAAGTAGCTATTACGTAATACATTTGTTTTTTATATATTTGTTCAATTGTTTACTTGGTACCTTTCCTGTCTGTGTGATTTCTCTTCTCCAAAAGCATACTAAACTCCTGAAGGGAATTCACATAATCTTTTTAACTTTAATGCATGAACAAGAATGCCAGCTGGATAGTCTTATGTTTTAAGTGCAAAAATAGGATATTCAAAACAGATATGAATGTAACAATGTCTGAGTAGGTTAATTATAAAGTCAGGGAGTGAAAATTTTAGAACTAATAGTGGCTACTAATAGTATTTGAAATCGATAGACTCTTCATGCTCAGTTAGCAAATGGATTTAGAATGTCTGTGCTATTCCTGCCCTTAATGAAAGGCTTTATCTGTTGATCTCAGTCTGCTTCTTCACTACCAGTGTACTTATTATGTTAAAAATAAAAGATAAGAATTTTTATACTTTCTCTGGGTCAGATCAAGATTCAGTTGCTAGTGTCTTCAAAATGCATTCTGCATCTTTGGTTTATTTAACTTAAAATAAGAGTTTACATTGCTTACTGAGTTGTCTGTGCATTAAATTCCTAAATGAAGGGTAAAGTGTTTCTATATTTATGTATGGTTTTGTTTTCTTTTCTTTCTGATACCAATCCCTCTCCCTTTGTCTGTAACAAAAGGAAGAAATATCCCTGGAAAGCCAATGAGAGAGGTTAGTGAGATTGAAGCTCACTGCCATGGCTTCTGTTTGTCACATCCTGCTTTCTGTGTCTGGCATTTGTGTGACAGCATTGTGTGTTGCCAAGTGTATTACACAGGTGTGCTCTAACATACAATACAATACCTCTCAACTTTCAGTGGGGAAAGTATTACAACAGGAGCGTGCTTCTCCTCCCATTAAAAAGGAAACTCGGAATGGGGATAGGAGGAAATAATACGTGTGTGTGTGTGTGTGGCACATGTGGTGTCACTGGCCTGTACTCTGCTGCTGTGAAGTTCATGTATCTAAGCAGATTTTCTTTTATACCTACCTGCTTATGGTATCAAGGGAATAACAAGGTTCATACGTCTTTCATTTTAGAAAAAAGATGGTTGAGAGGTATAGAAGACTCACAAATTTCTATAGCTTGCAAGTTCAATGTTGCACTAAAAAGAATGCTACTAACATGTGCAGACTCCACTGCATTATATTGCATTGAAATGGAGGTATATTCAGTGTGTACTTTACAAATTATGGTGTTGGTGAAAATAGATTTATATAATACTTTCGGTTTTCAGAATTTGTACTTTTCTGATGGTTTCAGGACTGAAAATGTTTGATGCTGTGTTGTCCTATTTATAGCTAAAGTATCCGAAGCAACTAGTTTACTCTTAAGATGCTCTTCACTCTCCCACCAGGTGGAATGTTTGAAAGATGAATAGCCAAAAAAATTATTATTTAAGATAAAATATTCAGAAGCTGTTTTAGTACAATCGTAGAGAGCCTCAGAATGACCTTTCTGAATATCATGCAGATATTCATGAAAGTGCTCAGCATTAACAAGGCAGGAATGGAAAGACATGAGGCAATGGGGAAAACTCAGTGAATACAGGTCCCTGGCTATAGGATATTCTGCACTTGGGTGGGTGGTAAACACAAAATGGGTATTAGTTACAAAGTGGTTTATTTAGGTAAACAGTAAACACAATGGGTATTTATTTACCAGTATAGCTGATGCAATTGCACCAAAACAAACCTGGTTTGATTGGCCCAACTTCACCTGGGGTAGAACACAGTTGCAGAGCACGTACAATTTGTATCTGTGTTGCTTTGCTGGTAGACAAAATCTCTACCATAGGCAAGCCCTTCCTCAAGGGAGATGCCTGGTGCTGGTTTATGAACTTGAAAGGATTATCTGACATTTCGTCAAGCAGATTGCACCTGTTTAAAAATTCCATGGAAATGATTTAGTATTCAATTCTGCTAATTAATGGCCCTCCAGGATTGCGGATTGGGCTCCATTTGAGCAGAACAGGCCCTTGATATTTATTGTTTTCAGTTATATTTATACACATCATTAACAAGGAAAGAATGCTGTTTGCGTGTGTTTGATTATTTATTTATTTATTATTTTTTAAAAACTGCTATTGCCCTGGGCTTAGGGATGTGTGAAAATTGCAATTAGCAAAATAACAAAGTCTTAATCCTGCAAAGTACTGAGCACTCCCAGGAATGTTTAGTGCTCATCTCCTGTTTAAAATGAATGGCAGCAGGAGGTTGGCATCTGCTTGCATAAAAGGATAGTGGCTAAAAGGCCAGACTCACATATATATGTATTGAAAGTTGGCATCACTTAGCCGTAGCTTAGCTTTCTACTGCTATGTAGATGGTGTGTGAGACTGCAGTTAAAACGCCAGATTGCAGTGCCTCTTCCTATACTGAGCAGTGCCAGTGATTTCAAGCTAGTATTCAACATGAATAACTTATCAGAATCTGACCCTCAGGCCAGGAGGGTTTTTTTTGACCCTTGGGGGAGAAGGTTTAGCAATTTCTACTGCTGAAATATAGATGGCATTATTGTTTTTAAATTTGCTTTCCAGCCTGTCTTTAGAATCTGAACACAGCACATTTATTTATTTCTGAGACAGGCTGTAGTGCGAGATTGATATTCAATTACAGTACCTTCACCCGAGGGCCTTAATTCCAGTACAGCCTCTAAAGCAAATTCAGCAGATATGATACACATCGTACTGTATGTGACTAGAAATGATGCCGTTAGTGTCTGCAGAAATATACTGCTCTCCTGCTTTCAAGGCAAACACCCATGTATCAATATTCATTCCATTTGCACTATGCTACGTTAAATTAATGCTTTCACTGTCTATTTTTCTTCTCTCGTTACATTTGAAGCTGAATGTCGTGTATTTTAAATATCAGGGTCTTTTCATCCTCTTAGTGCCTTCAGCACTGAGAAGCATTTCCCCTCCTTTAGTTTGATGCTCCCAAAAAATTAAAGTAGAATTAATGATATCTTTGGCAGCTCGGCTATATTTAAAATAACAATAATCCTTGGTAAGAAGCTGTAACATGATTTGGACTGTGCCCTTTTCATTCATTAAAGCCAATATTTTTCGCTCCTGCATTTTAAATAGAACAGTATAGAGATTTTAAGTTTCAAGCAATTGTTGTAAAGAAGGCATAGAAGTGTAAAAGAGCTCATGAACTGGGGGTGTCAGCATAATATAGGTAAAACAGAAGATGGACATATTGCTGAAACCAGTAAGTGTATCTGTAGTTAAAAGTTAAGATTGTCTATCTTCCATTCCTACAGTTTCTGAATCTCTATGATTTTAGACTGTAGTAGCTTTTAATCCTGTTTATGTCTCTACCATACGAGAAAGTAAAGAAAACTGTTACTCAAATGAGCAAAGAAAAAGCTGCTAAGAAAGGGCTTGTGACTCCAGCTTGAAACGAGTACCCCTAAAAATCCCACCATGAGTCTACCGGTCAAATTTCTGGTACCCAATTCCAACCAAATATTTCAAATACATTTCAGTATCAGAAGCAGCTTTTGATCAGGTAACCAAAATACTGACTACTGGCATACCGAAAATCCTAATTTTGCTATTTTGTCCTGGATCTCAAAACTTTTCAGGAAAATTCAGGATTTTGGTATACTGGTTGTTGGTATTTTGAGTACTCGAATGGTACCCAAAAATGTATTACACATGGGTACCAAATGAGGTACCTGTTTTAGCTCTATGTTGTGACAGAGTCAGGAACTCAGAGAGCTTACTCATTTTGCTCTCTGGCCTGAGCAGTTGGTGTGGAGCACAGTGAAGAAATAAAGCACTTCCTCCTAAGATCAAGGAAAGAACAGTGAACTTCCAAGCCACAGCTCATTCTGTTGTGTGTGCCTTAGACAGAGTAGCTATGGGTCACATCCTATCCCAGGGCACAAGGCAAAGTTACAGGTCACCTATGAACGCAGCAGCTGTTTACTGGGCAGGACTGGTCTTAGAATTCGTGGAACCCAGGACAGGTAAAATGTGGGCCCCCTGGTGGCCCCAACCCTTTGGGAACACTCTCCCCAGGACCTTACCAGTGGTCATGCTCGGGGCCCCATTGTGAGAGTCAAGACACCGCACCCTGCCCTAGTAAAAATAGGGACCACTAGGGAGTCCCCAGAAATAGAGAAAAGAGCGAAGCCAGGGTGGTAGTCCCAGGTTGCCCTATGGTAAAGCCAACACTGCTTATTATGGGTATCACTTAAACTCCTCCCACTCCAGTGACACTGCATGAAACATAGGGTATTTTTAATATGTGATTGCGCTAGTCGCCACCACGCTTTGATCCTGCCCAAGTTGACAGCCCTCACCCCAGGCAGGATCTGGTCCCGCCGCTGAACAAACATGTCGGCGGCTTGAGCTAGGGAGGGGGTGGGGTGCAGACATGGTCCACATGACCCCGGCCCCCGTGCTGCTCAGCGCGGCCACACCTCCTCCCTGACAGGCCGATGTAGTGGCCTATGAGGCCACTGTGCCCGCCTGGAAAAGCTCTGGCACCTGGCCGGTTAGGTAGAGCAGGCCATCATATGTGACAGTCCACTCTCCCACAGCCCGTGGAATGCTTCCCCGTACCGTGGCAGGGCTAACTCTGGGCTGTGCACTGCAGCAAACATCTGGCAGGCGGGAACAAACATGACACCACCATGGATGGCCATGCCGGAGTTAGCGCGACCACCCATGGTAGCGTCACATTTGAAAAGACCCATACTTTACATGCTAATATGCCATGCTGGAAAATGGGAGGGACAAACTACAGGGAGATACTTAAACCTGAAATGGAACAAATCGTTTTTTAAAAAAAGAGGTTGTGCTGCAGCTTCAAAAGTATGTGATTATAAGGCATTTTACAGATTTTTCTTCTTGCCTCTTATTGAGAAAGACCTTCATAAAGTTTTCATATGGGGATAAATGGCATGATGGCATGTGGAAGTGTAAAAGATTTTATGGATACTCATTTTGGATGTCGGCATAGCTCACTCATTACTCCGAATTTTATTTTTGCTACAGCCACATTTTAGTTATTTTTTAACCAATTTTTAATTTGTTGATTGGTGCTTTTTTTCCTCAGTCCCTGTAAAATCCGGCTACGTTACTTACCATGTATTTGTCTGTGAGTGACAGAAAAGCAATACTAATACATTAAAAGCTTCTGGAAATGGTCTCACATAGCTTTTGCATCAACTCATCTGCAAGAGGATATCACTGCTTCTGATGGGGAAAGGGGCGGGTCACAGCCAGGGAAGAAGGTGACCCCACCTTTCCATCAAATGCCGTAGTCATGTGCTGGGCCAGCTGCAAGAGGAGAGAGCAATCAACTGTGTAGCAGCTGCAAGAAAAGAGAGAGCAGGGGTGCAGGAAGGATCTTTTCCTCTTGCAGCTGCCCAAACAGGCTAGCACTGCTTCTGATAGAAAGGAGGGTCACGGCCAGGAAAGAAGCCTTCTCACTGTGACCTTCACTCAGAGCGCTCTCACTCCCTCATTCACTTCCCTCACAGCCTCCTGTCAGCTGAAAGAGCATCTCTCCTCTAGAAGCCATGCTAGGCGCAACACTATGTTGCCGGCAGACCTGGATGCAAGTGAGGCTGCACGCAACCTAATTAACGAGACATGGCAGCGTGGACTTGCATTAGCGTGCGCTAGTGGCCCACACAGTAGGCCGCAATGCCCCTGGACAACACCGTGAGTGGGGAGTAAGTGGGAATGCGTAGCTGAGTGTGGGCCAACATCCGGCGTTCACCTAACAGAAGGGCAGGCAAACACCCACCTGGTGGGGGCTAGTGCAGGCTATTGTCTTGTTTATTTTCCTCCTAGGTTTTGTTCACATCCTCAAAGTGAATTTGCAGAAAACCTTTTGTCATGAAATATTTGAGGGTCAGTTTTATCATAGGATCCTCTGCCAAATTTAGTCGACATCTATTTAGTTTATATTATTGTTGTTCTTATTAAAAATGTAAATTAAATGTCAACTAATTTTAATTTATATTGGGGGCGATCCCATGCCCTGCGCACACTGTGTGCATCCTGCACGCATGCACCTGCGTGCAAACCGCACACATCTCCATAGGGATTGCATTGTGCCCCGCAGATCCCATGCGGGACCTGCGGAGATCTCACACGGATCCCAATTGGGGTTGTAGCCATTATTAATAATAATATAAATTAATTAAATGTCAACTAAATTTAGCAGAGGCTTCCATGATAACCATGACCCCAAATATTTCATACCAAAAGGTTTTCTGCAAATTATATCCTTTCCCTAGTCAGAAAAGATCCAGTTACATGATGATTTCATAATTCCTCTTTCCATTTAACACACATTCATGAATTCTGAGATCATAGTTTTAAAAATTGTCAATTTTTAAATGTCACATATTGGACAGGCAAAGTATCTGGTTAGCCATTTCATTCACATGCTTTCACTTAGTATTGAAATTTGCTGTGGTACATAAGACTCAACTCCTTTCATTGCACATTACGCAGTATATTACTGGATTTACAATCTGATTGTAGCAGCTCTGAAAGCTTTCCAATCTCCATGACAGATTATGATGTAATGGAAAGTTTTCTAAAGAAGAAGGAAGTTAACATTTTTAAAAATTAGTGTTTTGACTTCATATTAAAACAAACCAGCAAGGCTATTTCATAAGGACCTATCTTCGCAAAATTCATTTTCATTCCATAGCTGTAAACGATATGCCAGTATATAACTTTGCATCCTTTATAATGTAGAGGAATGATAAGCAATCACATAATAAGCTAAAATTCCATTAAAATAGTTTATTGATGGCATAAGGCATGTGAGAATAATTTTCCCCAGCATAAACTACAATAAATAATTCATTTGACTACAACCAGTTTCCTTGAATTTACCTACTTTAACATTTTCAGTGAATCCGTGCAGGTTTTTTTCAACTTGAATTTGGCTACAAACCGAGCCTTCACTAGAGACCTGACTCCCATTAACTTCAATTAGCACTACAGAGTGTTCCCTATTCAGCTTTGTTGGTTGAATATAATTGATCCTTTTGGCTTTCACTCACAGGGTAGATTCATTTGCAAGCTCTTGTGGCACATATACTTGCATGTGTACCTTTAAAATTAGGGTTTCTGCGGACATTCATGCACCGGACTTAGAAATTAGTCTAATATGAACATTTGTACACCTGAAAGGTTTGCAGAAGGTGCCTATGGGTGTAAGCATTTCTAAAATCAATTCATTAAAAAACTCAACCCAATGTAAGGAGAAAGTATTTCACAGAATTCAACCAGCTCTGCTAATGACTGTATGGCACACTATTGTGTTTTCATGTTTGCCCTGGCATGGGAATTTTAGAAGCCATATTCCATATTATACGTACATGAGAATTTGTGTTGCTGAAGCTTTGAGAATTATGTGTATACTTAATTGCATGCATAACAATGTTCATAAAAGCTTGCAGTCAAGTTTTCGTCAGTGATGTCTCTTTCCCTTATTTTTCAGGCCACGATGTAGGAAGCCTTTTCCACATGGCAGATGACTTGGGCAGAGCAATGGAAACCTTAGTGACAGTGATGACTGATGACAAGGTGTTAGAATAGCAAGATGTGTTTTACAACTTCAGGTGTCCCGCATGGTTTTTATAATATTCATACAACCAAGAGGATTAGACTGTAAGAGTTTACAAGAAAAAAATCTATATTTTTGTGAAAGGTAGTGGTACTATACTGTAGATTTCAGTAGTTTCCTAAGTCTGTTATTGTTTTGTTAACAATGGCAGGTTTTACACGTCTATGCAATTGTACAAAAATTATATTAAAAAAAAAACTACATGTAAAATCTTGATAGCTAAATAACTTGACATTTCTTTATATGGAACGCATTTCGGGTTGTTTAAAAAAATTTATAACAGTTATAAAGAAAGATTGTAAACTAAAGTGTGCTTTATAAAGAGAATTGTTTATAAAAATCCCCTAAAAATACTACAAAAAAAAAAATAATTGAGGCAGTGCATTTGTTTAGCATCACTTCAGCTCTGTAACTGTACCAGCGAGATATTCATGTTCTGTGTTCTTTTCCTTGCATATATCAAAGAAAGTATTTCGGCAACAACACCAAAATGACTGACTGACATTTCTGATGGTTTGTGTCTGATCAGGGCTGGTGTAAAAAAAAAAAAAAAAATTTTTTTTTTTTTTTTTAAAGTCCTGAACATCCAATTGATGTAACTTTTCACAATTGTCCCAAATAAAATCAATTCTCATATGACTCACCCAGCTAGTTTGCAATAAGATGAAAGAGCACACTACATGACAATGCTATCTTTGGAGCTTGAAAAAAAATGGACCCATTTAATCAGTATCCTATGCTCTAGCTGTTCCTTTTGCAGACTAAGATCATGAATGTTGTTAGTAAAGAAACAAAGGAATTGTCTTACTGGATTAAACCTTTGAACCTTTACTGTCCAGTATCCTGTTTCTGGCAGTAGCAAGCACTTTGATGCTTCAGCAGAACTTTGAAAGACTCATCAGCCACAAGGCTACCTTGTGAGACATCCTACATGGCGATGAGAAGGTGGAAAGTAAGCTTTTCCTAACCATTGCTGCTGAAGATGTTTCCACCCTGAAGCACGAGTTAATTACTCACACTACAAGCTTAGCTTATATAGCTTAGCTACCAATGTTATTAATCATCAAAACCTTCCCCCATCATTCCAGAAACAATCACCCACAGTATCTGTCGCAGCCTCCCTTGGCAACAAATTCCAAGGAGCCACAGTATTTAAAGCAATCTTTGGGAAACAGCATAGAGCAATTAACAGCTGTGCCCTCTGGCTGACATTTGAAGGTAGGTACACTGCTTCGTACGGTGTTGGGTCATCAAGTCAGGGGCCCCAGAAATTTTGTCCCTCCTCCCTCATTTCTCTCTACAAGTAATTCTGCACAGTTAACAATGACTCGAGAGAGATAACAGGAAATGGATGAAACAGTTCAATAGCCGCTCCTCAGGGTAGGTGAGGGGCATGAGGTGCTGTTAGCAAAAGCTTTACCATTTCATTTCCTGTTACCAGCCTTTAATTCCATCCTTGTACCATAGAAGTGCACCATCTGACTTAAGTTACTACTTTGCAAGAGTAAAATCTGTTACCTCTTCTTGTACGAAGTGTAATTAAACTTGGGAGAGATTTTATTTTATTTTTAATGCTAGTTAACATTGAACATGGCTAGTCATGCTATTTCTACCTCACTTTGGTTTTGTGGTGGTCCTGACAATTATGTATAGATGATATTATATCATCACCACTTGTCCATTGTGTGAACAAGTCTCTGTTTTAACAGCAACACATTTACAAAAGAACCCCAAATGTCCGCTTTCATAACAAAACACTTCCTTTTTTTTTCTTTTTTTTTTTAAACACTTTATTTAGAGTGGGTACCCTATATATTTCTCATGACCTTTCTTCAGGAACTGAGATTTAAGGAAGGGATTTATTTTATTTTATTTCTTTTATGCTTATAAGTTAAAACACCTTTAAAAAAACAAAGACTAATGGAGTGCACGTTTGTTTTCATCAGGTTTTGGTTTGTTTTACTTTCTAGACCTTAGTTTTGGAGTGAGTCAAAATATTTAAAAAGCTGAGAGCTTTATTGCTGCTTTTCAAGCATAATTTGGGAGTTACTTTATGTTCCTTATAACCACACAGTATTAAGCTGTAAAACATAATCAGTGTAACTGAATACATAACTGTCATCTGGCATGTTATGTCGTTATCCAGACCGGTTTATTGCTTGGGCATCATAATATATTGTGTTTTAACACCAACACTGTAACATTTACTAATTATTTTTATAATCTTCAGTTTTACTGCATTTTTCACAATATCAAATTTCACCAAATATATGCCTTACTATTGTATTATATACTGCTTTACTGTGTATATCAATAAAGCACGCAATTACGTTATAAAAACAAGTGTAGGTTTTTTATTGAAATCCTGCCTTTATTTTGTGGCTCTCTCTTTTCCAGTAATACTGTCTTTATGGATCTCTGCTGGGCAGCCTGCCACTCCGTCCATTTCTGACTTCACTCCCTAATGTACTGAATACCCCTCAGCAAAGTACTTAGCAGGCTGCATGCTGACGGTAGCACCTATAAAAAAAAAATCCCACATAATTTTGGGAAAGGAGAGGCAGGAATGCTGTGACATCTCATTTTATGTTTTTCATAACAGTTGGTTCTAACCTAAGGCATAAACCTCACACCAGCACCACCTGTGCAGAGTTTGAAATGCATAATGCTGTTTTATGGAGACAGCCTGTTCCAGCTTGAATGTAAACAAAATTCAGTGCAGTCCATGAATTCCTTTGTTCTGTGAAGCAGCCTTAAAATCCACATTGCTGGAATTACTTCTGCTCCCACCTTCCTCTCCTCATACTTCTTCTCTCAAGCGGCATTCTTAAGTGTTTGTCTGCAGGCAGTGCCACATTCTAAAGAAATATCTAGCTACACACAAAGAATCATTGGGCTAGTTTTGTTTTACTCTCCTGATTGTTCGTTCTTGATAGTCTAAGATGTGTGCACGTATGGTTCACTTGACCAAACACCTTCAGAAACTGTCAACAACTAGCTATCTTGCTGAGTTGGAAGGATGAGAGCACAAGAAGATGGCTGTTCCAGTGCTAAGATTCATGTAGATACCAGTGCACAAAACACTAGGGGTGGGAATTCTGGTTCTCCCGAGATCCGATACTGCCGATATTTGGTTGTATCGGCTTAATCCGATATTTACCTGTAGCAGCATATCGGATTTTTAACATTGGCCGTGGTACCGGATTTTTTACATTGCGGCCATTGAAGTCAATAGCCGCAATGTAAAAAATCCAGTACCGCAGCCAATGTTAAAAATCTGGTATGCTGATACCGGTAAATCTGGTACCAGGGAGATCCAATACTGGTACATCCAGTATTCTCCCCGGTGTCCCACCCCTACAAAACACCAACACCGAAGGGCAGCTAACAGCAATGTTTTTCTGCCCAATTTATTAAATAAAAGAGGAAATTGGTGGTTGCACTTTGAGTTGCTATTTGTTCTCCTTAAGCATGATTCCGCAAAGCACTTTCCAGCTCTGACATGTTAAAGCACTGGGTAGCTTTGGGAAAGTCCCCTTCACTTTTCTGTCCTTCAGTTTTTCCATATGAAAAACAATTCTATCAGCCTCCTTTCCAAAGCACGTCTAGCACTTCTAAAACTATGGGTACAGCCACGCAAGATGCTATCCTGATTTAAGCAGCGTTACCCCACATTGGGGCCGTCTTCCCATGCAATACAGTGATTGCATGGTACTGCAGGGGATTATCATCTCCTGTGGGCCAGTCTTCTGGCACATGTCTGCCCCCTGCAAGGTGTAAAACCGGTTTGCATGGTTCACCCCCGGAGACCTATGGAACCGGATCTGTTCCAGAATCCTCTGGGGGATATACCCTCCAATCTTGATGGCCGATCGCTCGATGACCTCATTGCTCTTTGGAACACCTTGTTGGTCAAGGCCATCAACTGAATGGCTCCCAGTTGTCCACTCCCCAAGCTTAGGATGACCTGCGTCAGCTGAACAGGAGGGGAGATGGTTAGAGCAACAGTGACACCGCACTTGTGCTGAAGCTGACCAATTGCAACATAGAGCTGCATTAAAAACCTATCCAATAGCTATGTGAGTAACAAAGAGGAGTTTCTTTGCTACCCTCATATTGTCCGCAAAGTCGTGTCCATCTGAGCTTTTCCAGGTGGTGAAGAGGCTGGTCAGTCTAGCCTCTCTTCGCCTGGAACTGGAATCTTCCAGTGCTCACTGTGACTTGTTTATCTACTATTTTGTGGACAAAACTGCTCGCATCCACCAGGATTTCAACACCACATTTAATGAGGTGGAAGTGCCTGAGGTTATGAATGCCCCATCTGGTCTGGTTTTGTGGGATCTATTTCAGCAGGTATCATCCACTAATGCTGTTGAGTTGCTGGGGGCTGTGAGGGCCATGACTTGTGAAATTGATCCTTGCCCATCCTGGCTGGAAAAAGCCAGCTGGGAGACATTAAGGCCATTGCTGGCGGGGATTGTCAATGCCTCCTTTATGGAGGGCAGGGTCATGGGGTATCTGAAGGAAGCAGTGGTGCGGCCCTAGCTCAAGTAGCCATCTCTTGACATTGATGCCCTGACCAGCTATCGGCCAGTCTCTAACCGTACCTTTTTAGGGAAGGTTATTGAACAGGCAGTGGCCCAGCAGCTCCCAGGGCATCTGGACCGCATCGGTTTCCTTGTTCCCTCGCAGTCCAGCTTTTGTCCGGGGTATGGCACTGAGACTGCGCTTGTGGCCTTGGTCGACAATCTGCACCAAGAGTTGGACTGGGGTTGGTCTTCTTTTCTGATTTTGTTAAATCTTTCAGCAGCGTTTGACATGAGATGTTGGTGACCCACCTGCAGGACTGTGCCAGGGTGGGAGGGACTGTTCTTGAATGGTTCTGCTTGTTCCTGGCTGGGAGATTTCAGCATCCTGGGTGACTGTACGTCTTCTCCTTCCCGGGCCCTCACGTGTGGAGTCCTGCAGGGATCATTTCGTCTCTTCTTCTGTTCAACATGTATATGCAACCACTGGGCAAGATCATGAGAGGATTCAAAGTTTGGTGTCATCGAAAAGCTAATGACACCCAACTGTACCTCTCGTTTTCATCTGACCCAGACCTGGCAGTCTCACTGTTTACCTGGTCTGCAGTGGGCGTTAGATGAGGGTGAGCTGCCTAAATTGAATCCTGAGAAGACAGAGGTGATGCTGGTGGGTAGGGGTGAGGGAGTGGAGGCCCCCAGCATTGATGGGATGCGTCTCTCTCTGGTTCCTCAGGTTCAGAGCCTTGGAGTCTTCCTCAATTCACAGTTCCACCTAGATGATCAGGTAATGACTGTGGCAAGGAGTGTGTTTGGTAAATTACATCTGGTCCATCTTCCACTGTACATCTCAGGCTCCGATCATGCCACCATCATCCATGCATTTATCACCTTGAGATTGGATTACTGCAATGCGCTCTAAGTGGAGCTACCCCTGGTGATGACCCGGAGGCTGCAGCTGGTGCAGAATGCGAAGGCCCGCCTCCTTACAAGAACAGGTCACCGGGAGCACATAACACCTGTGCTCCAATCTCTGCACTGGCTGGCTATAGTCTTCTGGGTTCAATTCAAGGTGTTGGTTACTACCTTTAAATCCCTATACGGCTTGAGCCCCACTTACCTGTGGGACTGCCTCATCCCTCGTGTCTTGGTTCGGGTCCTATGTTCAGCCGGTGATGCCTGCTTGGAGGTCCCCTGGATTTCCCGCGTGACCACATTCAAGTGGGTGTTCTCAGTGGCTGCATCGCAGCTGTGGAATTCCCTCCTGGTGGAGATTCGCCTCTCCCCAGATCTTCCTTCCATAGACAATGTGTAAGACCTGGCTGTTTTGCCATGGCAGGGGGGTGCTATATAAAAATAAAGATGATTATTATATCTCATGCTCCACCTGTGTCTTGCCCACGTTGCTACCTCAAAGGCCTTATTCACACATTTCCACTTGGGTTGGGGGGAGGGGTGGAAGAGGCAAGATGTAACCCTGGGTTGCTGAGTTTGCAAACCCTCTTCACAGCTTCAAGCCCAGTTTACACTTAGGACTCATTCAAATACCATTCCTCCAGCAGGGGAAGCCAAATAGAATGCAGGCCGGTCCGGTGGTTGTGTATAGCAGGTATGTCAAGCAAACAAATCCATGCTAATCAGCTCTGCCCTGTTGGGGTTGCCTACTCCATGCAATCCTCTCCCATCATAGAGGAATCTGACCTGGGCTATATGCCATGGTGCCCCTGGCAAACAAAGGACAGACAAATCGGACGTTAGTTCAGACAAGTACACACTAACAGTTCCACCAAAGTCAATGAGACTAACATTTTTTGCTCACCCCGATGTGGTCAGAATCACAAGCATAAAGATCACTCGACATTTGGTAAATACCCTATGCACATTGGAAATCAATTCTTTTCCAAGCAGTACATACTGTACTGAAGCTGAGAGAGTTCCCTGTGACTGGAGAGGGCGGTGTTCTCTACGCTTGAATATTATTCAATATAAATAGTTTAACTAAATATAATGCACAGAAATCTGAAGCACAGCTTGTTTTTCATCCAGGCAATAATATACTAGTACAATGCCAAGTAACTGTTTACAGTGCATTTCAGAAACCACGATTGCTTTATAACTTTCTAAATAGCACCAGCATCATCTTGTTAAGGATTAAAAGTCAGCTTAGCCTTGGAGTGAGTTTCAAAGGCTATTTCCTATCAATGCTACCGAATCACAATGAATGTGAAGAGGCAGCACATTAGGAGAATGCCAACATTCCTTTCAGGCCTAACTCTGCCTAGAAGAGAGGTTTCAAAACCTTTCCAAAGGGCAGGCTACATCGTACTAGACAACCTGCCTCATGAACCTGTGTCCCCTTCTAGTCTTGCTTGTACTACATTCCTGTCACAACTTCAGCAATAGTCCCCGTGGCAAAGCAGTATTACAATACTTAATGTACTTCTAGCTGCTTTTAATGCGATTTTTAATAGCAAGAAAAAAAGAAATGAAGGTTACTTACTAGTAACAAAGTCCTTCTAGATGGCTCTGTGTATTCTCATTATAGGAATTTCATGCCTGCGCAGCTGCCACTTAGGGTTGCCATCTCTTGTGGGGGTTTTTACCTGCCAAAATGGAAGCGTCAGATAAAAAACCACCAGAGGTAACAGCCCTACTGCCACTGGAGATGATTTTTCAGCAGTAGCCAGGAATTAGCTTCTTTCCCCAACCCCACTGCCTTCTTTCAATGCAGGCACTTGTTCTTGCAACGACAAGGAGGCTCTGAACAGGGAGTATGGGGCCACGCTCTCTTAGTTCCTTCCTACTCCATCTCAGAGTGACAAGGATATCAGGTAACTTTCTGAGGAAGAGGGGAAGGGTGGCCCAGCCGGGTTTCCCGCAGGAGGGCAGGTCATGTGAGGTCAGTGAGAATGTACGGAGCCATCTTGAAGAACTTGGTTATTGGCAAATAACCTTCATTTCTTCTTTGAGCAGCTCTGTGGATTCTTCTTTGAGCAGTTCTGTGGATTCTCACCTATGAAACAGTAAGAAGCAGTGTCCCTTAAAAAAGAGGACGGTGAGGAGACTAGTCAAATAAAGAGGACAACAAAACTGCTCTCCCAAAAGCAGCTTCAGTAGATAGGACCAAAGCATGATGCTTAGGGTGAAGCCAAACGAGACACTAACCCGATTTGAGCCAAGTTATCCCACAATGCGGCACATTGTATGGCCACAGCTGGCAGATGTTCATCTCATCCTGGGGTGGGGCCCCCGGATGCTGCGTTCTCTAGGGAAAGCTGGAGACTCAGCACCTAGCAGCATTGCCCGAAGTGGCCTGCTCCCCTCAACCACCCAAAGTGGGACGGCTGCGACTGCCCACCCCAGGGTAGGCAGGGGGTTGGGCTAGCCCTAGCTCATGTGGCTGTACCCTTGGTGAAAGTATGGCTGCTTGCCAACATTCAGGGAGGGATACTTGGGAGAATGGAAAAATAATGCTAAAAACCCAACACACATGTTAATCTCACATTAGTCCCCACCCTATGTGGATGAAGAAGCCGCACTGCAAATGGCTGCAATAGGATGTTTCTGAAGTTGGCAATGGATGTGGCCCATGGTTGTACTAGAGTATATTCTAATGCCCATGGGCAAGGGAGGCAGAACACCCTTGGATGGGGATGAATAGGTGGAAAAATATAAAAGTGCTCTTCTAACATCCAAACTATGCAGAACTGTCTCCCCTTTGGTAGAATTTGGCCTGGGGAAAAAACACAGGTATGTTAATATTTACTTGGTTTGCATGAAAAGAAGGAACTATCTTGTGTCAAAAGGAATGGTGGACTATTTTAACAAGTCTCCTGGCTTGACCAAACTTTCTGAGCAGAGGCCCTTCAGATGAGATCATCATGAAAACGTGACAAACCCTGGCTGAACAGGGAAAGGGGCCCTTCAGACCCACCTGTCCTTGGCTGCTTACTCAAGATAAGAGCAAGGGAAGCACAGGGAAGACAGTTGCCTCCCAGGAAAGTGATTTAATGAGCAGTTTCTGTACCTGGCCACAATGATGCTGTGTTAATAAAGTCAAGAGCTTGCTTATTGTTATCTGTGAGAAACTATGTATCTTCATTATTTGTACCATCTGGTTTTGGAATATGCCTGCTCTTTATTCTTGCCCTATATAATGTATGGGGGCATGCAGCCCCTTCAGACTCCTGCCTGCCTGTAAGCTATTTTGGTCTCCTGAGTCCTGTGTCAGTACACGCTTGACAACATGCTTCAGACAATAAATATTATTGTATTGGCACTACCCTTGTGTCTGATTCCGTTGTCTCTTCCCTTGGAGACTGGTTAGCAGTTCAGGCCATTGGGTACCTTCTCCAACAAGAACAACCTTTATCACCAGGGATCCGCATTCACTGTGTTTTCCTCATTGGCAGAAATGGAGAAAATGCAATGAGCATGGGTCCCTGTTTATCTCTATGAAAAGAGAGGTAGAGAACGAAGGTTCTTAAAGCACCTAATTCTTCAACCCTTGTGTCTGAGATGAAGGCAGTTTTTATTGCTGGGTTTCTAGTGAGGAAGTTATCATTGTTTCAATGGGAAGAGGTGTTGGCGTCTGGAGGACAAAACGGAAATCCCGTATATTATTATTATTATTAGTATTCTAAGCATTTATATAGTGCAAGCGATGTACCTGGTGCTTTACAGAGAATGAGATAGACACGGTCCCTGCCCGAGAGCTATAAGAGTGTGAACGATTGAAGTGTAAATATTTTACAGGCTTTGCAAAAATGATTTTGCTAATGGATGAAACAGGGTTGCCATCCAGAATGGGGTAGGAAGCAGAAATTGTAGTTTTTGAGTAATCTGTGCAACTCCTCCAGGTAGGGATGGGTGAACAGAACAGAGTTCGGAAATTTGGTTCAGTTCAGTTCGGAAATTCGGTTCCGTTCGGAAGTTCGGGTCGGTGGACCAAACTATTTGAGTTCGGTCTGAACTCTGAACGTCCGAACAAAGTTAGGAAATTCAAACCCCATTGAACTAAATAGAATATTATCTTTTAGGGATGGGTCAACAAAGCCGAGTTCGGAAATTCGGTTCAGTTCAAAAATCGAGTTCGGTTCGGAAGTTCGGTTCAGTCGACCGAACTGGTTGAGTTCGGTCCAAACTTCCGAACCGCGTTCGCCCATCCATACCTCCAGGAGATTATATACAGTATCTAGGTCAGGGTAAGGCTAGAGTTAGATTAATCAAGTTCAGATTTTGGTAGTACATAAGCCCCACCTCTTGCCTGACCAGAAGGTCACATTTCTGAGGAAGAAAAAAAGTGCCTAACTGAGAAGTCCAGTTTAACAGGAATTCTGATGAACCTGGCCATCCTGGGACAATGAGAATCAGACATAGCGTGTCCTGCTGTGCCTTGTACAACACCCTTGGAAAGAGTGGAACAGATGAAGAAAAACAGAGGTATCTCTTGTCAAAATAGCAGGAGAGTATCTGTGATAGAATCTAGAGCTCTTCCTGCTCTGCTGCAAAATTAGGGTACTTTCCTGTTGTGCTGTATGGCACACACACGTCTGGGTGGCCCTAGGTGGAGCATAGCTCCTGCGGTCGGCCGGGGGTGCCCTCTTGGAGGTCCCCCGTGTTAAACGGGGGGCCACGATGGAGAGGGCATTCTCGGTAGCAGGGCCGCGGCTGTGGAACTCCCTTCCGGAGGAAGCTCGCCTGGCCCCAAGCCTTTTGACATTTCGGCGGAACTGTAAGACCTGGCTGTTTGCCCAGGCCTTTGGGGGAGGGGAGGGAGGGGTTTTTTTTAATCCCCTACCCATTTGTTTTGTCTAGCCCTGTTTAATATTTATATTGAATATTTGATTGTTTTTATCTGAATTTTTAATGTATTTTATTGTTTTAATTGTTTTATGGTTGTGAGCCGCCCCGGGCTGCGTTGCAGGAGGGGCGGGATATAAATTTGTATAAATAAATAAATAAATAA
>QEPC01001360.1:3766366-3790774 GCA_003113815.1 Sphenodon punctatus
GCGTATTTGTGAAGCTCCATGGCCCGCCCAGGGAATGCCTGCATCATAACCCCCATGTAAACTGCATAGGCGGCAGTCCAATTTGTCCAATTCCTATCTGCCTTTGGACATTTGAACTTTTCTTTTTCTTTGTCATCGCCCTCTTTTGTGTGATCCACTATCGGATCACTAAAAAGGAGGGCGAACAGGTCAATATACTCCCCCCGCCATATTTTGTCCTTTGTGGTCTGGTGGAGGTGCTGCCCAAATGGGGCAGCTATATCTATACTTGCTCCCCCAGGGGGTGGGGGTGGGCGCTTGTCCGTTAACCCCACTCCTGCTGTACTAGCTTGGGCGACATTAGTCCCCAGTGTCCCTACACTTTGTATCATCCCGGTAGCCTCAGTCACCGGATGGGAAGTAATTTGTCCCGCTGGGCTCTGACTTGCTCCTAGCACCATCCCAGGAGCAGGGGCAACCCCTTGGACCGGCAGCCTCTGTCTGTCCTGTTCTGATGTAGTTTGGTTGCCTAACCCATTTACTCCCTGTACTGGAAATGAAACGGGAGTAATCATCACCCAGGCACCGTTCATCCAGGCCGTCTGCACTTGCCCCTGCCCCGGAGCAGGGGGTCCCCCTCCACAAGGGACAACTGGGTAAACCACCCTTTTATCATGACTGGCTACCTCACTCCCTATTTGGTTCCCCATGTCAGTTAAGGTACCTGGTGCCCCTGCACACTCTCTCGGCTGACCTTGTTCCCCCATGTGGCCAATCGGGTTCCCACTGTTCACCAAATTACCTGCAGTTCTCTCTGGCACTTGAGGAGGCATCGATAAAGCCCCATAACTTGAACCCGCGTTGTCCCTTGCCTCTTCATTCTGCGATTCCCTCAGTTCGTTCTCAAGCACCAGGATCCTTCTCCACAACTCTGCTTCCTGACTGCTCCCCTGCTGGTCCTGTTCAATGCACCTTCTGCGCTCCGGGGGGGTATCATCCCTGTAATGAGACACGGAGACCCCGGGTCCTGCATGCAGCGCCGGCAGGTCCCTCGCATTGCCAAGCGGCGTCCCTTCCTCTGTTCCCCCACTGGATCTTTGTTCCCTATGTCGGCTCCCTGCTCCTCTCCTTCCTTCGTGGATGCCACTACCACCATCTGCCCCTGACACCCCCGTAGGGGGCATGGCGCTCTCGCCATAAAGGGCTTGCAACAATGGGCCTGTAGGGGGATTTAGATGACTCACACCTGGATCTGGTGGACCTGAGATCGCTCCTTGACCGTGGAGCACTAGACCCCCTTGTGCCCCACTTGTACTGTCCCCACTAGTGGGGGGGGTAAACCAAGGGGCCCTGACCACCTTCCCTTCTATATCTTGTTGGGGGGGTTATTTTCCTTTCCCCCCTGGTTACTATCTCCCCTACTTGGGATCGATTGGGTGCTTCGGCTGCCCCTCCCCTTTGCATTCCTTGAGCAACCCCATATGGGTGGCCTCCTTGCCCCATTCCTCTTTCCCCCATCTGTGGCTCTTGGTCACTGGGCCCCGCTTGGGGATCTCTCCGGGCCCTCATCAACTCCTCGCACGCTGCTAGGCGTGCAGCCATCTCCTCCCTTGAGGGGGTTGAGGGGGTTCCACCACTTCCCCCGCTCTGCACTGTACCTGGGGAGGGGGCCCTTGCCCCAGCCGGCTGCTGCCTCTCCAAGGCAGGATCCCGCCTTTCAGGCTGTTCCCCCGCTTGTCCTTTTCTCCTTGTTCCCTTTTTCTTTGCTTTACCCATTGCTCAGGCTGTGTCCTGATTTCTTTCTTAAGGCTGGGTCCCCGCTCAGTAAGCAGCAATCGAAACTTGCTGCTGACTGTTCAGCTTCTAGCCACAGAATGCTGCTTCTCTGCAGCAACAGGAAGCTCGCCCCTCCTAAAAGGGGCGTTTCTCCCAGCCCGTTCAGCACTGCTTTCGCGCTCTTCGGGTGGTTGCTAGGCAACCAATCTCCTCGTGGCCAGTCTTCTAAAAGATCTGCACCACAGCAGCCCTTCTTGTTCTCCTAAGGGGGGGGGGGGCGCTACAAATTTCCCATCGCCGCCATTTTGCGGCGAAGGGGACTTCTGCAACAAGCACATCCATGATTGTAAGAGCTACATTGGGGAACCCGGTCATGTGCAAGTGATCTCGCAGGAGAAAAGCAGAATAGCTCATTCTTATGTGCACTAATTCCCAGGAGAATAGAGCTGCAATTGCCCTCATGGAAGTTCCCACCCCTCGGTAACATGTGCAAGTACTCTTCCTGACATGATCATCTCTGCAAAAGAGTAGCATCAGCAATAGTAGCCTGCTTACAATTATTATTTATTTAATATACCAGCAATATGCATTATAAATCCAGGTTCTGCCCTAAGGGACTTACAATCTAGGATGGACAAGGTAGGGAAGACAAGGGAACATAGAAGGAGACAGATACACATTCAAGAAGTTGAGATTTAGCAGATGCACATACTTAGCTTAGTTACAGGAGGAGGTGGTGGGTCTTGGATGATACAACAGTATAAGGAGAAGCATAAATGAGCAATCTGTGGGGGTGGGAGCTAGGGAAACACTGACAGAAGAGGTAGCTTTTTAGGATCAATTTGAAGGGTGGGAGCAGAGTGTAAGGGGCAGAAGATCTGGGCATATGGTGTGGCATAGGATAAAGGGACAGGAGACTCTGGGGTGGAGGAAGGTGGTGGCAGAAGCGGAGCAAAGTTCCTGGGAGGAGACCTAGTGGGAAACAAGGGCAGAAAGACAGGGAGAAGTAAGGCCATGGAAAGCCTTTAGGGTAAGGACAAGAAGCTTATGCTGGATGTGAAGGGAGTGAGGTACCAATATGGACAACATTGCCACAACATTCTGAGAAGAGCAACCAAATTTTCCAGATTACGGTTCATGCATTCTTGTGCTGCAATCCCCATATCAATTCAATCAGCCAACAAATACTGTGAATCTTGTCCCCAGCTCCCCAAGTTCCTCCAAACCTGGTCTAGCCATCACTGTGGCCTGCAGACATATGCAAGCTCTAATACAGTAATGTGCAACTTGTACAATTCTTAAGATACTGTTTGCACAGAAGGTGCTGGAAGAGATAGCGTTAATACAATTGTAAAAGCAAAATAAAGTTTAGTAACAAAGGATGGTGCAAAGTTGAGCATTATTGTTACTATTTTGTTGTGAACCACCCCAAGCTGCCAAAGGCAGGAGAGCAGCATAGAAATTAAAGTATAAATACAAAAATAAATTATAGGCATGTGAGAAAAGAAATGCATTGAAGTTTTCAACTGAGGACTAGTCTGAATTTTGAGTAATTGGGGGAAATTAAGAAGGCTGATTCTATAGGACTGGAGCAGCCGTTGAGAGTGCTCTCACAATGGGAGTGGAAAATTTTATGTAGTGTTAATATTACAATAGCGGATAGAGGTTCCAATTGAGATCAGAGCCCCCGTGTGCTAGGCACTGTAGAGGCATGCATTAAGAATCAATCCCTGTCCTAAAGAGATGATAGTCTAAATAGACATTCAAGAGCATGAGAGACAGGCACAGGGTGGTGAAGTGGTCACGCAGTGGGATTAGTGGCAAACATGTCAGTAGAAGCTAAACCCCGGTATAGTGCCCGAACATTAACCACTAGTTCACACTGCATTTCAAGCACCAGTCTTCCACCTGTGCCTTCCTATTATCCTGGAATTTCGAGTATAGTTTCTGGAAATTCAATACCTTGTAGACACAGCAAGATACTAATAGACATATTTATACACTAAAAATGTGGTTAAAGCATAATATAGGTTAAAGAAGCCTATTTTTAGAAGAGCAGTTAGTCTGTCTTGCTTGAAGATAAACACTCGGCCCCTGAAGCACAAAACACCATAGTGCATGGTTCATAAAGATGGCCTTGTTCATGATCTATAATATGTCTAATAAATACTCAAAGGATCATCGTAAGTGGGTTTTAGTTCTACCAGAGAATGTTTTGTGGCTGTGCCTCATTCACCAGACAAATGTTCCTAGTCTCATGTGGAAGTACAGGACATTTTTGCACGTAAGATTAATGGGAGTGACCGATATAATTCCTCAATGCAGCCAGAGGAGAATAAAATCTAAAGCCTAAATTCTGTAGCAACTACCTGCAAGTGATAAGAAAAGAAAAATTCTCCCCACCTACCGAGAGGAGCTTAGGCAGAGATCGGTGGTGCTTACAACGACGACAACAACAACGACGACAAATGAACCGGGCGTTGGGATAGATGTGGGACGCACAGACCATTAAGTGTTCAACTTGGCTGAATATTATTACGCAGTGAAGTACAAGGGATTGGAGGCACTAACGTCTAAGAAAATAGATTTGGCAATTTGTAAGATTTGTGCTTTATCCAAAATTACAGCAGAATACCGTTTACAAGCACCAGGTACAATATTTTATTCAGCTCAGCTGTGGTTTCCACTCCCGAGAAGAGAAACTGCAGGCACAGTGGCACTGCTGCAGCCTCTACATGGCCTGTTCCCACGACTAGCAGCCGAGAATATTGAGCTTCTGAATAAGACCTCAAAAAGAATCCAACACGGAAAAGGCTAGGAAACAAATTTGAAGGATTTTATTTGTATATATTTATTTATTTATTAAAATATGTATATCTCGCCTCTTCTGATCCTAGCAGCTCAAGGCAGCTAACAGTCAAAACACAAACACAAAAATACACCAATAAAAATAGCTTGAAACAACATTAAAATTCAACTAAAACTGCAGGGAATAATCAACCCCTACCACCCTAACCCATTCCACCCACAGCCATCACCAATCTCCCTCACCAAATGCCTGGTGGAACAGCCAGGTCTTGTATCTTTGTTGAAAGGAAGGGAGGTCTGGAGCTAATCAGCCTCTGTTGGAAAGGAATTCCACAGCCTAGGTTATGGCCACTGAGAAGGTCCTCTCCAGAGTCGCCCCCTGGGACACCCGGGGGACCTTCAAGAAGGTGCCCCCAGCTGACCGCAGGGGCTGCTCCAGGGCCCAGGGAATGAGGCGGTCCCACAGGTAGGCAGGGCCCAAGTTGTTTAGGGCTTTATAGGTCAAAACCAACACCCTGAATCGAACCCAGAAAACTATAGGCAGTCAGTGCAGAGAGCGGAGCACCAGTGTAATGTGCTCACGGCAACCCGTCCCCATAAGGAGACGGGCCACTGCATTCTGCACCAGCTGCAGCTTCTGGACCGTCACCATGAGTAGCCCCACGTAGAGCGCATTACAATAGTCCAATCTTGAGGTAATGAAAGCATGGATGATAGTAGCCAGGTCAGAATCTGAGATATATGGCCGAAGCCGCTGCACCAGATGTAATTGGCGGAACGTGCTCCTCGCCGCAGGAGGAGCCTGGATATCCATCTGGACATTCAGGCAGAGCCGGGTATCGAGGAGCACTCCCAGACTGCAAACCTGGTGGATGAACCCCATCAATAACAGGGGACATCACACCCATCGCTTTACCCACTAGCATCACCTCCATCTTGTCGGGATTCAGCTTCAGTTGACTCGCCCTCATCCAGTCCCCCACAGCCACCAAGCATTGGGTAAACACCAAGACTGCAGGGTCTGGGTCAGATGAAAACAAGAGGTAGAGTTGGGTGTTATCAGCATTTTGATGACACCGAACATCAAATCTTCTCACGACCTCACCCAGCGACTGCATGTACACATTGAACAGGAGAGGGGACAAGATGGAACCTTGCGGGACTTCACACGAGAGGTCCCAGGGGGATGAAGAACAATCCCCGAGCACAACCCGCTGAGTTCTTCCACCCAGAAATGAGCAGAACCAGTCAACAATTCTGCCCACCCCAGCCTGGTCCCGCAGGTGAGTCACCAACATCTTTTGGACAACAGTATCAAAAGCATCTGAGAGATCTAATAGAATCAGCAGGGTCAATCGACCCTGATCCAATTCTCGATGGAGGTTGTCAGCCAAAGCCACAAACACAGTCTCAGTACCAAAACCTGGACGAAAGCTGGACTGAGGGATCCAGGAAACTGATGCCAGTCAGATGCTCCTACAACTGCCGAGCCACAACCTGTTCAATAATCTTCCCTAAAAAAGGAAGATTAGAGACAGGCCGATAACTGGCGGGGGCATCAACATCAAGAGATGGTTTCTTGAGCAGAGGCCATACCACTGCTTCCTTGAGGCAGCTCGGCACCCTGCCATGCCAAAGGGAGGCATTTACCACCCACGCCAGCAACGGCCCTAATGTCTTCCGGCTGGCCTTAAGCAGCCAAGATGGGCACAGATTCAGTTCGCAAAAGGTGGCTCTGACAACCCCAAGAACATCTGCATCAGTGGGTGACACCCACTGAAACCGATCCCATGAAACCAGACAAGGCAGGGCTTCCACAGCCTTCAGTTCTTCCATTGTATGAAGCGCAGCATTGAAATTGGGGTGAATCTGGATGATTTTATCTGCGAAATAGTCAACAAACAAGTCACAGCAGGCATCCGATGTTCAGGTTCCAGGTGGAGGAAGGCCAGACCGACCAGCCCCCTCACCACCTGGAAAAGCTCAGCTGGATGGGACTTTGCAGATGCTATAAGGGTAGCAAAGAATTCCTTCTTTGCTGCCCACATAGCTACGGCATAGGCTCGTGAACTAGCTCTATGTCGCAACCGGTCAACTTCAGTATGAGATCGGTGCCGCCATCACTCCAACCTCTGCCCCTCCTGCTTCAGCTGCCGTAGGTCCTCGGTAAACCAGAGAAACCTGTGGTGCTGATGCTAGGGAAGTGGACCCCTGAGAACTGTCCAGTCAATGGCCTCGGTCAACAAGGTGTTCCAAAAAATAATGAGGTCATCAAGTGGAAGATCATCAGGATTGGAGGCCAATTCCCCAAGAGCATTCCAGGACCTCTCGGGTTCCATCAGTCTCTGGGGGCCAATGTGTGCCGGGAGACAGGTCTACAGGAGGTAATGATCTGTCCGTGACAAGGGCTCTGCTAACCCCTCCCCCACCAACAGATCCAGGGTATGCCCCCATCATGTGTCGGGCCGGTAACTACTTGAGACAGGCCCATGGTTGCCATGGTGGCCATGAGCTCACGCTCCACCCCACCAAGACTGGCATCGGCGTGAATATTGAAGTCCCCCAAAACCAATGTCTTTGTGACTGAATACCACCTCTAACACCAGCTCCATCAGAGCATGTAGGGATGCTGTCATATAGGTAGGTGCACGATATAGCAGCAGCACCCCCATTCTGTCTCCTGCCAAATCAATCACAAGATGGAGACCCTTGATATCCGGCATAGGTTGCACCTGATACCTCCTGACAGACCATGACTCCCTAAAAATAATGGCTACACCCACTTCCCTCTAGCCTTGGCTGATGCTGCACAGAGTACCCGGCCAGAACACGGTCGACCAATAGAGGCCCCGACTCATTGTNCCCCCCCCCCGCCCCCCAATCATGAACCAGCTTGCTTTTTCTGAGCTGTTGCATTCTGAAAACGACTTGCAGAGGCCTACCATCACTGGAGCCATGGTTTATACTGACAGCCAGGCAACAGTCAGCACTACACCACCACTGTGCAATCACAGCAGTTCCTCGCTGCCTACATATCCACCTGTCAATGCTGCATTCACTGGACTGAGGAGGAGACCAAGGCTTTCATCGCTCTATGGGAGGAGCAGAAGATCCAATATGCACTTGTGAAGTGCTATAGGAACTAGGTAGTCTTCCACGAGATCTCAGTCCAAATGGCATAGCAGGGCTACACCCAGGACATGAACCAGTGTCACCAGTGGGCCAAGCACTTGAGGTACAGCTACAAAGAAATCGAGGACAACTTCATCACCACCAGCTGTGGGAAGCAAACGTCTCCCTACTACAAGCTCCTGAACATCCTATGCATCAATGGAGCCATTGTGGCATCCCACCTGTAGAACTGTGCCTTCACTAGGGGCCAGAAGTGGGTGGATATGGCTCCATCAAGAAAGCAGCAACCGCCAGCGGATATCCCTCCATGCCCGTCCCCACCCTGGAGTCAGTTAATGCACCTGGGGGTGGGGGTGGGGTTGTGTTTACAAACAGGCCCAGATTTACAGCTAGGCCCAGGCCTGGGAGTGGCAGAATCGGGGTCACTTGACCCCAGTTTTCCCACCCTGCACACACCCTGGAAACTTGGCTGCTTTAGCTACCCTCCATGGAGGCCATGGTGTTGGGTCATCTGCTCCCCCACACACCTGGGCTCCCTCCCCCATTCCCCCAAAGTGCTGTTGCTGCTGCCGCCTCTGCCCCCAGCCATTAAGCTGCCACGCTTTTGTGCCTGTATAGCTAGGGCTTAATAGCAGTTGCAGGCCAGCTGATCAGTGCTGGCACATGACCAGGAGCAGACTCAGCAGGGGGAGGGGGAGCTGGCGAGAGAGCCTTTGCGTGTGCTGCACAGGATCTGCGCCGGGAGGTGGGGGGAGCACAACAACTCCCTGTGCGATGCCTGCAACACCACCTCCTCCTCCCCCCTCCTGCTCCCCTGGGTGAGCCAGAGGCAGGGGGGACTCTAGGAGGAGGCACCCCCACTCCACCCCTGTGAGGATTTGCTTTCGGCATTCTCTGAGTCATGCTGGAGCCCTGTGGCCCCAGCAGCCTCCCAAGACCCGGCCCCAGGCACGCCTGCTGCCTGAAGCGCCGACTGCCAAGGAACAACCATTTTCATTGTTAAAATTATATGCCCAGCTCATAATTAAAGAGCTGGGCATCTGCCTAGCTTGGGTTTGCTACTATTGGTCATGTGTCCTCATGGAGTTTATGCGCACCAAGCGTGCCTGCGCTGGTATTGGCTGGTATTGGTTGAGAAATTTTTTACAAAGTTTATACTGGGTGTGTGTTGCACACTGCACTGCCAATCAAGGTGGCTATGAAACTGTATAGACAATTCTGTCACAAGCGTCAGTGCACAGGCCAACTCACCTAAAAATGTTACAGAAGATAGCACTACGGAAGCATGGCTTTTTTTAATTTGCGGGGGGTGGGGGAGAGGGGACACTGAATGTCAAGAAATGGGCAAGTGGAGGGATCTGCAAGGCATGTGAAGGTCACTGTGCTCGGAATGTATATGGGAGCGGAGCTGCCAATTAACCAAAAGCTACTCCTATATTTTCTTATTTTTTGAAAGTAACAGTTTTTGCTTGCAGTGAGTACAAGGGGTCAACCGCCATAGAAAGCTATGCCTGTGGGTTGTTTGCCTGGGAAAGCCCAGTGCCTTCAGCTTTGGTCTGTAGGTGCTGGGGCCACATGGAGTATGGGGGTCCAGAGAAGTTTTATTTATGTATTTATTTATCTATTTATTTGAATTTATACATTGCCCTTCTCACAGTGACTCAGGGCAGTTTACAGTCCAGAAAAACAAAGCAATAATGACAAAACAATAATAAAATTCATTCTGTAAAAATTCCTACCTTCAGCCCAAAAATCCTTCCACCCCAGCCATCAACCCCACCTAAAACCTCCAACCAACCCCTATCCAGAAGCAGGTTTGGGGAATATAACCTCTTATTGTCAGGAACTTTCCTCTTACAGGAAATGGATTGCCCCACTGTGACNCAGAGAAGGTGCAGCCTCCTCACCAGATGTTGAAAAGCGCTCCTGGCCACCACCTCAACCTGATATTCTAGGCACAGCGAGGGATCCAAAAGCAGCCCGAGGCTGTGAACCTGATTGACCAGAGGAGGCTGGACCCCATCAATAACAAGAGTCCCAATCCCCTCCAAGTCCCAAGGCTGGACAACCAGCATCACTTCAGTCTTGTGATGGATACCTGGGCCTTTGCTGACATTTGGGTGAAGCCTGATGTACAGAGAGGAGTGTCGGACCCATCCTCCAAGGCAGCCTGTGCACTCCGAGTGTGGCACATGCATAAATGGAGTTCTGTGTATGCATGAGGGAGTGCAGACACCTCACAGCCCTGCTACAGTTCCGGGAAACGAGGCATCCTAATTATATTTCTGCTTTTGAAATACACTCTCTAGTACATGGACAGAGCCTCTGGCCCGTAAGCCAAACCTGTGCCGCAGCTGTTTTTTAGTTGGTTCCTTTTCAGTTCCAGTTCCTGTGGATCCAGTTCTCTCCCTCAAGCACTGAAAGATGGAGCCCAGGATAAGAGGGCAGAATGACAGCATGTACTTGAAAACAGGAGAGAGATTCATGGCATGAGCCATGATATGGATCCTTCCTTTTCTTTCCCCATCCTGAGCACAGTCCTAAACCCCCTCCGCTACAAACTCCTAAATAGCCCACAGAGCTTGTACTAAGACTTCTCGCTCCTGCCTTAGATAAAACAGGCCTGAATTATGACGATGGGTAAAAAAAAGAAGTAACATTAGCCCGCCTTAGCCCAGGAGTCATCTGCGTGTCTGGCTTGTCGCCACCAGATGTTCGCCTGCTACCACCCTAGGGTGGGCTGCCAGCTCCTATGGGAAGCGTCGGGTAACGACGGTCGGAAACACAGCATGGGCTAAGGTCCGGGAAACCTGTATAATGGTCTCCCTCCTGTTTGTTATGGGCTCACCCAACCCCACTGCGAAGCGAGTTCGGCAGATCAGGCCCAAAGAAGGCATGCTCATCCCGCTCTACTGAACAGGTGATTGGGGAGGCTGGAGGAGGTGCGCTCAGCCCGCTCTACTGAACAGCTGATTGAGGAGGCTGGAGGAGGTGCGTGCTCAGCCCAGTTCCACTGAACAGTTGATCGAGGGGCCTGGAGGAGCCCACCCCCCATCAGCTGTTCAGTGGGGTTGTGCTCCTCCAGGCCTCTATGATCAGCTGATGGGGGGAAGAAGCATGCCTTCCGCCAGCCCAAATGCGCACAACAAACAGCTAATGAGGGGGCCCTAAGGAGCACCCCATCAGCTGTTTGGCACATGCTGTCCAGCCAGGTGAGGGCGTGTATCTGCCTCCCCCATCCGCTGTTTCATGGTAGCTCTTCCTGGTAGCTCAGGGGGCTGAGAGTCCTGTTCCTTGTGGAGGGACCTATGATGGCAGCCCCCATGCCTGGATTATGGGGGAGGACTGCCACATGAACAGCCCTTCTTACCAACCCCAAAACTGGCGGCTGCAGTAGTTCGTCCTAGGGAAGTCCTGGGAGGTACCTCACTGCTGTCGCATCTGTTTTCACCCAATGAATGGTCACATCGGCTTCCACTGATTTCATGGGATCTATAGGCTTTCAACACTTCTAGGNAAACCGACTGAAGCTGAATCCCGACAAGATGGAGGTGAGGTTGGTGGGTAAGGCAGTGGGGGTAACAGCCCCCATCATTGATGGGGTCTGCCTACCGCTGGTTCCCCAAGTACAGAGACTGTGGGTGCTCCTTGACTCGCAACTCTGCTTGGATACTCAGGTAGAGGCTGTGGCAAGGAGTGCCGTCTGCCAATTACATCTGGTGCGTCGGCTTCAGCCGTATGTTTCGGACTCTGACCTGGCCAACGTCACCCATGCCTTCATCACTTCTAGGCTTGGCTACTGTAACGCTCTCTACGTGGGGCTACCCTTGGTTATGATACGGAGACTGAAGCTGGTGCAGAACGCAGCGGCCCATCTCCTGGTGGGTTTGGGCCGCCGGGAACATACTGCACTGGTTCTTTGGTCTCTGCACTGACTGCCTGTAGTCTTCTGGGCTCAATTCAAGGCGTTGGTGCTCACCTATAAAGCCCTAAACGGCTTCGGTCCAACATATTTGCGGGACCGCCTCACCCCCCGGGTTCTGGATCGACAGAAATTCTGTAAATTTCTGTTATATCCCTTTTGTTGTCTCTTCTCCAAGCTGAAGAGCCCCAACCTATCAAACCTCTCTTTGTACGGGAGCTGTTTCATAGCCTTTATCATTTTTGTTACTCCTCGGCACCCTTTGTAGTTCTACTAGTTATTTTTTGAGATGGGGCAATCAGAACTGTACACAGTTTTCAAGGTGGAGTCTCACCATAGATTTATATAGACGCAGTATAATATTTTTAGTTTTATTCTTTGTCCCTTTCTGTATCATTCCTAACATTCTGTTTGCTTTTTTGGCTGAGCTGATGATTTCAGTGTGTGACCCACAGTGACTCCGAGATCTTTTTCTGGAGTGGTAACCTGTAATTAGAACCCAATGTTGTACATAGAGTTTAGTAGGGATGTGTGAACAGAACCTAGTTTGGAAATTCAGTTCGGTTCAAAAATCGAGTTCGGTTCGAAAGTTCGGTTCGGTGGACCGAACTATTCTAGTTGGGTCGAATTCTGAACTTCTGAACCGAGTTCATACATCCAAACCCGGGTTTTTTGGCCTTCCGAACTGGTTCGGATTCGCCCGAACAGTTTGGTCAAATTCGAGTTCGGTTCGAAAGTTCAGTTCGGTTGACCGAACTATTTGAGTTCCGTCCGTACTCCAAACTTCCAAACTGCGTTCGCACATCCCTAGAGTTTAGATTATTTCCCCCTATGTGCGTCACTTTGCACTAGTGAACATTTAAATTTCATCTGCCATTTAGATGCCCAGTCACCCAGCCTCGCAAGATCCATCCTCCTCCTGAAATTCTTCACAATCTGCTGAGGTTTTAACTACCTTGAATAACTTTGTGTCATCTGAAAATTTGATCACTTCACTTTTTACTACCTTTTACAGATCACTGATGATGAAGATATTAAACAACACTGGTCCCAGTACAGAGTCTTGTGGCAGTCCACTATTTATTTCTCTCCATTGCAAAAATTAACCATTGAGTCCTGCTCTTTGCTTCATATCCTTTAGCCAGTTACGGATCCACAATAGGACACTGCCTCCTATCCCATGACTATTTATTTTCCTCAAGAGTCTCTCATGAGGAGCCTTATCAAATGCCGTCTGAAAATCTAAATACACCATATCCACATACTTATTCACACCCGCACAACATTCTAGTAGATTAGCATGGCATGGCTCCCCTTTGCTGAATCTATTTTGATTTTTCCCCATTACGTTGTATTTATCAATATGCCCAGTAGTTCTGTTCTTAATAACCGTTTGCCCAGTACCGATTGCAGGCTCAGCTGTCTGTAGTTTCTGCGATTACGTCTGGAGATGTTTTTAAATATTGGTGTTACATTTGCTACCTTTCAATCCTCTGTTACAGTGGCAGATTTTATTGATAGGTTACAAATTACCAAGAGTAGGACGGCGATTCTTTTTAGGAAAATGGTAGAAAATGTGGACCAAAATATCTTTCCTGTTCCCCTCCAATGTGTATTCAAATTTATCCCTAGCATCAGGCAAGGTAGAAATCTTGTAATCTCAGGACAAGCTCTAGATTCTTCCCCATAATTCATAGCTGAGTTGTTGGATTGATCTTCAAACTCCTTAAAACACTACCCTGAGCTGCACAGCTGGATAAATGTCAGGTATTAACAGTACTCTGTTGATCTGGGAAGGTGGCTAACATAATGGTAGTTGATATGGAAACCAGAGCAGCAAATGATAATAATATAAAGACCAACTAAGGGGAAAAGGGTAACCCATGATAACTCCTTTTCAGGTTTAAATAGGGCTTCAAATTAACTGTGATAAATAATTTGCTTCTGGAAAAGGAATTCATCAAAGAAGGAAATCCTTTTATTGGGGGAGCTGCCACTGACAGCTTAGTACTACATTTGCTGTTTTTTTTTAAAAAAAAAAAATACACAAAAATATATATAATTCCATCAGGAAACAGTTCACATTACTTACTTTTGAGCCTGCTTCTGTGACTGTAATTTGCTCTAAATTTCTTGCAATGTGTATTGACTTTGTTTTGACAATCTTTGTACCCTCTTGATAGAATCTCTTCATTTCCCAGGGTAACGGAGTAGCTACTAGTCAGCACTGACACACACAGAGCACTAAGAATGAGATTCCTTTCCAGCTGGACTTGACAGCTGGAATGACATTAAGATGTGATTTTCACCCTGGCCTCTGCTGATGAGAAAACACACTGAAACATCTGTCCCATGGACACAAAGTAGTTGACGTATTTGGACCTCAAGAAAAAAACTCTGTTGCAATGAGGTGAGTCCCATGATATTGGTGTGATTTCGGACGTGGTCGTAAACGCAGGAAAACCAGGACTCTTGGTTTTCTAAGACCAATAAACTAGTTTGTTATGCAATGGAAAAAAATGTGCCAGCCTGAGGAGCAGCTCTTTAAATTGTCAGCCCTACCAGTAATAACCATCATCTTAAAACTTTTTAAAAAATCTAAAAAACTAATCCATCATTAACGGCTGACACCGTGACTGCCTTTTTTTGTCTTTTCTCTCTGTGCATTATAAGAGGGCTTCTCAGCATTTTAAACCTTGAAAGACAGCAAAATCTTTCGTAAAGAATTAAAGATCAGTTGCCTGCTGATGTTCACAAGTAAAAAACCAAAAGACCATAATCTGCACATAACTCTGGGCTCTCATACAGAAGTGAGCAAAATTCTTGCACAAAATACAGACATTGGCTCTTCTTCCCTTAGTCAGTGATATCCTCCATTACCATAGTACTACCCATGAACCTCCTCTTTAGTGAAACTAAGTCCCCAGTCCTGTAAATTGAGCATAGCTGTAAGGTTACTGCTCATAAATCATTTCATTATTGTGATCCAAACATATCACCCTAAATGTCTGTGGTGCTAAATCGAGAATCATTTTGATTCTCATGACAATCGAGAAACATTAGCAAGATCTCACTGGGGTCTTGCTATCAATTTGAGATTCTCATGAGATTTTTGCTAAAAAAACAACAACACCTGTGCGTACGCAAAATGGCTGCTGGTTCATTCTGCGCATGCGTGAGCTTTTCCAAAAGGGGCAGCCATTCTGCGTGTGTAAAATGGCCACCACACATGTACACAATGGCTTCTCTTTTCCAAAATGGCAGTGACCCTGCTGGTGCCATTTTGGAAAAGGGCTGTGCATGTACAGAATGCCCACAGCAGCATACACAGTTGTTTTTTTGGTTTGGGTTTTTTAAAGTGAGGGGGAGAAATCTCGTCAAGAAATGGTTGAAATTAGGACTTTTCTCGGTTTTCTCATTTTTTGATTCCCGATGAGAATCGAGGGGAGAAAAACGAGATTGTGTTTCAGTCCTAGTCGGTGGATGGAGACGGAACGTAAGCATGGTCTCTCAAGTCCTGGATCCAGTGGATTGTCATTCTTCACACATACCTCTGAAGATTATCACTTGCTGCATCTGCCCCTGCACCCTTCACTTTCTATGCAACTCTGTTCGCCGGGGCTCTTTGCCATCACAGACCAATAGTCAAGAATTGCAACAACGTTTGTAATTATATGACTATAACGCCTAAACGAATCCAGTTTTGTCTACAATGTCATCCTAGCTATTATGTTCCACAGCAATTGGTGTTGTACAGTAAAAAGACAAACCGAGTTCAGTTAAAGACCCTCCTCTTCTACAGCCCTGATTCCGCACAGCATTACAGAGTTTTTATGCCAGTATAACTTTGTACGGGGGCCCTATTCCTGCTTCCGCTTCACCAAATAAAGTTACGTGGTAGCTAGTGTAACACAGTATTGAATCAGTGAACCAAAATTATCAGTGAACAAGGAATGAACTTAGAGGGCTTGCGTGACAAAGTGACAGTGCAGCATTTCTGCAGGATATGGACTTGGGAAAGTAGGGGGCAGGTAGCAGCACCCAGCTGCCTGATGAGCTAAATTGAGCCTGGCTGGCGAAAGCACCATAAAAGCCCCAAAAGGTATTGGTGTGCAATTTATCATTTTTTTTTTAAATGAAGCCCCATTCATTTTAGTAAATAAAATATGAAAACAGGTGAATAAGCAAACAGTTATTTTCTTTCATCCTTTTTCATTTTAAAAATATAAAAATAAATAAACCCCTGTTCATGTGCAAAATGGTCACCAGGGCTATTCTGCGCATGCGTGCCCTTTCCCAAAATGGCACCGATGCTGCCAGCACCATTTTGTTAAAGGGCGTGCATGCACAGAATGGTCCCATAAATCACTGCACATACGCAGAATGGTCCAGAATGGTGGCCATTCTGCACATGCATAGTGATTTTTATTTTTTATTAATTGCTAATAAAAGAAGAAAAAATGGTAGGGTTGTTTACAAAAACCACCCAAATGGATGGGTTTTTGTAAACTAAAACAAAATTGGTTGAGGGCCTTCTGCACACCCATACAAAAATGTCACACCTCGATTGTGAGGTATTTAATTCACAGTCGGCAAATAATGTGCGATCGCCTTCTATGCGCATGATCCCTGACGTCTGTCTCATGTAATCCCGCGTTGCAGGATTTTGAAATATCATGCGAGTGGGTCATGCGATGGCGACCCGCTAGTCTAAAAATGGCCAAAATGTGTAGTTTGTGTGTGTGGAAAGGGGGCGGGGAGCCTCATGGAAGGGAAAAGCTATATTTCATGATCAGTAGGTTCTATCAAGCAGAAGACCATAGATAGGACATTTGTGACCAGTACAGCTTGGATGTGGCTTCAGAGGACCTTGAAAACTTTGGCTGAAGAATTGCTTATCACCAACCTGGTGTCCACTTACCCTAGGTAAGCTAACCAAATGCTACCCCAAAGGTATTTTCAAGCTTGCAACCACAAGCTTTATTATTTATTAGCAAGTATTTATATAGCGCCAGCAACGTACCTGGCGCTTTACAAAGTAATGGGATAGACATGGTTCCTGCCCTAGGGCTGACAATCTGAGAGACAGAGGCGTGGAGGAAGATGAAGGAAGGGGGAAAGAGAGGGAGACAGGGGGTGTAACATTCACGAAGATGTGAGGTCTCAGGTGCATGTGCTTGGCTTGGTTACATCTAGAATGATGGCTGACTGGTCCATGTGGTGAGGATACGAGTACACAGATTTTAGGTAACAGATTGTACTGGATGGTAGGTATCAGCAGGAGTTAAGTGAGGAGAGTGAGGACGAGTCAGGGAGGGCAGAGCAGAAGACTGGGTTTTGAGGAGGGATCTGAAGGTATGAAGGGAGGGGGCAAGGCGGATGTGGGCAGGGAGGGAGTTCCAGGCATGAGGGGCAGCTAGGGAGAAGGGACGAAGGCAGTTAGGGGAGCAGGGGATGCGTGGGAGGGCGAGAGAGGGGACAGAGGAGGAGTGGAGTTCATGGACTGGAGTACGGTGGGAAATTAGCACAGAGAGGTAGGGGGGAGCGAGGTTGTGAAGAGCTTTATAGGTGAAGACAAGGAGCTTGTGCAGAATACGCTCAGGAAAGGGGAGCCAGTGGAGAGAGGAGAGGAGAGGCTGCACATGGTCAAAGTGACGGGCTAAGTGGATGATCCTAGCAGCAGAGTTTTGAACAGAGATGAGGGAAGAAAGGTGAAAGCGGGGAACGCCAGCAAGGAGGAAGTTACAATAGTCGAGGCTTGAGATGACTAGGGTCTGGATGAGAGTTTTGGCAGAGGAGACAAAACTCAGTTGGGTAGGTTGCATTTAATCATCTGTATTGGAAAACCGGTCAGCTGGAAACACTCCTGTAATTCAGGGTGTCCATCATGTGCTTTGCTTCCACTGCAATTCAAGGGGTAGTCTTAACCTCTCCTGCAGAGATCTCCTAGGTATTTGCTCTCCCCACACCAAGAAGTGTCCACCATGAGTGGCAGAAAAGAAGCACCAGCATCACTTCGGAATTTTACTAAAGTCTGGAGGGAGTTTAGCAATACCTATGTGGCCAGGCCACACAGTGGTAGTAAGAGACAAACAGGAAATGCCTTACTGGGGATTGAAACTTGCTTTGGATTAATTCAATCACACAACTCCATTGCCGTTTCATAGTCAGGGGGGCTAATTCACATCACATTCTCTCAGTATGAGGTGGGGAGAGTTGGGAAGGGGTGGAGCCTGTGCCAGTTCCTCCTGTGTGGGGTGTATCTGAAGGGGTTTTCAAAGTATGTAAATCTGCGTAGCAGCTTAATGATGAGGGGTTGCTTGGCATAGGTGTCCTGGGCTCTGTATCAGCGCCCCCTGTTGGGAGAATGGTGTTTTAATGAGCCCTCAAATCCTTGCAAGTAAATCCTCTGTATTGGGTAATAGAGAACAAATGATTATTATCAAGGGGTGAAAGAAGTAGTAAGGATTTCCCACAATGCAATTAGAATGAGCCTTTGGGGCTTAATAGTGTTGGGACCATACCACATGAGTGGAGGGGATTTGCATTGCTTAGGGAATTAACTCTGCCAGATAATGTGAACTGTTACCTCATTTTTTCTTCTCACAAATATTTTCATTAGTTCACATACTAGGAGTGAGATCTCAGCAATATCTCAGGCCTGGTACAAACTCTCGACAAACCAATTATTTTGTAGATATATAGTCAGTTTTTAAACTCCCTTTAAGCTTCAGAGGAGCATCTGCTTCTTTGGGGGCAGGGGGAGCAGCCCAAAAATCAGCTGCCCAGGAGCAGCTGCGAGCTCTGAACAGCCAGGCTTGTTTATTTCACTGTGGCATGCTGGGAGCTTGGGGGGTAAGGAACCAGCCCAGCCTGGCAGCATGGGGTGAAGACTACAAGCCTGAGCAACCTTTGTATTGACTCTGGCTATTGTTATGTGAGACTCGTGTGCAAAGGCTGCTGAGGCTTGTAGGCAACTGATGCTTTTGAGCAGGAGAGGTTGGAGGAGGCTTGATTAAACCACTCCTACCAGCCTTGCATAACAATAGCCGAAGGCTGCCGGGCTTGTAGTCCCAACTCCTGTGCTGCAGCTTGGGCCCCCGAGAGTTACCAGTGTGGCATGCTGGCCAGCAAGCTGATCTTTGAGGTTAGGCACCCCCCAAGCAGAAGGGATCCCATGCTGCCTGAGCCAGGGCTGGGCCAGCTCCCAGTATGGTGTGGTGAAATGAACAAGCCAGTTGTACAGAACTCTCAGCTGCTCCTGGACTCAGTGATGGCCAGCTGCTCTTGGGCCGGGCGCACACACACACACACCCCGAAAGGAGCGAAGGCTCCACCGCCACCAGGACTGAGGCCATAGCCCCCCCCCCCTCCAGCTCACAGTGAGTTTATTTTATTTTATTTTTTAAAAATAGTTCACTTTCTCATCAAATTACATGAAATGCTGCTCGTTCTCCGTTCATTCTCAGTCCCCGAGACAACCCAAGAACCTGGATTCTCATCAAGAACTAGAAAAAAAAGCATACTCTAGTTTTAGCCCTAAATCTATCTCGCACATTTCCCGTAATGTGTGAAGCGATTAATCTGCCTGTCTGTCATCCTTAACTATTGCAGGAAGGAACAGAGGTAATTCTCCCTCAGGAGATGAATTCCCCCCACTGTCTGCCTGGTTGGGAATGCGTTATTGATAACAAAAAACGCATAGCAGGATACCTATTAGTAGCCACGGCACTACTGGAGGTAACTTCTGAAGTGGAGGAGGGGATGTGGGAACAATTAAAATGCGCAAATGTAGATTTCCAAAACAAAAGCACAGGCAGGAGGAGAGTTTCTTGTGGATGCAGTCTAATATTCCTTGATATACTCTCTTTCAAGAGAACATTCCAAATTTCAGAATATCACAGCTCTATAGTGTCCCTTATTTTTGCTACTTCTCGTGATCCGCCAACCCTAGGCAGAACTCCACTTTCATTTCATTCCATCTACAAGGGTTGTGGAGTCAGAGTCCAGGGCTTTGCTCTCTGTTTAAACTCAGTCATTCCCCCTCCCCACCCCAGACGTTCCTTGCAAGACTGTAGAGAAAAGTGCTAGATTCGCTTTGGAACATAGTGTGAGAGCACGGGATTAACAATTATTCTAAAGCAAGCTCAGAAAGAGGAGGCAGAATTACAGATGGACGTGAAACGTTGGTATTCCCTCATTTTTGACTGCTTAACCGTGCAACTAGTTATTTTCAAAGTGGGGGTTTTGACGTTGTTAAGAAATGTCACTGTTTGGAACCCTTCCACCAGGCACAATGGGGAGACTTTTGAAGGCACAAATGGCACTTGGTGCCAACCATTTCCCTTTGGCTTTTATTGATCCATAAACTAGGCTACAGCGATAGCTATAAGCCTTAATAATAATAATAATAATAATAATAATAATTAATCCATAAATACCGAGGCCCCATTTGTGCCTTCTCCAAGTTGTTGGTGTATTTGTTGGTTCTTGTAACTATCCCCTGTTCCTCATTGTGTAGGGATTAAGAGACTCCTGCAGGTGGGACTAACCAGAACACTGTCCTCTTATAATGGGGAAAAAAACATGGGGTTGAAGTATCTTGCCCTGTTGATAAATAGCAGTGAGCAGGTTTGGAAATTTACAGCATGAGGAATCGCCTGCTTATGTTGAGCATGTGTATGATGCTATCAGCAATACTGATGCAGCTGTCAAGCATCATGAAGAAGGGCTTAAGAAAGGATTTATTGCCAATCCAAGAAAGGAATTTGCAGAGGCAGAAGAAAATCTAAACTCTGAGTCCTTTTCACTTTTCCCCTAACCTTGTTCCCACCTAGAAACAGCCTTCCCCAAGGAGCCAATGATTGTATACCCTACTATGAAAGAAACCTATGCTCAATCCTCAATCTGCCCTCATTTAGGTGAACTCTCATGATTGAACCAAAAAATAGGTGATAATTATTTTCTCTAATATACTGTGTTGGATCTTTGTCAGCAACTGTTAGTAGCTCATCTTTGCATTTTCTTTATCATATTATAGAATCAGAAAGATGAAGAGAGAGAGTAGGCATTATACGGTGAATATTTAAAATGTACTCTTAGTGGGAGAAACCCTCTTTCCCGTATACTCCAGTGCTGTATTTTCACCTGCAATAAAAAAAGCAGGTTTGAAATGTAGGAAGTCAGATATAGAACAGCCTAGGTTAGGAATTTCTTTCACTGCCTGACAGGAATAGATGATGCTTCTCACCTGAGGCAGATGGTACATTACAGAATAGCAAGCACATTGGCAGCTGCTCATGAGAGTAATTCCTCCCCCTCAGGTTGGTAGACATACAGGACATCCCATGAAGGGAGGATACGGGACAATGAGCATCCTATTTGAGTGAAGCTTTAGCCCCACAGTAGTTCTCAAGCATCATGCCTGGGAGTTCTCAAGTTCTGGCATCATGCCTCAAGTTCTCAAGCATCATGCTTGGGAGATTCCCATCTTGGGACTTAATATTTTCATGAGCCCAGGCTGCTATAACTACAAAACAACAAATATAAAGTACAAAACCCCACTCCCTTGGCAGCCTGACTTGTTTCCCCCTCCCCTCCTAGCTCCACTAGCCCCTCCACAGGGCCGGCCCTAGGCTTGATCAGAAGTCATGGCCCCACCGGATTCCCTCCTTCCTCCCCTGAACCAGCCAGCCATGGTGGGGCTGTCCAGCCTGCCCACTCCAGCTGCAGCTGCGCTCAAAGCTTCAGGCCCCAGCAGCACCATGTGGTGACTGACTGGGCAGGGCTGGAGCAGGCGTGTTCCGGCTGAGGGTGAGGCTCAGCTGCTCGGGCAGCAGCAGCACAAGGAGAGCAGGGACACAATGAGACGGCAACTTCGGAAGCTGACGAGGAATCCTTCCTGGCTGCAGCAGCAGCACAATACAGAAGAAGATTACACTGGCACTACCATGACCGCAAGAATTTCTAGGAAGCCTGGACCCTCAGAGGCAGGCAGGCTGTCAGCCAGCGGAGTACAAAAGCTTTGCCTCCTCTCCAAGGGCTCCAGCCACTAGCGGCGTGCCACCATGGGAGTTTACCTTTTCAAAGGATATTCACTCCTTCCAATGGTACTTGGGCAAATACACATTTATTAGAGCCAAGTCCTTTACTGTGCTAATGGTCTCTGACTTCATATACAGAAGTCTTGCTGGGTAGGAAAGACACAACCCCTTTACAAAATAGCACACATTACACAGGCATTTGGCCTTGGATTCCAACTCTCAGCGGTGAAAGCCATAAGTAGTAATTGCCATAGGCTTGGAGATGCAGAGCTTTCACTGCTGAGTTGGAATCCAAGGCCAAATGTCTGTCTAATGTGTGCTAATGCCCCTTTGTAAAGGAGCTGTGTTCTTCCTATCCAGGAAGACTTCTGTATAGGAAGTCAGAGACCATTAGCGCACTAAAGGACTTGGCTCTAACAAATGGGGATTTGCCCAAGTACCTATGGAAGAAGTGAATATCCTTTGAAAAGGTAAACTCCTAAACGTGTTTTTTTAAAAACCATGTCACAAAGCTATGTTAGGTCGGGTGGAGGGGATAGGGGGGATTCAAGGTGCGGGGAATGAGTTCCTGCTCTTACTCCTGTCTTGGTGGGGCACCCTTGAGGAATAAGTGCCCTCAGGATCTTGTGGGGGCTTTCTCTCAGGAACCGAGAGCAAGTCAAATCATCACTGGGCGGAGAGAGCAGGTTCCTGAGGAGGAGTAGGGATGCAGGGTAGGGGTTACTCATGCTTTTGGGCCCATTCAACAAGGGAAGATCACCAGGAAAGAATGCTCGTGTTTGGGGTCCCAGGTTCAGGGGGAAGGTTTGTGCTGTGAAGGGGGGCAATGGGGGAGGAAGGAACAGAGACAAACACACACCACTGCCTTGCACACTATGTGGGTGCAGAGGTTATGGGGGGAAGGGTGTTCTCACGCATAGTCACTCTCAACACTCTGTTACAAGCACCCACACACCCTAGCTCTCCCACTCACAGAAGCACACTCCCAATCAATCCACCAGTCACTCACACACTTGTACACGCAATCACAGTCACAAAGTTCTCCAAGTCAACACTACTATAACCCAAGCCAAAGCACAGGGCCAGTCTTTCAAATGATTACCGGCAAAGAGGGGTCCTTCTGCCAAGCCCTTATACAGAAACCCTTCCTCCAGATCCCACCTCTCTGCGGCTCATTAGCCGCACACTGTGCCGCAACTGGAAGCCTGGCTGCCCAGCAACCTGGGAAGCATGCGGCACAGTGTCCCTAGAGTCACGTCAGCCCAGGCACTGCCCTGTCGGCAGCATGTCGGGGCGTTGTATTGTTGGTTACCTAGCAACTGAAAGTGTGCGTCGGTGAGCCGGACTCCTTGGCCTCAGTGTGGCTGCTCTTCGCCAGGCGGCGAGCCTGACAAGCTGCTTCTTTGCTGATCCTCCTCTGGCGGAAGGTGTCTCCGCCTGATGTGGGTGGCACAAGGGAAGGCAGTGCCAGAGGCTTACCAGTCAGTTCTCTCCGCCTGGTGAGGGCAGCCTAAGGGAAGGCAGTGCCAGGGGCTACCAGCCAGGTATCTCTGCCTGGTGTGGGTGGCACAAGAGAAGGCAGTGCCAGAGGTTACTAGCGGGGTCTCTGCCTGGTGATAGGGGACATGGGCTGGGTGGTCAAGGGCCAAGCGGCTGCAGCTCTGTGATGTTGTTCAAAGGTTTCTCAGGATAACGTGGGTGTGATCCCCAATGTTTTTATGTGCAGTGTTGTTCAAAGGTTTTTCAGAGTAACTTTGGTGTTATTTCCCATTTTAAAAAAAGAAAAGAAAAAGAACCTCTCAAAACTTTAAAAAATAATGCACGAGCTGCTGGGCGCTACTGTTTTCAATGGCAGCTGGCGATGTTGGGTGGGTGTAAAGCCCTCCCCCCCCACCCCCATGTAACTTTTTAAAAAGTGGATTTTTCAATCTGCTAGATTGGCCCACTCATCTAAAAGCGGCCCTAAAGACAAATAGAAAAATAAACATTGGTTGAAATGAACATTTGTGCTTTCTGTTACTACTATATAGCAACACCTTTGTTTAAAGTCCATTTTCATTTGTCTTTAATATTACTGCCAAATTATTGCATCAACACCAATGCTGCCGTTCCCTCACTGTCTTAGCAGGGGGAACTGTGGGAAGAAAGTTGGGGGTGCTAGGTGAAGGGGCACTCTGTGGGAGATGCTGGGGTGGGGTGGATCTGCAGGATGGACGTGGCAAGGGGGCAATATGTGGGGGAAGCTAAAAGGGTAAGTGGTGGGACTCATAAGGCATGTTCACAGGTATGAGGGCAAATTATGCAAATATGCAAATTCCATCTGTATATCCGTAAACACCCATTGAGAAAACAGCCTGCAATGTAGACTCTATTACAATTTGTAGATTATGAAACACCAAGATGAGGTGTTCTGGAATTTCACTTTCTTTGGGCAGAAGGAAGAGGGATTAACACAAAAGCGACACCCTCTTCATCCTGACAGCATTATGGAGCCATGCTAGTGGCTCCATTAGTTAATGTTCTGTATTGAGAGTTCCATTGACTTCAATGGAGTTCCCTGGGGCAAATTCCTCTGGCTTGCAACCCTGAAGTTGACGGGGTTTTCTCTGTGAGCATACACTTATAGTCACAGATAGCTGCACAGGACAGATATTGAGTATGCTGAGTATGTGCTTTGGTCCAATATTTCATGTTAGATGAGGTGTCAAGATGTCCCTGGCATTTAAAAAGCACTTGCGCTTGCTGAGG
>QEPC01001360.1:3822771-3863243 GCA_003113815.1 Sphenodon punctatus
AAGTGCATCAGGGATAGTGGGGGTGCGGGGGCATGGGTCACACAGTGGTGTGCAGAGAGGCTGGGCCACAGGCAGCCATCTCCAGGTACAGGAGGGGCAGGTCGCAGCGGTGCAGGCCGAGGCGGGTCAGTAACGTGTACCCAGAGGAGAAGGGCCCACAGTGAGGTGTTCCCACCCCCTTGCCATCGGGTGGTTCCTGGGAGCGGGAATCCGCACAACCATGCTGCCAGAGGACGAGCCCCCTCAGCCCACGGAAGTGCTGTTGAGAATCCTGGATGCTTCATTCATGCTGCTGTGCATGGTGCTCCAGCAGATGGCACAACTCCTACTGCCAGGGCACAGATATTCCCCAGGGGACATGGCATCGGAGGGCAGTGATGCTGCGATGGGCGTGGTAGACAGCTTCTCGTCGCCATGCCAGGCACCGCAGTGTTCCAGCAAGCCCGGCTCGTCCTGGCCCAGTGGTCCCTCAACGTGTACGGGCGCCGCATGAGCCTTCCAAACCTGCGACAGCACTGGACTCATTCCCGCACCAACGACTGATGGGAGAACATGCTGGCCACCTGGACGGATGAGGAATGGACAGACCACTTCCGGATGACTCGCTCCCTCCTGACCCGCTTAGGCGAGCTCCTGAACCCCCATCTATGGAGGCAGGAGACCAACACGTTCTACCCGCTGCCGCCAGGGATGCGAGGGGGCATGGTGGTGTATTTATTTATTTAAAACTTATATCCCGCCCCTCCTGCCCAAAGGCAGCTCGCCACCCCTGATTCCTGCAGGAGTGTGGGTGAGCAGTTTGGGGTGGGGATGGCCACCGTAAACAGGGCCCTGCATGATGTATGTGACCTGATCGTGGAGCTCCTCTTCAAGTGGGTCGTCCAGCTCCGCGATCCCGAGGTGATACGTGGCTTTGAGGAGCTGGGGTTCCCTCATTGCATTGGGGCAATCAACAGCACCCACATCCCCATCATACAGCCGACACACGCCAAGATCGACAACATAAATAGGAAGAAGGCCTTCTCCATCAACCTGCAGGCCGTTGTGGATCACAGGGCGCTCTTTATTGTTGTGTATATGGGCCAGTCAGGGAGGAGCCACGATGCGCGCATACTGCATTCGTCCTCGTTCTACGCTTGCATGTTCGACAGGGAAGATCACCCCCAACCTGTACTGCATGATAGAGGGCGTTCCCATGGTCCCTGTTGTGATAGGGCCTACCTGCTCAGCCCTTGGCTCATGAGGTTCTACCCAATGGCACACAACCCTGACCACCACCTGTTCAACGAGCGCCTGTCAGCACACAGCATGGTGGAGTAGACCTTCGGGCTCCTGAAGATGCGCTGGCACCTCTTGATGCCAGTTCGACCTAGACCACACCCCCATCCTTGTCCTGGCAGCATGCATCCTGCACAATGTATGCGAGACCGGAGGCGCCACCCTGGACAACCCTGCCACTGGTACAGAGGGCAGGCCCCGTGCCCCTGTACCAACATCCCCAGGGCAGGGCATTCAGGCGCATCTCTGAGGAGAACAGGCATGCCCTCTGCCGCTGGGGGCTGTTCTCGACCCACACCCCAGCCCATAAACCTGTGTACCCCATCAATAAAGCTGGGTAGTACCCATTACCTGCTACCGTGCCTCCATGCCATGTGTGGGCAAGGGAATCCTTGAAATGAGTCCAGTGGGTTGCCTGGGTGTGGGAGCCCTCCCCTCGCTGACAGCTGCGGGTTGCTTTGGCTGTGCTATTCCCTGCAGGTGACCACTTGCCGGCCCACCTGTGTAGAGTCTGTGTGAATATTTTCCATGCACCACTACTGCCTGCTGCCTCAGTGGGCATCCCCCCAGCCCCATAGGCTGGGCAGGCAATGTACCACACCCGTGCCCTGCCTGACCTCCGCTGCCAGCCCCCCCGGCAGGTGCTGGGACAGAGGACATGATACAGAGGTACATGTGCAGCATTTTTATTTTAGGGGTAACTGTACAAAGGGATAGGGGCTCTATTGTCTGGGGCACCCTCACCCCCACTTGGCTGCACCACTGGGGCTCCATGCCCGGCGAGTCCTCACTGCCGCCAAGCGGCGCAATCGCTGGATGGACAGACCGGGTCCCCTGTCATCTCGCCTCTGGTGCAGGTCCCTACGAAGAGAAATAAGCATGGGGTGAGCATACCACATGTGCACGTGGCTACTTCCCATGGCCCGGCCCACTGTGTGTCCTGGGATCACCCTGTCGGCCCCCCGCTACAGTAACATCCTGAAAGTGGAGCTACCTCTAATGACCAAAGCACGTGTAAAAACACAACACTTTTGTATTGAAACACGTATGTTCTAATACACAATTGTTGTGTTTGGACACGTGCTTTGTTCATTAGAGGTAGCTCCACTTCTAGGGTCTCACTTCCCTTTTTAGGGAAGGTTATTGAGCGGGCGGTGGCGATCCAGCTCCAGGCGCATTTCGATAGCATTGGTTTCCTGGACCCTTTTCAATCTGGGTTCCACTCCAGCTATGGCACCGAGACAGCATTGGTGGCTTTGGTCGACGATCTCTGCCGGGAGATGGACACAGGATGTTTGACATTCCTTATCCTGCTAGATCTCTCTGCCGCTTTTGACACCGTGGACCATGGACCGCTGTTGAGACAGCTGCATGACCTGGGGGGTCTGGACGGGACTGTTCTTGAATGGTTCCGCTCATTCCTCTTGGGGAGAAGCCAGGGGGTAGTGTTGGAAGCTGAAACATCTTGCCCCCGCGCTTTATCCTGCGGCGTTCTGCAGGGTTCCATTCTGTCTCCATTATTATTTAATGTCTATATGCAGCCCTTGGGGGAGGTCGTGAGAGGGTTTGGGGTTCAATGTCACCAATATGCTGATGATACTCAGCTGTACCTCTCTTTTTCATCTGACCCAGACCCTGCTGTCTCATTGCTATCCCAGTGTCTGGAGGCTGTGGCGAAATGGATGTGGCAGAGCAGACTGAACTGAAGCTCAACCCCGATAAGATGGAGGTGATGGTGGTGGGAAGAGCGAGGGAGGTGTTGGCCCCCCTGATTGGGAGGGTTCGCCCTCCTATAGCTCAGCAGGTTCGGAGTCTGGGGGTGGTATTGGACGCAGATCGCCACCTGGATCGACAGGTGGAGGTGGTGGCGAAGGCTGCCTTCCACCAGTTATATCTGGTGCGAAGGCTGCACCCGTACGTCTCCGGCCTGGACCTGGCCTCTCTCGTCACCTTGAGGCTGGACTACTGCAATGCTCTCTACATGAGGCTGCCCTTGTTCGGAGGCTGCACCTAGTGCAGAATGCGGCGGCCTGGCTCCTGTCGGGGACGGGTCGCCGGGACCGCATAACACCTGTGCTCCGGACTCTGCATTGGTTGCCAATAGCGTGCCGAGCTAGGTTCAAGGTATTGGTATTGATATATAAGTCCCTTCATGGTCTTGGCCCCTCATACCTCAGGGACCACCTTGCCCTCCGTGCCCCAGAGCGGCTCCTTTGGTCTGCCAGGGGTGCCTTCTTGGAGGTCCCCCATGTTAAGCAGGGCACCACAATGGAGAGGGCATTCTTAGTGGCCACACCGCACCTTAGGAACTCCCTCCCGGAAGAAGCTCACCTAGCCCCAAGCCTTTTAGCATTCCGGTGAGTTTGTAAAACCTGGCTGTTCGTCCAGGCCTTTGGGGAGGGGGTGGGTGGGTTAGGGGGTTTTAAGCTCCCCCTACCCTTATTTATTGTTTTTTGTGCCTCTGTTTTAATATTATTAGGATGGTTTAAAATGTTTATATGAATGTATTTTTATGTTTTAAAATTGTTAGCCACCCCGAGCTATTTTCAGGACGGGCAGGATAAAAATCGATAAAAATAAATAAATCAATTGTTGTGGGTGGTCCCTTTACTTCCCATCTGGGATATTGCCTTTTCCTGTTCACCCTCATCCCCGCCTGGCCCCCCCTTGGGGTGCGCCCCCAGGGAGCAGGGGTGATGCGGACTTGCCAGAGTGGGTGGGGCAGTGGTCAGGAGCGGTTGGTCATCCTTGGGTGCTGGGTCCTGGGGTGGAGTGCGCGCTGGAAGGGCGACACCACCCGCAGGTCTTGTGGACCTATGTGGGGGAGGGGGACCCCATGGAGTAGGCCCAGGAAGGGATGCTGCTGGGGGAACCACAGTTTGCTGAAGTGCAGGGGGGGAGCACCTGCCACCGTAGTGTAGGTCAGCTGCCAACCCTCCATCTGCAGCCTGGCGGGCCCTGTTGCACTGGGGGTCCTGCTGCAGGGCCTCCACCACCTCCCCCATGAGGTCCATGAGCTGTGCGGCCTGACCCTCCAGCCTGTCACAGGTGCACCGCTGCTCACGTTGGAGGGCAGCAGCCTGGTGCCTGTCCCAGAGGTGCTTGGTGTGGGACCGGGCCATCATGGCCTCCAGGGTCTCCTGGTCCCTTTCCCCCTCCCCTCTTAGGAGCTCCCTGTGAGCATGAACTCCTGGGAGTTCACCTCAGCTAACCGTCTTGATTCCTTGAGCAGCTCCCTGCCCAGGTCCTCCCTCCGCTTCCAGTTCCTGGCCCGCATCTCCCGATTCCTCTCTATGCTGCAGGCAGCGGCACCCCTCGCATGAGCGGGTTGCTGTTCTGTGAATGAGAGGTTGCATCCCATGTTAGTATGGCCGGCCGGTGCGCACCACTGCCCCATACCGTGGTTCCCATGGTGTCACGGGGGGCGGCCCCCATGTTGTGAATGTGACACCATTTCCCTCCCCTGTGGGACCCCCCTGCCCTGCCCTCTTGTGGAATCACCCCCTGGCTGGGGCTCACCATCGGTAGGGCCCGTGGCTGTCCTGTGTTACATGAGACCTGCTGTGGGGCCAACCACCCCTCCCACCTGCCCCCTCTGCCCCGACCCCTGTAGGGAACGGGCGGGTGGGGGCCCGTGGCCCTGGGGGCCTCCCTTCCTACCCTGTACTGCCACCCACCTCCGCCCCATGCCCCTCTGTGGCCCATTGGATGGTGTGCCCTACCATGGCAGTGCACCTCACCAGGTAGCAGGGGCACAGCCAGCCCTGCCTCGTCTACTTCCTCGTCCGCGACTCCACCTTGTGCCCCTCCAAGCTACCTTGGGCTACAATGGGAATGGGGACCCATTAGTGTTTACCGGCAACCAGGCCCCGGCCCCGGTTGCTGCGACTGTGCCCGGGCCTCTTCCCACCAGGCCCACTGGGCCGGTTGTACCTGGATCCTGTTCTTCTACCTCCTGGGGGCTGTCCCAGGTCTCTGCTTGCTCTGCGCCTCCCCCTTCCCCATGGCCAGGTGACCTGTGGGTTTTTCAGGCGCACACGGAGGGTGGCGTTACTGTTGCCGGATTCCCGGGGCATCTCCTCCCTCTGTGGGACGGGGCTGTGCCCTCCCACTTCCTGGATGGCCTTGCCGGGGGCAGCTTCCCCCCCCCTACTCCAGGGGGTCCGGCAGGGGTGTGTGTGTTGGCCCTCCGTCTGCCCCTGGCGAAGGCTCTGCCATGTGTGCAGGAGGCCACGATGTCCCCGTCCATGCAGAAGAACTTATCCAGCTCCTCCTGGAACTCGGCTGTGTGCATGGCATGGCCAGACTTGTTGTCCTTGATATGTTTATATCCGGACCTCAAGTCCTTTGCCTGCTGCATGCACTGGGTGACATCCCTATTGTACCCCTGCCAGGTCGTGCTGGACCCTTTCGGACCCTCACACATGTATAAAGTCCCTGATTTCCAGCCTGGACCAGGGCTCCCCCTTTTGGGACCCACGTGTGGGAGGCCCTCCAGCTTGGTGGCATGGGGCCCTCACCCCTTATCTTGCATATCACTGAGTGTCTCCTACCAATCTGCAACAACACACCTGCCTGCTTGGAACACCGGATTCCCCACCTTGAGGAGGGAGATCCAGTGGTGTGGGATGTAGTAGTTTTACCCCTGTCATGGATGGATCATTACCTTCTCCGGACCAGTCTCCTGGCTCATGTCTGGTGCGGAAAGGTGCAGGACCAGTTAATTGGGTCCACCCCAGGAGACTTATGGAACCAGAGAGGTTCCGGAATGCTCTAGGGGAAATACTTTACGACCTTGATGATTGTTCACTCTATGACCTTATTGCCTTCTGGAACAGCTTGTTGGCTGAGGCTATCAACTGAACAGCTCCCAAGCGTCCACTTCCAGAAAGCCGATGGTGGGGGTCGCCGTGGTTCATGGAGGACATACACCGGATGAAGCAGGATGGACGGCGGTTGGAGTGATGGTGGTGCCAAACTCATACTGAAGCTGCCTGATTGCAGCATAAAGCTAGTTTAAGAGCTTATGCTGTTGCAGTGCGAGCAGCAAAGAAAGAGTTCCTTGCTGCCCTCATTGTGTCTGCAAAGTGACGTTCAGCAGAGCTTTTCCACATGGTGCAGAGGCTGGTCAGTCCTGCCTCTCTCTGTCTCGAACTGGAATTTTCCAGTGCCCGCTGTGACATGTTTGTTGACTTTTTTGCGGATAAAGTCGCCCAGTTCACCACGACCTCGATCCCGTGCTTAATACAGTGAATCGGTGGTACGGGACGCCCCGCCATGTCTGTTGTTATGGGATCAGTTTCAGTGGGTATTGCCCGCTGACACGGCGGATGTCCTTTGGACAGTTCGGGCCACCTGTTGTGAATTAGATCTGTGCCCATCCTGGCTGGTGAAGACCAGCTGGGAGACATTAGGGCTGTGCTGGCGGGGGTGGTCAACGCCTCTCTTAGGGAAGGCAGGATGCCGAGCCATCTCAAGGAGACGGTAGTGCGGCCTCTGCTCAAAAAGTCATATTTGGACGTTGGCTCCCTAGCCAGCTATCGGCCAGTCTCTAACCCTCCCTTTTTAGGGAAGGTTATTGAATGAGTGGTGGCCCAGCAGTTACAGGGGTGTCTGGACTGGGTCAGTTTTCTTGAGCCCTCAATCTGGTTTTCGCCCTGGATTTAGCATGGAGACTGCACTTGTGGCCTTAGTCGATGACCTACACCATGAACTGGATCAGAGCAGATCCTCAATTTTGATCTTACTAGATCTGTCAGCAGCGTTTGATACCGTTGATCACGAAATGTTGGTCACAAGGCTGCAGGACTGGGCTGGGGTGAGTGGAATTGTTCTTGAATGGTTCCGCTCATTTCTGTCAGGGAGAAATCAGCGGGTGGTTCTCGAAGAATATACATCATCTGGCTGCTCAGGTTCGTAGTCTGGGGGTGCTCCTCAACCCGCAGCCCCGCCTGGATTCTCAGGTGGTGGCTGTGGCGAGGGGAGCATTTTGCCAATTACATCTGGTGCAATGGCTGCGGCTGCATGTCTCAGGCTTGGCTCGGGCCACCATCATCCGCGCTTTCATTATCTCTCGACTGGACTACAGTAATGCGCTCTACGTGGGGCTACCTTTGATGACAGTCCAGAGGTTGCAGCTGGTGCAGAATGCAGCAGCCCGCCTCCTAACGGGGATGGGTCGCCGCAAGCACATTACACCTGGGCTCTGTACTCTGCACTAGCTGCCTATTGTCTTCCGGGCCCAATTCAAGGTGTTGGTTATGACCTATAATGTCCTAAATGGCTTGAGTCCTGCTTACCTCAGACCTCGGGTCATTTTGCAGCTCTTGCGGTCAGCTGAGGGTGCCCAACTTGAAGTCTCCTGGGTATGTTGGGTGGCAATGGCAGAGAGGGCATTCTCGGTGGCCACACCTCGGCTGTGGCACTCCCTCCCATTGGAGGCCCATCTGTCCCCAGACCTCCCCTCTTTCCGTAGATGTTGTAAGACCTGGTTGTTTCGCCGGGCCTTCGAGGAGGAGGGTGGGGGGAAGGTGTTTTATTTGCCTTAGCTGCACTGAACCTTTTCTGTCTGTCTCCTCTGCCAAAACTCTCATCCACGCCCTAGTCATCTCACGCCTCGACTACTGTAACCTCCTCCTTGCTGGCCTTCCTCGCTCTCACCTTTCTTCCATCAGCTCTGTTCAAAACTCTGCTGCCAGGACCATCCACCTTGCACATCGCTTTGACCACGTGCACCCTCTCCTCTCTCCACTGGCTCCCTCTTCCCGAGTGTATTCTGCACAAGCTCCTTGTCCTCACTTGCAAAGCCCTTCACAACCTTGCTCCCCCCTACTTCTCTGCCCTGAACTCCCTCTGAACCCCTGCTCGAGCACTCCGCTCCTCTTCCATCCCCTCCCTGACCCTCCCACTCCTCCCCTGCTTCCCCAACCGCCTTCTCCCTCGCTGCCCCAGATGACTTGAACTCCCTCCCTGCCCTCATCCGCCTTGCCCCCACCCTCCACACCTTCAAGTCCCTCCTCAAAACCCACCTCTTCTGCTCCGCCCTTCCTAACTCGTGCTAATCATCCCCACCCAGGATTATCCCCCACCTGCTATCTGTAAAGTCCCAATGTACTGTAACCAAGCCAAGACCGTGTACCTGAGTTCTTGCATCCTCATGAATGTCGCTTCCCTTGTCTCTCTCTCTGTTCCCCCTTCCCTGTCTCCCCTCCCCCTGTCTTTAGATTGTAAGCTCTTGGGCAGGGACCGTGTCTATCTTATTTTTTGTAAAGCGCCAGGTACATCGCTGGCACTATATAAATGCTTAATAATAATGCTTGTGCGCCACCCCAAGCTGCCAGTGTGCAGGAGGGTGCGGGATATAAATTTTTGTATAGAATAAATAAAATTAAATTACACGAGGTGCCAATTATTACATCACTATCTTCTTGCATGTGACTTTGCTCCATAAACCTCAACTTACTTTATAAAATAAGCATCACTATCCCTATTTCTCAGATGGAGAAACTAAGGCAGAGAAAGGCAAAATTTCTTGACCAAGGTCATAACTGAGAATGGACCTGAGACTCAAGTTTTCGGCTGCATTCTCATGAGACAACAGACCCAGGAAAATCTTTCCCCAGCTTTTTTTGTTTTAATTAATATTATTCTGTGAAAATAATAGGTTTCAGGATACTGTGGGTATAATTTTCATTTAATCAACTATTTTAGACTTACAAACAGAGGTTAAACAATTTGGTTAATTCCCTCGTGCATTTGTCAGCATGTGTGAAGGGATTAATCCCACTGTCAGCTGAGCTGGTGTCCCACAATGTATTGTGAAAACCCCCAAAACAAAAAAGTGGGCAGCATCCTTGGATACCAATTAGTAGCCATGGTAATTCAGGCAGTAACTTTTAAAGTGGAGAGGGAACGCGGGAACAGTTCAAACCCACAAATATACTCTCGGATAAGAAATAGAAGAACCATGAGGAAAGACTTGTGTGAATGCAGTCCCTGTCCAGTACTCAGTGCCATCTACGATGTAGACTGGTATTTCGGAAGTCCTATAGGACCAGACTACCGATCCTTTTCTCCTATTTTGTTGGAGTGAATGGGAACACTCGTGAATGTAGCTGTTCACCAAAGAGAATATGAAGCTCCCAGGCTCTCCCAGAGGAAGTAGATGAGACACGAGAAAAATCAAACTCAGACAGACAAACATAAGAGAACTTCAGCAGGTGCAAATTAGCCACTGAAGTCAGACCAATTTACAATAGTGGAGGAAACGCAAACAAGGACCAAGTAGGTCAAGCTGGGCTTTTTGTCCTACTTTCTCCATCATATTTTAATCCATTAATGTTGGTACAGTGCTTTGAAGTAGTGCTAAGCATTAGTCTGCATCACAAAGAGGTTTAAAAGGTTACACACAGTAAAATATTCATTCACCCTACCACCACTCACACTCACCACCACCCCTTGGAAGAATCATTTTAATGGAAAAAAGCATCTTGGAGATGAGCCCACTGTGGATGCAGAGACATTGTACTGCCAGCTGGAGACTGAGTATAAAACAGACATACCAGTGGCCTGCTTTGGCCTGCCAGCCAACACATCTGATGTGGCACCACCCTATGTTGACCTGTTTCTGCCCCAGGGTGGGTAGGTGGTGGCTAGCCTGGGCTGTGTCCTCAGAAAATCTCCAAGGCCAGAACCAGGGCTAAAGGCCACCCATGCAGGTCAACACGGGCTGGCATAGGCTGTCTATCGTGGCGGGTTGCTGGGAGCAGGGCAAGGCCCACCCGCACATTTGTTGTGCCTGCCCTGGTGTGGAAAATTGCAGGCAACATGGGCCAGGCCATCTCAGGACACCGGACACCCGTGCCCACGGCTGGAGAGCCATCCCGCCACCCACACGGCCTGGGAGCACAACAAATGTGCTCATTTGTGATTGTACTGATCACTGGATTTAGGGAGGGATGTCTTGCAGAATTAACAAGCTGCGCATGAAGATGCTTCGTTAAAGGATCTGCTCAGGATAAAGAGCTCACAATGAAATGATAAAAGTCCAATCATTTCCAATGTACCCATTCTAAGTAGAACCTATGGAAAGCGGAGTGTCCCTTTAGTTCTGCAGGCTATAATTTAAAAATCCCTCGTTTCTACTCTTAACTCGGGAATAGCTCTATAAAATCAGTGCCGTGTGAAACTGGTGAGAAAATAAGAATCAGTGCAATTATGTGTAGGATGCTGTGGCATGTGGGAGACTCCAAGTTCTTTCTCCAGATAGATTTTTTTTAAAGAAAGAAAAGGGAGGAGAAGTCAGCATACCAAACTGGCAACTGTTGAACTGTTCAACATCTGTTATTCTTCAAATAATCCCACCCATCTAGATCATCTGGTCTTTAGGCTTGCGTTGATGGCATGTATCTGAATAGTGTTTGCTGTAGGCCAGCCAGCATTAGCTGTCTTGTTTAGCTTTATGCTACCAAGCGACTACTGTTTTACTGCAGTGGAAATGATAAATTATTTTATGGGGAAGCGGGGGAGGGAATCCAGTGGCATTTAAAAACAGGAGATGTGCTCCACCTACTGGTTAGTAATGGAAAGTCATTTTTGTTATTTATATTATGCATGGCCAATGTTGTTTTTGAACATATAAAGGTTGACTATATTGGGCCATTGTCTGATCCACCTTTGTAAAAGAAAAAGACAGGGATAAAGATACATGGGATGAGGAAATGTTCAATGAATTCAAACAAATTTGAATACAGAAAATTCAGATTTATGGAGACTTGCAATAATGTTGGAAATTGCTTTTTTGTACAAATGCAGGTCTCTGATTTTTACCTCTAGGATGACTGAAATATAGTCTGAAGAAACATTTTAAAGGATTCTTTTCTTGTTGACATGCTCTGCTAGTGAGAAATGTTGTTTATTATTTACCCTGATTGTAAGCTTTTGGGGGCAGGGTTGTCTTTTTTTAATGCGCTCATCCAGAGCCTATCACAGTCATAGCCAGGATTTCCAGGAATAACACTTTTGTGACCGTACCAAGGGCCACACTTGATACTGGGCTCTGGTTTGACAGGAGCTAGCTGTACAAACACATAGTATGCTGACAATACAGGTGTGGAACTCACTGCCAAAGGAGACTACGAAAGCCAGCATCATAAAAGTTGATCTGGTATCTGGTGCAGGTAATTGCAGGCTGTGAGGGTCTCCATCTTGTGGTTGATTTGGTGGGATCCAGTTTGGGGGTGCTGCTGGTATACCATGCACCTACCTATACAGCAACATCCCTACATGCTCTGATGGAGCTGGTGTTGGAGGTGGTGTTGCGGTCCCCAAAGACAGTAGTCTTGGGGGACTTCAACATCCACGCCGACGCCAGTCTTGGCGGGGTGGGAACATGAGTTCATGACCACCATGGATCTGTCTCAAGTTGTCATCGGCCCAACACATGATGGAGGACATACCCGTAACCTGATCTTCTGCACTGGCCTTGAGGCGGGGGATCTGTTAGTGGGGGAGGTGTAAGCAGAACCCTTGTTGTGGACAGATCATTACCTCCTGCGGTCCTGGCTCCCGGCACACGTCTGCCCCTGGAAGGATGTGGTACCAGTTTGGTTGGTTTGCCCCTGGAGACTGAGGTTCCAGAATTCAAATGGGGAGTTACCCTCTGATCCTGACGGTCGTCCACTCAATGACCTTGTGGTTTTGTGGAATACGCTGCTGACTGAGGCCATCGAACAGACAGCTCCTAGATGTTGCTCCCTCAGCATTGGCACCACAGACCACCATGGTATGTGGAGGGCCTGTGGAAGCTGAAACAGGGAGGGTGGTGGTTGGAGTGACAATGGTGGCAGTCTCGTGCTGAAGCTGATCAATTGCGGCATAGAGCCCATTTACAGGCCTATGCCCTGGCTGTCAGGGCAGCAAAGAAGGAGTTCTTCACTATCCTGATAGTGTCTGCAAAGTCTCGTCCAGATGAGCTTTTCCAGGTGGTGAGGGGGTTGTTCAGTCCGTCCTCCTCCGCCTGGAACTGGAGTCTTCCAGTGCCCACTGTGACATGTTTGTTGAGTACTTTGTGAATAAAATCGCTTGGATTCACCATGACTTCGACTCTGCTTTTATGACAATAGAACCAGAGGTTTTGGAGGCTCCGTCTTATCCAGTTTTCTGGGATCTATATCTGTGGATGACGCCCGCCCCTGCGGCGGGTATTCTGGAGACTGTTAGGGCCACATTTTGTGAAGTAGACACATACCCGTCCTGGCTGGTCAAGGCCAGCCGGGAGACATTGGGGCTGTTGCTGGAGGATGTTGTAAATGCCTCCCTGTGGGAGGGCAGGGTGCCAGACTGTCTCAAAGAGGCAGTGGTGCGGCCCCTGCTCAAAAAACTATCACTCAGCGTTGACTCCCCCGCTAGCTATCAGCCAGTCTCTAACCTTCCCTTTTTAGGGAAGGTTATTGAGCCAGTGGTGGCTCAGCACCTGCAGGAGCATCTGGACCCCACCGGTTTTCTTGATCCTTCGCAGTTCGGCTTTTGTTCAGGTTATGGCACTGAGTCTGCATTAGTGGATTTGGTCGACAACCTTCTCCAGAAACTGGATCAGGGTTGTTCAGCCCTGTTAATCCTATTAGATCTGTCAGCTGTGTTTGATACCATTGATCATGAGATGTTGGTGACTCGCCTGCGGAACTATGCCAGGGTGGGTGGAACCGTTGTTGAATGGTTCTGCTCCTTCCTGGCTGGAAGAACCCAGCAGGTGGTGCTCGGGGATTGTTCATCTTCTCCCTGGGACTTCATGTGTGGAGTTCCGCAAGACTCTATTCTGTCCCCTCTCTTGTTCAATGTGTATATGCATCCGCTCGGCGAGGTCATGAGATGGTATGGGGTGCGGTGTCATCAGTATGCTGATGACACCAAGTTCTGCCTCTCCTTTCCACCTGACCCAGACCCAGCAGTCTCGGTGCTTACCCGATGTTTGGCAGCTGTGGGGGATTGGATGAGGGTGAGCCGCCAAACTAAATCCTGACAAGACGGTAGTGATGATGGTGGGGAGGGTGGTGGGTGTGACGTCCCCCCATCATTGATGGGGTTTGTCCCCCACTGGTCTCTCAGGTCCAGAGTCTGGGGGTACTACCCAATATGCGGCTTCGCCTGGATCTCTAGATTGAGGCTGTGGCGAGGAGTGCTTTCCGCCAATTCCATCTGGTGCGACAGCTTTGGCCTTATGTCTCTGACTCTGACCTGACCATTATCATTCATTCCTTCATCACCTCAAGATTAGACTATTGTAATGTGCTCTACGTGGGGCTACCTTTGGTGACAGTCTGGAGACTGCAGCTGGTGAGGGGATGGGTCACCGTGAGCACATTACACCAGTGCTCCAAGCTCTGCACTGACTTCTGATAGTCTTCCAAGCCCGATTCAAAGTGTTGGTGCTTACCTATAAAGCCCTATATGGTCTGGGCCCCTCCTATCTGTGTGACCGCCTCACTCTCCGTGCCCTGGATCAACCCCTGCAATCCACTGGGGGCGCCCTTTTTGATGCCCCCTGAGTGGCACGGGGGGCTACAATGGAGAGGGCATTCTTGATGGCGGCGCCCAGGCTGTGGAACTCCCTTCTGGTGGAGGTCCGGGTGGCCCCAAACCTTGCCTTATTTCAGCAACAGTGCAAGACCTAGCTGTTCTGCCAGGCCTTTGGTGAGGGAGGTGGGTGAAGTGGGGTGAGGGTGGGTGGGGAGGATGGGTTGCATTTTTTTATGCCTTCCTTTTATGTATTTTATATATATTATGTATATTTTAAAATATTTTAATTTTTGTAAGCTGCCTCGAGCTGCTTAGGCAGGATATAAGTGTTGGAAATAAATAAATAGCTTCAAATGGAAATTGGATCAGTTCTTAAGAGGATAGAGCCATAAACGTGTATAGTTGGGACTCCCCTGGCTACTGGTAGCTGAGAGTGGTTAGCAGGTGATGGGTCACACCTCCATGACCTGTACATGTACTTCTCTTTAGCTACTGGAGCTGGCCACTGTCAGAGACAGGAAGCTGGGCTAGGTGGACTGCTAGTCTGACCCAGTATCACACTTCTTATGTAATAGGAGACTATCCCTGTTCTGAAAAATTTAAAATCGTCTAAGCAGATAAGACAGAAAAAGGGCAGAAGGGGAGGAAAACACAGAGAGGAAGTCACACACAAATAAGCAACACCCATAAATCCAATGGAAAACAATGAGAGCTGTGGATACTGAACAGCTCTGAAAAACACCTTGAGTAATGAGTATGATGAATAGAGCACAAGAAAATGGGACTCCTCTCACTCTCTGGTTCCTTTCCTCTTGCAATCTAAACATACTTGGCTTACTTCCATTCTCAAAAAGCTTCCCTTTAGTGTTCAAGCTTCTACCCCATCTATCTTCTTTTAAGCGCCAAGCTCATCATATGTGTTCCATCTTAATTTCCTCCCCTCCATCTCCATACTGGATTCCCTCCAAGCTTGCACTGACCCTGTACGGTATTGATCTCAAATAAACACTTCCTGACAAAATCCCAGAGAGACTTAGCCACAAAAATTCCCTTCAGTCTTTTTGTTACTTTTCAGACAATTGTTCACACACTCTTATTTAGTCTTTTAGACTTTGGGGGCTTTTACAATATCATTTTTTGATGTTTCCTCAACCATTTCCCGGGTTTTGCCGAGCTCTGTCCTTACCAAATGCTTCTCTCCCCTCCCCCCCCCATTCCCTCTGAGCGATCTCAACTGATCATCACATTGGCCCTTTTTACATGGGCAGCAGTGGGTAGGGGGGATGGGTGTGCTGCCGCGATGGGTGTTCACCAGTTCATGTGTGCGCACACTCACCTCCACCCACGGAGCCTCCTCCGGTTTCCGGGATGGCTCCGTGGGTGGAGGTGAGTGTGCGCACATGCACCCCAACCCCCGCCCGTGCTGTTCGTGCAAACACCTATCCCCCCCCCCGCCACAGTGTTTACATGGATGCCCACCCACTGCACACCCTACACACCCAGCGGGGTGGAGGTGGGGGTGTCCATATAAAAACGACCATTGATTCACTAACCATAGTCATACAAATAACTGACAAATCAGCTTCTCCTGCCTGGCCCATCTCACTTCATCCTGTGTCATATTTTAAATGATCAGATGTCCTGCCCTGACGTGCGCGAGGGAAGCCACAGCAGATCCCTGTTCGCACTGGCTCTTTTCCTGTCAGCTTGCTCCGCCATGCTGCTGTGTTTTCCCTGGCCCCTCCCTCTGCTGCCACCGCCGCCGCAGATGGGAACGCAGCCTGAGTTAATGTAGCATAGACAAAACCAAGTTCAGCACCTTCCTTTAAAAATCCGCCTCATTTCTTCTTTGTGTTTCACTTTTAACAAATCCCTCCCTCCTGTCACTCTGACTACAACATGGGAATCATCTTTGATTGCTCTTTCACGTGTTTCACACATCATGAGTAGGTCCACGTTTTTCTGCTTCTTCATCACATTGGTAAAAGTCAACCTTCTTCTGTCAAGACAGCCACAACTCCTATTGTCTCCCATCTCTATTACCATAACCACCTTCTCTCTGCAATATTCCTTACAATTATGTTGCCTCTCTGTTCTATTAAATACAGACATTATCATCCCATTCTTCACTTCTTTTTATGATCAAGTTACAAACATGCAAGCCTTTTAAAAATACATTTGTTGGTGCCATGTCTCTACTGTATTCAATCTTCATCTTCACCTTTTTAAGGCATTTCACACCTTTCCCTGGTTACTACCTGCTCTTTTCATTACATTGTCCCTCCATGGGTATTTTCAGATGTCACGGGCCTCCCTCTAACCACAGTCAATCCCCTGTGGTGGAGGAGAAGCCCGTAACATCTAAAGGATTCCCTCCAGATGTTCACCCCAGTGAACCTCTGGCAGGAATCAGATTAACCATGATTCTGGAGGTGAGGCCGATCTCACCTCCAGAATCGTGGTTAGCGCAACCACGATCCGGGATAGGCGGAAAGTAACAGCTGTTACCTTCTGCCAATCCCGGATCGTGGCCCAGATCACAATGCGGAATTGGGCACAGCAGCTGAATTGGCCACTGTGCCCGCCTGTCTCCTGGAGGGTGGGTGGCCGGGGGAACGTGGGTGGGGGGGCTGTGTAGCTGCACGTCATACCGTGCAGCCCTGCCCCTTCCCGATCCCCTGTAGGAATCTGCCGACACGTCTAAAGGCTGGCTGGGCAGATTCCTGTCCGGGATCCGAAACGGATCCCGGACTGTGGTTTAGCATGGCGGACCTCCAGGCCCGTCACGTCTGAAAATACCTCATGTCTCCGGTGATTTTGTTTTGTCTGCCTTGTCTTCTCACTCCTCCCAAGATATTTTTCTTGTGTCGTGTCGCCTTTAGAACAGCCTTACAAAGTTCATAAAGCCACAATCCCATCCTCTTCCATCCTCTTCTTCCAGATCCTCTTCTACTCTGAGACAATAAACTGACCATCTAAAACGGCTAGCTTGGTGGGCAGCCATGTGTATAATTCATGTATACGTATGGTGAGAGTTTCAAAAACATCTTCATCTCAGAGGTGGCACTAAAAGTGAAAGTGAGGATCACCAAAGTGCTTCTGAAAACCTCATCCTCAATGTACATGGTGAGTAGACATCTAATCCATATTCCGATGGTATTCTGTTTGCACGAGATCCTCCCAGCTGCCAAAGCCCTCCTGGCAAGTCCCTAGTATTTATTAGTTTCAGATCTCAGGCTGTAAACGTTTTTACTTTTTCTATCTTAACTGACTCATAATTTATCCATCTCTCTATTCCTAACCAATATTTTTGCATCATCCAATCAAAAACTATACAGGTCCACTAAACTTGTGGAACTGCTGCAAGCTCAGTAAATGCAACCTCACTGTCTTATTGCTTGTCTTTACAAAATATATCTGTTGTGTACTCTATTGCTAGTCTACTACTGAAAGGATTGTTTCTTTTTTGGGATGATAACCCATTAATGTTAATGTGACATTTTATATGTATATTGTCTATTGTTCTATGGGGATATTTAGACCAGATCTGCAGCAGACATAGCTTCACCGAAATGAGCAACTCAGGAATTTGGCATACAATATATACACACACAGACACACACCCCACGCACCCAATACACATATACAGAAAATAAACAGAATGGCTGTTTCATGTTACTTTCATCTTCACGCACTAGCACACTTAGGGGACACCTTCTTCGGGAGGCCCTACTTAGTCAAGCCATTTTAGCACTTTGTTGGCACATTAGCACTAAAGGGCAGGTGGAGAAAATGAAGTGATGAGAAGAGAAGACGTAAGAATAAACCAAGAGATAGCTGGTTACAGGACTGAAAGAGGAGTGACAAAGAAGACAGGAATGAAGACAAAATAGTTGAGATAATATCTTTTACTGGACCAACTTCTGTTGGTGAGAGTACGCAAGCTTTCACGCCACACAGGTCCCTTCCTCTGTCATGTAAAAAGTCAGAACTATAGACTGAGTGAACCGAGGACAGATGTGTGTATGAATGGGAGACAGCTGTTAGGGGACAAGTCATTAGCATTTTCACACTCTCACCAACAAGCCCAATAAGAGAGCACATCTGAACCACTTTGTTTCCAACTCTTTTATATTTGAGATCAACACAGTAACCACAGTCTCTCTAAAGAAGACAAGTTAACAGTAGACAATGAAAGGAGATGGAAAATAACAGGAAAAGTGAGGGGAAATATAAAGTAAAGAGATGGGAGAGAAGAGTAATACAAGAGAGAGAAAACCAAGAAAGCAGAAAAGGCATGGTAGTAATACAGAGAGAGAGATAATTCTGCCTCATATGATAAGCAGCACCTTTGATCCATGCCATGGAAGGAAAACAGTCAATCAAAAGTTTTGGAAGCAGTAGGAAATATAGAAAAACCCTCTTTTTAATATAAACTTTGATATCAATTTTATATTAACTTTAATACAAAGTTTATATTAAAAAATTTAAAATATGTAGCTTTTTCTACTAACAGTCCTTTAAAATTGTATTTGATTCTTTTAAAATCCTTCCTCAGTTCCTCACTTAAATCCCACAAATTCCAGTATTCACAAGCAAACCAAAGGTAAAAACAGATGTGACCTCTGTTGTGCAAACGGAGGGTAAAAACAGGTGCCACATCTTGCACTGCCAGATGTTGGACTCCTTCTGCCCTAGGGCATGTAGGCAGCTAGTCCATGCTGTGTCCTCAGAAAAACTTCAAGGTCATAACCTGGGCTAAAGGCCACCAACGCAGACCACAGTGGACCAGTACATGTGTTCTGGCCTGGCTTACCTGCTATGGGCTTGTGGGCTGCCATGTCCGGCCACCATGTCCGGCCCATCATTGCCCGCCATGGTTGCCCATCATGCCAGGGGTTGGGGTGCTGGAAGCAGGTCAGGGTGGGGCTGGATGGCCACATCTTTGGCCCTTTTTACATGGGCAGTGGTGAGTGGGTGGATGAGTGTGCTGCTGCGGTGGGTGGAGGTGGGGGTATGCCCATTCCCACCAGGCCCTTTTCACACAGACACTCTAACATTGATAAAATGGGTGTTACCTTTTAGTATACATGTTTCAGGGCACAGAACACACCTGCAGCCCTGAAACATGTATACTAAAATGTAATACCCATTTTATCAATGTTAAAGTGTCTGTGTGAAAAGGGCCATGGACAAGTTCCCATCTGCACTCACGACGCCTCCTCCAGTTTGCCGGATGGCTCTGTGGGTGGATGATGAGTGGAGATGGGTGTGCGTCAGGAGCGCACACGCACCTACACCCACTGCGCGTGCTGTTCGCATGGACAAACACCTGTCCCAGCCACCCACCGCTGCAGTGTTTACACGGGCGTGCCCCCCCACCGCACATCTGCCCATATACCCAGCGGGGGGTGTCCGTGTAAGAACGGCCTTTGTTGTGCTCCCAGCCCCATCTGGGTCATGTGGGTGGCAGGACATTTTTCTGGCTGGGGGGGCCTGACACAGCCTGGGCCGTGTCATCTGCGGTTTCCCGGGCTGGGGAGCTGCCACATTTCTGTTTTTACCCAAAATGTGATATTCCTCATCTGAAAAAGATTTCACTGATTTTTTTTCCCATCTAAATGGCTTTCACTGGGACTAGATTTCAGGGGAGGATAGGAAAGGTAATGTAAGAAAATGATGTGGCAAGACTTTTGAACAGGAAAAGATAAAAGAATGCATGTGAGCAACATGGAGGAACGGCTAACTGAAACAGCTAATGCAAATACGAAAGTGACGAAGAAAAAATAAGAAAATGTCGTGTGAATTTTTCCTTGCAAAAACAAAACACCAAGATCCATGCTGCTAACCTTTATTTCATGTGAAAAGTCTGGCTTCCATGAATGGACTGATAAAAACGGTATTACAGGTGGGACTAAAAAAACAACAGGATTCACGATTAAATAGGGGAAAGTTGACTATTGGCTGCTGCAACTACTGGGCTTGTGGAAACCCTATTGCATTTTTACACATTTAAAATGTTTGCTACTCAGATTTGGGCACTGTAATTGCTCCGGTTTCACACGTTAATAGTACACTGGACCAATTAACACTATCACTGCCCAAAAAGGAAGTTTCATACTAGGCCAAATTTGTACATGATGCAGGTTTATTGCTTCTCCAGCCATTTGCTTCCTTTACACAGGCTCATTCCTGCCCGGGCTAAGCATTCTAGGCTGCTCAAGCAAGGCTTTTAAGGATGTTGGTATCCTTGAAGGCCGTGGGGCTACTCTTGTACTTACTGCTACAATTACATGAATGTTCATTTATGACCAGTTCCAAGTGTTTTAAAATCAGGAGCTGTGTGTCAGATTAATAAAATAAAATAAAATAGGTTTTATTTGCATCTATTGGTTTTGGAGCCTCTAGGGTACATTGCAGTCATGCTTTCAAAATTTTCTTCTACGAACATGAGGGCTAGAAACTACTTTTTTTAATGAAAATTGAATTTTTCATTATTTTAGGAGCTAAGGAACAAAATCCCTAAACTTGAGCCTCATGAAAAAAAATCTATAGATCTAGCAATGCTGCGTATTATTATTATTATTATTATAAGCATTTATATAGCGCCAGTGATGTACCTGGCACTTTACAAATAATAAGATAGATACGGTCCCTGCCAAAGAGCTTGTTTTGCTGTATCATGGGAGAGGGCTCAGCACCATGCAGGATCAATCCCTGTGATATTAGTTCTTTTAAAACTGGCTTTTTTCCATTTGGGCGCCTGAGCCAAAAATACAGAATTTACTTTACTTGTACGCATCTCCTAACCGGTTATATACATTGCTGATGTCGTATCTCATCATGTTGCATTCCCTTGTTAGAGTCCTGAAATCATAATTTAATAAAAGAAGGTGATATGAATCATAATGGGACAATTTGAATTATTATCTGTAGATAATTCATTATGCACACATTTTCTGTGAGATCCTTAAATCAGCAGGGCTCCTTAATCAGAGACTTACAATTTATCAGCCTGATCCTCAAAGCAGTCTGTCAGCACAAGCCCCATTGAATTAAGCAGAGTTTGCATCAGTAGAGCCCTTTCAGGATCAGAGCCGCTGTCTGTAATAACTAGAGACTTGACCCATAAATCAACGAATAGGCCAGCAGGGCCAATTCATGCTTCAAATTTTCCTTGAGAGAATGAAATACTTAATTATCAGCAAGGTCACACAAAAAGGGAGGAAAGCCTATAATGCAAAGTTGTTTTCTAAAGTATCAAGAATGTCAGCACTTTTCTGAAAGAACAGAAAGGATGAACACAAAGAGGAAAATGAGAACACTGGCTGGTAGTATCAGTTCAGGTCAATAATATTCTGTTGACAGGACAAGCTCAGCTGTAGTAGTGTTGCCAAAGTGTAAAAGGATCTCCAGTTGCTGTCGGACGTAGGTAATATCTGCCCAGGATGAGGCTTCGTGCTGGTTTTCAGCTTGTATTATTACTATGTGGTTTTAGTATCTCTACTGCATTTCAAAAGGAAGAAACATGAAAGGGGACTCTTTGTTAGGGTTTTAGTTAGAAAAATACCAGCATAGGCTAACTGTCGCAGACAGCTGTACTAGTGCATCTCAGTCTCAAACTAATGGGGCTTCATCTACCATTCACACAGACTGCCTATCATGCTGAATTTTGTCCAGCTGGTCTCATAATATTTCCAGTCTAGGGATTAGGATTAAAGCTCTACACTCATTTTCACTTTTAACAATAAGGAAGCAGGATTTGGACACAGATTTAGAGAGAGAGAAGATTAATGTGTTGGCCCACCATGCTATCTCATCTTCACGGTGTTCCATTATAAGGCATAGATCCAGGAAATCGGCTGAATGGCACATTTATAATGTGGATTTATGAATCCTAGGGCCCAAACATTCCAAATAAAATGTGCCTAAAGTTAAATGTCTGGCCCCTAGTTAGGCACTTAAATAATTTTCAAAAGCACAGAGCACTCATTTGAGTCAATTAGAGCTTCTGGGAGTTTAGAATTTTAAAAATCAGACCACATAACAAGTCTCCCAAGTATGGATATAGGAACCTAGCTTTTAGCTGGTGTTTTCCAAGCTTAGTGTTATGATGGCCTGGTGTGTCACTAACACAAGTGTGTCACACCAGCCTGTCCTGGCAAACAGCCTCCTCCCCAAGTCCTAGCTCAGTGTTTTTCCAGCTAGTCCCCCTCTCCACCTACCCCTACAGGAACCATGCTGACTTGATTGGCAGGGAGAAGGAAAGAGTATATGTATAGGGATGACCAGGCCAAGGCTAGAGCCAGGCTGGGCGCAGGGGGCAGAGCACGCAGGGGATGAGCTGGTTGGGATCAGGGCTAAACTGGTTGGGGAGTGGCATGGGGTAAAAACAGACATGGGGGTGGCCGGCGACCCACAAGCATGTCTGTTTACGCATCTTCATAAAATCTCCGACGCAGCAGCCCAGGCTAGTCATCTATCTGCCCTGGGGCAGTCCTAGGCTAACATCTGGCAATGCGTAAACAGACATGCTTGTGGTTTGCGGGCCACACCCATGTCTGTTTTTACCCCATGCCCGTGCAGGCCAACTTGGGTGGGTGTTCAGCCCTCCCATACATGCAGCTGCCTCGGGGTACAGGCCACCATGACAGACCACCATGGCGGGCAGGTTTTTTTAGCTCCACGCCCTATTGGGATGTGCGAGCAGTGGGATGGTTCTCTGACTGCAGGCATGTTTATTTGGTACCCTGACCTGGGCCATGTTGGCTGCGGTTGGCCGGGCTGGGATTGGGAAGCCCCCACGCTGGCCACACATCTGTTTTTTTTTTAACCCATGGTTTTGTCCAGATATTGGCCTATGAAATTGGCAGACCCAGGTATGGCAGGATTCTCTCCGCAGCACCTTCTCCAAGAACCTCCCTGCCCTGGTGGTCACGGGGAACCAATCCCAGTTAAGGGCCTGAGCAGCCCAGGTGGGGCTACTAAGGCTAATTGGGGAAGATGATTAGTTTATTTATTTCCATATACTTCTTTCCCGCACCCTCCTGCTCGCCATGGCAGCTCGGGGTGGCTCACAACATCAATATATTAAACAAATTATAAAACCTAAAACTTGGAACAGCCAGGTCTTACATTGTCTTTGGAAAGAAAGGGACGTCCGGGGCCAGGCAGGCCTCCTTTGGGAGGGAGTTCCACACCCTAGGAATGGCCACCAAGAATGCCCTCCTCATCGTCGCCACCTGGGAAACCCAGGGGACTTTGAGCCGGGCATCCCCGGCCAACCGCAGGGCCTGCACCACGGTCCGGGGCATGAGGTGGTCCCACAGGTATGCGGGCCCTAGGCCGTTTAGGGCTTTATAGGTCAACACCAATACCTTGAATCGGACCTGGAAGACAATAGGCAGCCAGTGCAGAGCACGGGGCACTGGTGTAATGGGGCTGGTTAGGTGAACAGAATCCTCAGTCTTTGAGCCTGGGCTGAACACCTAGTTGGGGAGACCATCAGTGAAGCCTAGAGAAAGGGCTTGTAAGGAACTGTGTCTCCAGGTTGAGGGAAAGGACCTGGGAGGAGATCCTGTGACCAGGGTTTATGTTTGTGTTAAGACTCCGTGATTGAACTCCACTGCCAGGTGGGAGCCCTGAGTAGAACCCTTGTGGTGAACAAGGAGATAAACAGACTGGGAAATAAAGCAATCAACTCAAAGAACTCTGAGGGCGGTTTTAGACGATCCCGCTCACAAGCGGGATCGTTCCGTGCTGGCATCGGGCACCCGCCTTCCTCTCAACGCCGTGTCTGATGTTCAGAAGAGCATCAGACACGGCGTGGAGTGTTTGTGCGCATGCACACTGTTCTGCGCGTGCGCACTCGGGCAAAGAACCCGGAAGTGCGGCGTGAAGCCGGCACAGCAGCGATCCATCTTGACAGGGGCAGGATCACCGGGCCAGCTTCATGCGGCAGAGATCCGGCATTTGCACGCGCCAGGGTTTTAGACGAGCGGCAACAATGGCAGCTTATAAAGGGCTCAGCCGCCATTTGCATCTCGTCTAAAACCGCCCTGAGACTGGTGCCTGTTTGGGGGGGTAAAACTGAGGCCCAGCCCCTTGCATCAGATAGGGAAGGAGACGGACTTTGTTACACCAGAATTGATCACCCAAGCCCTAATTTGGTGCCCACACACTTGCTCACCAAATGCAAGAAAACAAAACACAAGAGCAGCAAAGATATTTACACAGCATTGATGGGGAAAGTCATGGGGGTCCTCAAATTTCTGTCAGTGATCCCTAGACCTGGGTGCAAACATTTATACTCTACCCTGCTACAGTTTTTCTTTCTAATACAAGCCCCAGCTTTTATTATTACAATGGGATTTTTGTGTATCTACTGTATTTCAAATGAGGAAACATGAAAGAGGACTCTGTTAGAGTTTTAGCTAGAAAAATGCCAGCATAGGCTAACTTTCCCAGACAGCAAGCCAAACCTCCCAACAAGCATGAAAAGTGCCTAAGGATTGAATACAGGTCTTTTTCTCTCTCTCCTGAAGGAGGGACGTTGACCCTCTTAAGGAGGGATAGTGGGATACAGCACCCAAAGAGGGTCTGCCCCCCTCTAAATAGGAACTGTTGAACCATATGGTTCGAGCTACTAGGCTCTAGTCTGCCTTTGCTCTTGCTGTTACAATCCAGTCAAAACCAAGTCTATCCATCTTCAAGCAGCTTGTTAGCCGAGGCCTCTTCTGTGGACAAAAGTGCATCCATCACATCTTGCATTTACCTGTTCCTCCCACACCCCCAGCTCATACCAAGCTATTCCACCAGCTTTAACATCTCCCGAACAACTACATTTTATAACTTTAACTCTTACCTGTCCGCTCCTGTGTCAAACAACTAGTTCGGAAGTTTTCCTTCAGGCTTTGCCTGGGATATTTTCCCAGACCCAATAACCAATTTATCAAATTTATTGGAACAAATCAACAGTTGGGAAGTCACTGTTTGAACTGTTAACACCTATCATAAATCCGGTATTGTGCCTCTCTCTCATCTTCCACTGAATGAGCCAGATTATCAGCTGTAGTCCTAGGAATGGTCAGTCTGTGTATGGTGCTGCTGTGATAACTTTCCCTGCCAACCCATGACTGGGCAAAGACCCTATGGAGGAAGAGAGACTGGGTTGTGAGGAGACAGGGCCATTTTAGCTTGTAGTAGTACAAATGCTTTTTGCAGTATTTTCATTTGAAATGTATAAAGACTCTTCCACTTCTTCCTTAAATCCTGATACATTTGGGTTTAAAGGCACCTTGGAAAGGTGTATTTTACAGCATATTGTGAGGCAGGAAAAAAGTTGAGTGTCCAATTCAGTGCAAAGAAGGACCCAGTTCCTTCTAGGATTTGAGGCTAGAGCTAAAGAGATGGCTTAATCTGGGTGTTTTGACACAAGCAAGTTGGCCATGGGAAGCAAAACTAATGGGCATCTTCCAGTGTGGCCACAGCGGCAGCTACCAGAAATTTCCCCCACCCTGGAGCAGCCCCAGAAACATGTCACATGGGCAACTGTTCTCCCTCCCCTCCGTCTTGCACCACCCCATGCCCTGCTGAGTAGTCCACCCCCGACACGACACACAGCTATGGCAACGATGGAAACAAGAAGCTGCAACAGCCGTTAAACTCTTCATGCCCATGAGCCTGGGAGGTGGTTCAGCCCCTGCCAGTCCTGGCCAACCATGGAAGCTCATACCAGGTGGGACACCCACAAGCAACATCCAGATACAGGAACCCCAACANTGTCTTTGGAAAGAAAGGGACGTCCGGGGCCAGGCAGGCCTCCTTTGGGAGGGAGTTCCACACCCTAGGAATGGCCACCAAGAATGCCCTCCTCATCGTCGCCACCTGGGAAACCCAGGGGACTTTGAGCCGGGCATCCCCGGCCAACCGCAGGGCCTGCACCACGGTCCGGGGCATGAGGTGGTCCCACAGGTATGCGGGCCCTAGGCCGTTTAGGGCTTTATAGGTCAACACCAATACCTTGAATCGGACCTGGAAGACAATAGGCAGCCAGTGCAGAGCACGGGGCACTGGTGTAATGGGGCTGGTTAGGTGAACAGAATCCTCAGTCTTTGAGCCTGGGCTGAACACCTAGTTGGGGAGACCATCAGTGAAGCCTAGAGAAAGGGCTTGTAAGGAACTGTGTCTCCAGGTTGAGGGAAAGGACCTGGGAGGAGATCCTGTGACCAGGGTTTATGTTTGTGTTAAGACTCCGTGATTGAACTCCACTGCCAGGTGGGAGCCCTGAGTAGAACCCTTGTGGTGAACAAGGAGATAAACAGACTGGGAAATAAAGCAATCAACTCAAAGAACTCTGAGGGCGGTTTTAGACGATCCCGCTCACAAGCGGGATCGTTCCGTGCTGGCATCGGGCACCCGCCTTCCTCTCAACGCCATGTCTGATGTTCAGAAGAGCATCAGACACGGCGTGGAGTGTTTGTGCGCATGCACGCTGTTCTGCGCGTGCGCACTCGGGCAAAGAACCCGGAAGTGCGGCGTGAAGCCGGCACAGCAGCGATCCATCTTGACAGGGGCAGGATCACCGGGCCAGCTTCATGCGGCAGAGATCCGGCATTCGCACGCGCCAGGGTTTTAGACGAGCGGCAACAATGGCAGCTTATAAAGGGCTCAGCCGCCATTTGCATCTCGTCTAAAACCGCCCTGAGACTGGTGCCTGTTTGGGGGGGTAAAACTGAGGCCCAGCCCCTTGCATCAGATAGGGAAGGAGACGGACTTTGTTACACCAGAATTGATCACCCAAGCCCTAATTTGGTGCCCACACACTTGCTCACCAAATGCAAGAAAACAAAACACAAGAGCAGCAAAGATATTTACACAGCATTGATGGGGAAAGTCATGGGGGTCCTCAAATTTCTGTCAGTGATCCCTAGACCTGGGTGCAAACATTTATACTCTACCCTGCTACAGTTTTTCTTTCTAATACAAGCCCCAGCTTTTATTATTACAATGGGATTTTTGTGTATCTACTGTATTTCAAATGAGGAAACATGAAAGAGGACTCTGTTAGAGTTTTAGCTAGAAAAATGCCAGCATAGGCTAACTTTCCCAGACAGCAAGCCAAACCTCCCAACAAGCATGAAAAGTGCCTAAGGATTGAATACAGGTCTTTTTCTCTCTCTCCTGAAGGAGGGACGTTGACCCTCTTAAGGAGGGATAGTGGGATACAGCACCCAAAGAGGGTCTGCCCCCCTCTAAATAGGAACTGTTGAACCATATGGTTCGAGCTACTAGGCTCTAGTCTGCCTTTGCTCTTGCTGTTACAATCCAGTCAAAACCAAGTCTATCCATCTTCAAGCAGCTTGTTAGCCGAGGCCTCTTCTGTGGACAAAAGTGCATCCATCACATCTTGCATTTACCTGTTCCTCCCACACCCCCAGCTCATACCAAGCTATTCCACCAGCTTTAACATCTCCCGAACAACTACATTTTATAACTTTAACTCTTACCTGTCCGCTCCTGTGTCAAACAACTAGTTCGGAAGTTTTCCTTCAGGCTTTGCCTGGGATATTTTCCCAGACCCAATAACCAATTTATCAAATTTATTGGAACAAATCAACAGTTGGGAAGTCACTGTTTGAACTGTTAACACCTATCATAAATCCGGTATTGTGCCTCTCTCTCATCTTCCACTGAATGAGCCAGATTATCAGCTGTAGTCCTAGGAATGGTCAGTCTGTGTATGGTGCTGCTGTGATAACTTTCCCTGCCAACCCATGACTGGGCAAAGACCCTATGGAGGAAGAGAGACTGGGTTGTGAGGAGACAGGGCCATTTTAGCTTGTAGTAGTACAAATGCTTTTTGCAGTATTTTCATTTGAAATGTATAAAGACTCTTCCACTTCTTCCTTAAATCCTGATACATTTGGGTTTAAAGGCACCTTGGAAAGGTGTATTTTACAGCATATTGTGAGGCAGGAAAAAAGTTGAGTGTCCAATTCAGTGCAAAGAAGGACCCAGTTCCTTCTAGGATTTGAGGCTAGAGCTAAAGAGATGGCTTAATCTGGGTGTTTTGACACAAGCAAGTTGGCCATGGGAAGCAAAACTAATGGGCATCTTCCAGTGTGGCCACAGCGGCAGCTACCAGAAATTTCCCCCACCCTGGAGCAGCCCCAGAAACATGTCACATGGGCAACTGTTCTCCCTCCCCTCCGTCTTGCACCACCCCATGCCCTGCTGAGTAGTCCACCCCCGACACGACACACAGCTATGGCAACGATGGAAACAAGAAGCTGCAACAGCCGTTAAACTCTTCATGCCCATGAGCCTGGGAGGTGGTTCAGCCCCTGCCAGTCCTGGCCAACCATGGAAGCTCATACCAGGTGGGACACCCACAAGCAACATCCAGATACAGGAACCCCAACATTCCACTCACAGAATGCGAACATCAGGGAGCAAATTGCAAACTTTATTGAGTGCTGATAACGAGATGGGAATGAGGGAAAAATGCAGCAAAGTCCAAGCAAGCAGTCCCACCGGGATGTGAACGTCCATTGAGACGCTCTGGGCTTTGGATCTGTGACCCTTTGGCAGTGGTTTTCGGCCTGTGATCTTCTGACCCCTGGGAGTCCACAGAATAAGTCTAAAGAGTCTGCGAAAGAAGATGACTATGAAAATAAAGTTTCAAATCCCAGAAAAGGGATTATCCCCTCCAAGCACTCCTGCCCGGTGCTTGTCAGTTTTAAAGGCCACTTCCCCACCACAGCACCTATCAGCGGATAGGTCCTATGGTCAGGGGTGGGGGGAAGCAGCTGGTTGGCCTTTGAAAATTACAAGCCCCAGCTGGGAGCCCTGCTGAGCCTGGGCTCCCCAGTGTCCCTGGTTGGTGCTTGTCAGTTGCAAAGGCCGCTTCCCCCTTCTCCTGCCAACCGCCTTTCAACTGAAAGTGACAAGCCCTGGTTTATATGCAGAACAGATTTCCAAAGGGGTCCACATGCCCATTCAAAAGTTTTTAGGGGTCCACAAATAAAAAATGCTTGAAACTACTGTCCTACGGTACTGTTGAACCTGTCTGCTAGTGTGGCTTCCCACAGCCATTCAGACAGACAGGGGCCATATGACCAGGCAGTTGGATGGGAGGCTAATGGGTGCACAGGCAGGGTAACGTCTCATGTGAAAACGCCCTTTGTCCCAGTGGTTCTGATTCAGCACTGATTCTTTTGATTATTCTAAACCGTCAATGAAAATCGTTCAACTATATTATTATTATTATTATGGAGTGGTGGGAATATCTCCATAAGTTAAAGCATATTGGAGTTCCAGTGCAAAGCCTCCTATTGCTTTGAATTGAAATTCTGTGGCACTTCACGTGCAGGGTGGCAACTTTTTGTTTTGCTGGGGAGGCTTTACGCTAGGGATGTTGTTTGAAAAATTCAGCCACCCTGTCATCTTTCTGCTGGTGCGTTTTGGAGTTCTTGACATGGGTTGGAAAGGAGAAACAAAGGGCCTGCAGTTGCCTTATTTTGCTAATGTTACAGCACATAATGCTGCGCATGCACAGTGTGTGTCAACCGTGCTATAGTTAAGAATATAAGTAGTGTCATATTGAGTCAGACCAATGGCCCATCAAGCCCAGCATCCTGTCTTCTGACAGTGGCCAATCTCATGTGAGAAGAACCAACAGTCACCATGGGCAATCCATTCCCCATTGTTCACTCCCAACTCCCAACAGTAAGAAGTTAATCCCGTAAGGTACTTGGTTAATAGCCATTAATGAACCTACTCTCTAAGAACCTACTCTCTAAGAACTTATGCAGTCCTTTTTAAAACCCAGCTATACTACTGGTCCTGGCAACAAATTTCAGAGGTTAATTATGCGTTGAGTGAAAAAGTACTTCCTTTTATTTGTTTTAAATCTGCCAGCAGCTAGTTTCATGGCGTGTCCCCTAGTTCTAGTACTATTTGAGAGGATAAATAACCATTCCCTGTCTACTCGTTCCACACCACTCAAGATTTTATAAACCTCTATCATGTCCCCTCTCAGTCTTCTCTTCTCTAAGCTTAAGAGACCCAGCTTGTCAAGCCTCTCTTTGTAGAGAAGCCATTCCATGCCCTTAATCATTCTTGTTGCCCTTCTATGTACCTTTTCTAGTTCAGCAATGTCTTTTTGAGATGGGGTGACCAGAACTGCACACAATATACCAGGTGCTGTCGCACCATTGATTTATATAGAGGCATTATGACATCCTCAGTTTTATTCTCTATCCCTTTGCAAATAACTTATAACATTCTGTTCGCTTTTTTAACTGCTGCTGCGTACTGGGCTGAGGATTTCAGTGTATTGTCCACAGTCACTCTCAGATCCTTTTCCTGAGTGGTAACTCCTAGTACCCAGCATTGTATACACATAATTTGGGTTATTTTTCCCTATGTGTATCACTTTGCACTTGTCCACATTAAATCTCAGCTGCCATTTAGATGCCCAGACACTCAGTCTCGTAAGATCCTGTTGTAGTTCTTCACAGTCTGCTCGTGTTTTAACTACCTTGAATAACTTGGTGTCATCTGCAAATCTGATCACCTCACTCTTAGCACCCTTTTCCAGATCATTAATGAATACATTAAACAACACCGGTCCCAATACAGATCCCAGGAGCACACCACTTTTTACATCTCTGCACTGTGAAAACTGACCACTCAGTCCTACTCTTTGCTTCCTATCCCTTAACTAGTTACCGATCCATAGTAAGACACTACCTCCTATCCCATGACTCCCTGTGGTTGTTGCAGGGAGAAGATGTGGGGTGGTGGTGGAGAGAATTGCTGGAGGGGCCCTGGGAAGCAAAAGGGGAAGCCACAAGGGACTTCGCCCGCCGGTCTCCTTGTCTGCTCGCCCCAGTGAGCTCCCCCCTTCGGTAGTGGTGGGGGGAGGAGGGAGGAATTTACACCGCCCCCACCTGCTGGTCTGCCTGTCCACCTGCCCTGCTGAGCTGCTGCTGCTAGTGGTGCTGGAGCGGCCACAGTAACTTTGAAAATGCTTAGGCCCATGCATGTTGGCCCCCGTGTCGCCAGCCCTTGTCGTGCTGCATACTGGGGCCAGCATAGCCCCAAGCGCGTTGAAAATGACAGCAGCCACTCCAGTACCACCAGCAGCAGCAGTTCTAATAGTGGCAGCAGAGGCTGGAGCCTCCTAGCAATGCCAGAAAGTGAGTGTTGCGGGAGGAGGAGGGGTGTGTGAGCTGTGACTGTTTGTCCCCTTGCCCGCCAGTCCTTCTTGCTATGTTCGACCGCCGCCTCCTCCACCAACTATGCTGCCCAGGCCCGGTCACCACTCACTCGCCTTCCTGCCTGTCTTCCAACTTTCAATACAAAGCCTCCGCACAGCAGACATGTTTCCTACTGTGTACATGCTGGGAACAGTAGTCCCAGCAAGCCACACAGAAAAAGGACAGAGAAGGCTCCCTCTGGTGTTGTACCAGGGCCTCACCCACCCCCGGAGACTGCTGCTGCTATGTTACAGACCCAGCCATTCTGTGCAAGCCTGGGCAGGCGGGGCGCCTCCTTGCTGCCCCAGGCAGCCAAGCCTTTTTCATTTCGCTTCCCTGAGCAGCATGGAAATGCTCCAGCTGGTAATGTGCGGCATCTGGGACAGTGCAGCTCACACCAAGAAGCCGGCCCATGGGGTCAGCGAGCCCCGCATTTCTCCCCTCAGCTCCTGGGAGGCAGCACTAGACAGAAAAAGCAAAGAAGAGCCTAGTAACATTTCCCTTTTTCTAAGAAAGCATAGATAAGGGTGAAATAGACAATATAGATGGCAGATGGCCAGATATTATAATGCGTGTTGCAAATGAACTAGTTATTGGTGAATTACAAATGGTGTTTGAAGTGCTTGTTCGGGTGCCTGAAGCATGTGGGAAATGCTTTTTCCTCCCCAGTAAAGGCCATCTCAGTGTTATGAATGCACCAGCTAAAGGCAATTCTTAGAAATGCTAGTTTGACCAAACTATTTTAACTCTAACCTGAAAGGAAATCATATGGAAACACTCTTTTTGACATCAGCTGTTTTTGTTATTGTTTTGTTTTTGTTTCTGCATGTAAACTCCCACATATGATCGGAGAGGTGGTTGGAATTTTAGGATAGGTGCCTCAAAGAGACTGCACTGCATTTCTCACAAATACTGTTGTAGGGAGGATGGATGGGTGGGCATACACCAATCTATTAAATGGGGAAACTCTAAATTCCAGTGTAAAACCAAGCGTGTTCCCCAGTCCCAGGAATGATTACAACTCACATTAGGCTCCTAGTTATAATCTTCTTCACTAGAACCCTTGGGCTAATGCATGTAGTTACACCCTCCATCCTTTATAGGTCTGTTTGACTAGCCTGCTGGGAGAGGCAACCTAAATCAGCAGCTGGGGAGCAGTAAAAAGGGCCAGCAACCTACTCTGCCACAAGGCATGATATCCTGGTTCCATTTAGTCAGGAACAAAAAGCTCTCTCTGGCGCCACCCTGTATTCAGGCACCAGGATAAGTACTTTGACGTGATGATTCTTATCCGGGAGGAAAGTGCAGATGCATTTCAAATGGGGACCAGGGGGTGGGGGGGAGAGATGAACTTTTTAAACCTCAAGAAAGTTTCCATTCTAGTCTTGAAGAGTCTAGGAAGAATATTGAGATGAGTTAAATTTTGGTCTGAACTGTCTGAGAAGGGCTGTGAAAAGGACGGGATATAAAGAATTGGAGAGCCACACATTTAGTACGATAATCTGCCTGGCAGAGGCTTTTAATTTGGGTGCATTCATACACGTCTCCCCTCCTACTGTGGGAGATTACTATTGTTCTTTGCCGTTCTTCCTACTCTATGAGAAATGCACAGACGGGCACCTATGTAAAACCTTGGCTTTTTTCTAAGAGTCGTGGGTTACTTACAAATCACTGTTGCATGAGACTTGTAATGGTATACTTTAACTATTCCCATGTTCTCTCCCTGGCTTTAAAAGTTACCAACTGTATTGCTGAAGGGTGGGGTCTTTGTTTCCTTACAATGCATTTTGGGGTGCCAGGTAGACTGACAGCAGGATTTATCCCTTCACATGTTAAGAAAAATACATGTGATAGAATAAGCATGGTGGTTAAACCTCAATTTCCAAGTCAATTATACCTGTGGCATCCTGCAACCTAACCCTTTCACACAATTTAAAGAAAAAAAAGCTGGGGAAAGATTTTTGTTGTCTTAGCATCTTGAGTGAATGAAGTCTTTAGTGCTTCAGAGGAATGTATAATCACAACCTCATAGTAGGCAGATGCCAGAGAATCTCCCTCCCTCTCCTCATGCAGAGTTCATCCTATTCTCTGGTAGTCTTACAATTATAAAGCAGTAAAAGGAGAAACAGCATGAAATCTATGAGGAGATAGGGAAAGACTTATAGAAGTAGTAGGTTTTTTGGTTTCTTTATGGGTTGGGGTTGGGTGTTTTTTTTGTTTTTTTTTGAGGGATTCAAAGGTTGGTAGTAAGGAAGGGAGCAGAGTGAATGTATTCAGGGAGGGAGTTCCAGGCATGGGATAATATAGCTAGGTGTACAGTAGCAGATCCTTGGCTTTGCCCATCTCCTAGTGCTGGAGAGCAGCATAGTTTAAACTAATGTAGAGAGAATGAAGGGAACCACAAATAAGAATGACCCTCCAAATTGGAAGGGGAGTTGCTTGCTTAGCGTGTACTCTGTCACTGTTCATGTTCACTCTCATGAATTTCAATGCAGGCAGGTGCTGGTAGGGTTGCTACCTTTTACAATTTGACAGTGAGACTCCCATAGGCCAAAATTCAGAAGGTGGTGAAAAATTCACCTGGGTGGTGATGAGTCTGTACTGTACTGAAGACAGGGGTGGCTTGGGCTGGAGACCCATGGTACTTCTGATTCCTCCAGGTTGTAAGATTATTTATTAATTAATTTATTATTATTATTATTATTATTATTAATAATAATAAATAGCTTTATTATCAGCTTATGTCACAAAACAACAAATTTGACAATAAAATGCAATAGCAATGTATATACTACATTTTGCACAAGGTCTTTCATCCTGTTCACAGCAGTATATCAGACACTTATGCCCCTGAACATAGTCTTTTCTCCTAGGCAGAGCTAAGAAGCAGACAGTTCTTACCCCTGAACTGGAATCTCCTGCTGGGTACAAGCAACCTGTATATATAATGTCTTAGTTCCCATGCGGAGCTGTAAGGCAGGCAATTACACCCCTGAACAAAAATCTTTACCCCTAACTAAGCTATAAATTAATTTATCTACCACTAAGCCTAGGCCTTTGTCCCAGTTGGAGAACTTCATTCCTGCTTTGATAAGGATTCAAAAGGAGCCAAATTTACTATACATTAATGCACAGCATCATTGTCAGATACTGAGTAGGGTCATCTAGTTCTTTTATCACTGATTACAGGCTGTGATCATATAGCATGCCAAGTCATGTAGCATCTTTGTAGAATTGTTCTGCAAGATCCATAAAAGTTTTCTCTAAATTTGTAAAGGCTTTGAGGTGTTTGGTGTGAGGGGTCAGATATTTCTCTTGCTGCTCGTTTGTCTTGGCACAAGACCACAAAAAATGCACCAGGTCATTCACTCCACCTACTGTGCAGTGGCAGAGCCTTAAATCATAGGGAATCTTCTCCCATGCTCCTTTTTGCGCATACGTTCCTACCTGGTTAAACCTCAGTTTGGTGAGGATTTCCCTATGGGGGAAATAACTTATCAAGGCAAGATAACCAGGAAAGGAAAAATCTTCTTTAATAAGGCCATATAGAGGTGCACATTTAAGAGTCCTCAAACGGGAGCCACATCCTCTTGAATGATTTTTTTTTTACTATTAAGATCTTGGAAAGATGCAGTTCTTCCTTGTACCACTTGTTGATGGGACTTGCAGTAACTTTGCACCTGCAATGCAAGGCAGTGATTGGGGTAGTGTGGGACTTACTTCCTGGAATAGCCATGTTATAGAACTGCATAGTCTAGCCTGTAGCTGGCAAGCAGCATATGTGCTTAATTGCCCTATACCTACTTGAATATGAGCAGGGCTACCCTCCAACCAGACACACACACACTCTCACTCCTGCCTGCAGTGCACGTGCATACACACACACACTCACCGCCCTCTAGCCAGACAAATACACTCCCCCTAAGCAAGATTTGCACTTCCTTTGATCTATCTTAATTCAGCCTTATTCTTCTGAGATCACTTTTTAGGGCTTGAATAGCAGACCATGCCATAGAACCATATCTCCTGAGACACACCCCTAACATACACGTTATAACCTCATATGACCAAAACTCATTAAATGAGAATAGAGGAAAGTGCTTAGAGAACGGTGCATTCAGACATCTGTATGCAGAAGAACATGCGACTCATGTTAGTACACCAGATCGTTGCATGGCATGGAAGTTAAGGCACATGGGATACCTAGGAATTATTAGGGAGCAATTCCTAGGCCCTTCTCACATGGACGCTACCCCCGTTGCACACGTGCCCGTGTGAATACGGTGGCGATGGGTGGGTGCCTGTGGGAACACCGCGAGCAGTGGGTGGGGGTGTGTGCATGCTCCCACGCTCCACCCACCTCCACTCATCACCCACACACGGAGCAACGGTAGCCAAATGACGGTTGCTCCGTGTGTGGAGACGGGTGGAGGTGGGTGGGGGGCCATGGGAACACACTGCCACACACCACTGGCACGCCCCCCATCCTCCCCATGCACAGCAACCCGTGTGAAAAGGGACCTAGAGTAGGAGGCAGTTGTGAGGGTGTGGTGTAGAGATAGTGCAGACACTGTTGGGTTTTCCTTCATGCCTTAACTTATTATTTCCATGCCTTACTGCTTGATGGGAATTGTAAGTGATGTGAATCCAGAAAGAGTTTTTTGTAGGGCTGAAATGAAGTCTTTGGAATTTTTCGGAAATTGCCAAATTTTTATGTCTTCGGCCTGGAAATGGCGGTTTCCAAAGTTCGGCCGTTCTGAAATCTTCAGAAACTTTGGAAGCGCCTGAGCGCCTGGCTGGAGAAGCTCCCAGAAGCTTCTGGAAACAGTGCCATATTTGGTAGGAGGGGAGGATGGAAGGGGGACAGTTGAGTCATGGGGTAAGGCAGTTTTTGAATCGATTGGCTGGCCAAGCCAGATGACTAGTTTGATTGGTAGAAAGTTGCAGCCAATAGAAAGAGAAGTGCCAAAAAACAAAACTGGCACACATCTCCCAAAGCCATCCCATGCTCTGGTGAATTTGGCTGTGTGCTGCTACACTGCTAACTGTGAGTAATCTGCTGGCCTGAGCTGGCCTGGGTTCCACTGGGGGCACATTGCTTGCTGGCAACTGCTGCTTCATTGGCTTGACAGTCAGACAGCAGCACCATGAGCCGCCCAGAGGGCTCTCTCTGCCTGGCTCCAGGAGTTAAGTTCCTTCCATGCTAGGGTGCCCTGGGGGGGGAGGGGTGTGAAGAACCAACGTGGTGTCTGCTGGGCTGGTGGCTGGCTTTTGGTGTGCAGGATCACAATTGCTTGTGGTCTGCATGGTTGATTCAAGTTGTCTTCTTTTACCAAGGGTCCTCTGGCTGCCTCCAGGCAGGGGATGCATGCTGGGTTGGTTTTTTAAAAAAATAATAACTGGGTGCTGCCAGGTCAGCTGGGATGCTTGGTTTGCTCAGCTTGGCAGTCAGACAGCATCACCATGAGCCACCCAAAGAGCTCTCTCTGCCTGGTTCCAGGAGTTCACCTGTATCCCTGGTCTCCCCAAGTTACCAGTGCCACACCATGCCAAGAGGTTGCCAACCATTGCCTCCCAGTTGTGAATGTTGTGTCGTCTTGAGTGAATGCCCCAACTCTTGCTAGTCTGGTTTTCTGTGCACTGCTTGGTTGGAAATATAATGATGATTTATTGTAAAAGTGGGTGCCCTCCGTGCTGATGGTGGGCCATGCATGCTGTGGGTACACAGTAGTACAAAAATAAAAATAAAAAATCCAAACGGTAAGTTTGCAGTTGCACTTTTGTGGGGTTGTCTGAATCTTGTGTGATGTGTAATGTGTGTGTGTTTGTTCTCTTTCTCTCTCTATATATATAATTTTCTTTTCTTTTTTTAACGGTTCCTCCTCAGCTCCTCCACTCCTTCCCTCTTCCTCTCCTTCCCACAACACATAATACTGCTGCATTGCAGCCCTTTATATACTGTATGGGGGGAGGGGGAAAGGAGGAAGGGCTGCAGCGTGTTGTTGTGCACCCTGATTAGGTAGGCAATTAAGGGGGAGGGAGGATGGGGTTGGATGTGTTGTTGTGCACACCCTGATTGGCTAGACAGTTAAACAGCTGCAGCTGCTGCACGTGGCAACACCTGCTGAGGCGCCAAGGTGGCATCAAAGTTTTCCAACATTCTGTGCTTCGGTCTCCGAAGTCCGAAGCTTCGGCAAGAACACCGAATTGCCTCGGAGTACTCAGAACGACTATTCGGAACTTCAAAAATCAGTCCCAATAGTATACCCAGAAGTACTATTTGGTTCAGCCCTAGTTTTTGGGGTAGGAATCTGCTGGGTAGGAGTTTTTGGACATGAATCTCTGTAATGTATTTTCCCCAAAAGGGTTTTTTGGGTAGAATATTGCTTGTTTGGATTTGTAGCTGACACCTTAACTTTTGTGTCAAACCTGAGAAGGTTTTTTTGGTTGGGAATTATTTATATAGCACCAGTGTGTAGCACTAAACAGTAATGAATAGAGGACTTACAGTCTAAGATGGACAAGGAAGGGGAAAACAAATACATTCATGATGTTGTGTATTTAGCTTAGTTACAAGGAGAAGATGGGGATTTTGAAGGATAAGACAGCATCAATGGGCAACTGGTGGGCGTGAGGAGCTAGAGAAAGGGTGATTTCAGACGTAACGGGGTGGTGTTCGCCCTGGCACGGAATCATCCTTTTGATTCCCCACCGGAATCAGTCTGTCACGGCCAGCAGATGTGCTGGCCGATCCCGGCGGGGAATCTGGTGGGGGGGTTGCGCGGAGCAACGTGCGGCCGCACAGCCCCACCTCCCCACTTCCTCGGCCGCCTGCCCTCCTGGAGATGGGCGGGTGTGTGCAGTGGCCAATCCGGCCGCTGCGTCCGATTCCCGCCCGTGGTCCGGGCTGTGGTTCAGCTAACCATGCTTTCGGAGATGGTTCCCGGACCATCCTCGAAAGCGTGGTTATTTTGATTCCCGCCGGAGGTTCACTATGGTGAACCTCTGGCGGGCATCAAACAGACATTACGGGACCATTCCCCACTACAGGGTATTGACTGTGGTTGAGCGTGATCTCGTAATGTCTGAAAATACCCAAAGTCTGATGGAAGAGGCAAGTTTTTAGGAGGGATCGCAAGCAAGCTAGCATAGTGTATACGCTCAGGGAGGGAGTTCCAGGCAAGTATACAGATATGAAAGACTTATCCCATTGGGTCCAGTAGGAAGAATGAAGAGTCATGCCTTTTATGATATCATTGAACAAGATATATCTGAGTGAATGTATTCTAGAGCAAAGCTTCACAATCGCTATAGTCAATAGATTTCATCTCATGTTGTCAGATGTTAGAATGGAGATGTTTTATGCTTTGCTAGATATCATATGAGCAAGTGACTCAAGCCTTTGGAGAGCAATTAAAGTAAGTGTAAAATGTCTTGCTTATCTCTGTCACTAGAGTGTCAGTTGGGAAAATGTCTGTCCTGGAAGTGAGTGCCTAAAAGATTAGGCACAACAGTGTAAACAGGTAGTACCAAAATCTGAATTTCTTAAGATGGAAACTTTTTGCATTCTAAGGTGCCTACCACTTACAGTGGCATTAAATAACTTAGTTTTATTATGAAACCTGAAACCTGAGACAAATTCTGTTAGTGTTCATGCACTTACTGACTCTACAACATGGAAAACCCTCTTTCCTGCCAGAGTTCTGCTCTGGTTAAATGCTGTTATTGATTAGGTGTTTGTATGACAGAGGTAGGTGTGAATATACTTGGATTTCAGAATTCATTACTTATACACTTGTTTCTGAATATCATTATATGAGGCTTTGAAAGTAATGAAATGTAGCTCCCATAAAGCTTTTCTATATCCTCGATATGCTGTACAAACATTTGTTAAACCTCTCACTACCGTCATAAGGCAAATCTTATTAGCACTTTTATAGATGGGGGCTATTTGGAGCCCATAGATTAGGGGCTAGATTTTCACACCTTACTTCTAGAGATTGCTCTGTTGAGAGAGGAGTACATATTATTCCAAAAGAGTAGCACAGAGAAGGAATCCTACTTCAGACAGGGACAGTTCCTTCCCTGGCTGCCTCTTGTTTGGGGGAAAAGTAGCAGTGTGTCACAGGTCTTTGACAGCCTCAGAGGACTAGCCTCCCAGTATGCCAGTTTAGATGTGCAGACTGACTCCTGTTTCACCTGTTCTGGGACAGGAGAAATTGTCCAGCCACAAGTCCCTCTTACCTCCCTTCACAAATGTATATGATGATCTTGCCATGCCATAAATTACTTTGCTGATGGCCACACAGGTAATATGTCAGAGCTGAGGAGTTCCTGTCTTCTGTGTACTGTACCCAATTCTACATTGGAGATTTGGCTATTGTTTGTAAATTCTAATTACAGTTACAGCAGGGCAGAGTGTCCTTTAAGGGACACGGCTGAAGGCCTCTAAGCTTAGACAACTAAGGGTCTGATAGCTGTGTCAGGGCATGGCTAGGCCAGGCCAGGGCCTAAAGAGATTGAGCTGGGCTCAGTCAAACGAGAGACTCAGATGGATGAGAGTACACTCTGGGGACTGAGTTCTAGGAAGCAGGAGCTGAGGGGAGGCTCTGCTTGGGTAGTGGGCTGCAGGAAGGACTATGCCTGGGCAGCTGAGCTTAGGGGAGAGGCTCTTATTAGGAGGACACTGAGGAAGGTACCTGAAGGGTATGGGGGAGGGGGAGATGGAAACAGGGGCTGGCAAACTCACAGTCTGATGGGGCCCTGCCTGGCCCAGCTGCTTGTGCTGCTGCTGCTGCTGCCCCAGCCCCCTTCAGGTCTGTAGCTGGTCTTTATTTATTCTCACAATGTTCGTCGCCTACCCGGACCCCCCCCCAATCAGGGGAGGGGGGCTCGGGGGCGGCGGCCGTTGTCTCCCCGCCGCTGAGCCGAAAGAGGACTCACAGGCAAGGGGCGGCGCACGGCGTTCCAGCAAAAAGGGCGCGAACGAGCTCTCGCGAGGTGCGGGAGCTCTTGGGCGCCATCTGGTGTTAGGCGCGAAAAGACCATTCGCGCTGGGATCTCCGACGAAGCAGCAGCGTGGTCGGGTGTCGGGCCCAGGGCGAGGCGCTTTTTCGGACAGCACTGCCGGGGGGGTCTGAGGAAGAGGTAGGAGCGGGGACATAGCTCCCTGTACCTCTGTGCAGTGCATACAAGGGGGGGACTTAACCGGGGAGCTTGCCTACGGCCAGAATATACTTCTCCCTCTGGGCTCAGATAACTCAGCCTGTGAACTGGGTGAAGGAAAGGGGGGAGGTAAAGAGGCGATGCAGTTTGCCCCCTGGGCCAAACCATACCATCTCCCTCTACATTAAGCGGGGAGCTTGCTTCCCGGTCGGGCCTTTCCCTCTGCCCACTACCAGCTTAGCCGGGGGC
>QEPC01001360.1:3874131-3885309 GCA_003113815.1 Sphenodon punctatus
GCCCGCCGGCTCGCCCGCCGGCCTTACTGCCCCTCCAAATTCAAAACCCACCAGCCGCCTCTGCTTTTATCTCCTTGCATGGCTTTCAGTACCATCTTTATGCGGATGATTCTCAGATCTACCTTTCAGCACCAGAATTCACCCACATTCTAGTCTCAAATCGCTGCCTGGATGTCTCACCGCCACCTTAAACTTAACATGGCCAAGACAGAAGTTCTTACCTTTCCTCCTAAACCCACTTTTCCCCTACCACCTCTCTCCATCTCTGGAGAGAACACGGTCATCCTCCCAGTTCCCTCGGTGTGCATCCTTGGGGTCATCTTTGACTCTTCTCTCTCTCCTTCTCTGCTCACATCCAAAACACTGCGAAAACTTGTTGTTTCTTCCTCTATAATATTGCCAGAATCCATCCCTTCCTGTCTGAACACACTGTTAAACTCTAATCCGTTCTCTCATCACATCCCACTTAGACTACTGTAACCTGCTTCTCACAGGTCTCCCACTGAGCCACTTATCTCCACTACACTCTATTCAAAATTAAGCTGCAAGGCTCACCTTTCTTGCATGCTGTTATGACCATGTAACCCTTCTCCTCAAGTCACTGCACTGGCTCCCCATCTGTTTCCACACACAGTTCAAGCTTCTCCTACTCATATACGAGTGTCTTTACTCTGCAGCTCCTCTGTACCTTTCCTCTCTTATCTCCTCCTAATTCCCTATGCGTGACCTCCGTTCATTGGGAAAGATGCTCTTAACTGTGCCCTCCTCCATCACCAATGTGTCTTAGCACCACCTAGTGGCCCTAGTAGTTATACAACTAACACCACAACCAACTCCCAACCCCTTGCTTTCCACCTTGCCACATCATATGCTTGGAACAAACTTCCTGAGGAGGTGCGTCAAGCCGCCTCCCTGTCCATATTCAAGTTCTAGCTAAAGGCCCACATCTTCATGATCACTTTAAATCATGAACCCAGGTCCTAGCCATATCAGAACTTTGTTGATTTCATCCATGTTAACTGAAATAATAAACTTACTGAATACCTGCATCCTGTAATCCATTATTCATCGGAAGACACTTATTTGTAGTTGTCTGTATCTTTGTGTCTTTATTAGATTGTGAGCAGGGACTGCCTTTATGTTGTGTGTACATGTATAGCGCTGTGTACGACTAGTAGCACTATAGAAACTATAAGTAGTAGTAATAATACTGTCACACAAAGCAACATCTACTTACGAATGGAAGCAGTATAAATAAGCCTGAGACAGTTTAAGGATGACTATATACCAAAAATACTGAATATTTATTATATTGGATAATATTGCAATTATCCATTCACCAGCCAAAAATATATAGTTCTTTCCTTAGTTTTTATTTACGACATGTTTCTTTCTTAGCATACTGTAAAGTTCATTCTGTCACAGTGTATTACTATTTGTTCTACCGAATGCTATTTAGGAGTTTTAATTTTAAAAGTCAAAAACTTCCCCTCTTATTAGAGTCACAGGCAACTGTGTGGAATTCATGTTTGTTCTTTTGTTAATGCCTATGAATTTTGTCCTGGAGTAAAATATTATCTATTTTATTCATTTGGATTTATATCTTGCCCTTCCCTGAAGGTTCAGAGTAGCTTACAACATAAAATTATACAAAAAAGTAAAAAAAATTCTCAAACTATATAAAATTCCAATTAAAACCACTCTACCCCGCCTCCAAGGCCCATCCCCACTTGGGAGCAACCTGTTATATTGCCTCCTGAAAATGCTCAGGCTTAGGCAAACTTCCAGGGGAAATGAGTTCCAAAGCTGTGGAGCAGCTATCAAGAACACCTCCCTGCATGCCCTTGCCCATATGGGCATGGTGAATGGATGGAACTCGCACAAGGAAGCAGTCCTTTAGATACATAGGCCCAAGCCCTCAGGGTCGGCCTTCGGATTTGCGGGACGCAGGGCGAAGATAAAATACGGGGGCTCCGGTAGCCCCTCCCCCTTGGGAGCAACCTCTGTGGTGCCCTGTTTGGGAGGCCCCTGAGAGGGAGTGGTGCCCCCCACAACCTGACCTGGTGAAAATAGAGGCCACTGTGGAACCCTCAGACAGAGTGGAACCCAGAGTGGCTTCCCCAGGTTGCCCTGTGGTAAGGCTGACCCAGCAAGCCCAACATATACCACCAGCACAATATTTGCAAAAAAAAATAGAAAGTGGACCAAAATGCCCCCTGCTGGCTCAGATGGTGGGTAGAGCTTGTCTCAGCATCAGGGAGGAGGAGGGTTGGGGGAAATGGTCTCAAAGCCTCCTGTGCTTTTGCCTGTTATCAATCAACACCACAGCAGATTGTCAAAGCGAAGTGAAATCTTGCATCACTGAGACACCTGCTACCTGGTGTGGCAATACTGTGGTTGGACATGCTGGCCAGATGTGTGTAGCATGGTGCCCTGAAGCCTGGGCATTGGTGACCAGGCATGCAGTTGTGCAAATCAGAAAGTCACAACCTTCATCCACAATGGCAGGGACTTCTCGTTGGCACAAGGGGATCTCTCATGCTCTGCTCAGTCTTTTGCCTAATAAGGGTGCTGACATTGTTAGAGAACACTACAGGCATGGTCTAATGCAATTTTGGAGAATCTGGTGATAGGGCAGAGGCAACCTGGCAACCTAGCAATGGGTGATGTGACCTTATGGTTGGTTTTTGTGCTGGGTTTCAGATATCAGTGTCTGTTTAGCCAATCCTTCAGATAGTGACTTGCAGGTGATACTGGAATGGCCACTCCTGGCCAGCTGGCAACACCATAAGGAGCCTGCCCTTGAGGGATGGTGAGGGACATCTTATGAGTCTGGAACGGCAATGACATACCCTCTTTCTTTTCCTTTCATCCCTTGTTAAGGGGAAGGATGTGGGACTCAACAGATGAGTAGCCAAACTGATGAGTGTTCGGAGCAGCACAGCCTTATCTCCATGCGAGTCAAAGTGCGGTCTTGTGACTGGCCTCCTCTTGCGTAGCAAGGATTAAAGGAGCAAGTATGTTAACATCCTGCATCTGGGTGACCCTCCTGGCCCCTGTCAGGCACAGCTGAGGTATGGGGAAATTAGCTCAGTGACCCAGCTCACACGAATGCCCCATGTCACCTCCACCTGGCTGGTGATCCTGGGTCCGTTTTAGCTTTCACAGTTCTGGGGTTTGCTCCCTAAATTCCACAGTCTCTCCAGTCCTTTGAGCCCCGATGGTCTCAGAAGAGTTGTGGGACACTGGCCTCCCTTCACCCCAAGATTTGGGCACACTGCCTGCTGAAGGCTTGTGTGCATCTCTAAATAGCCCTTCTTCCCAGGGCAGAAATAACAAGGAGGATTTCAGCTGGAATGTGGGTCTGGGGATCTCCTTCTATGTTGCAGCTGGGTTCTCCTTCAGCTTCAAACTGCTTTCTTGCTTAGGTTGAGGCTTTTTCTGGTCTTCAGGCTGAGAGAGCTGGCCTAGCTCCCCTTTCCTTAGCAGCCTCTCTCAAACTAGGCTCTTGGCTCTTTTTATCCCAGCTGAGTCTCCTTACCCAGCTGAGCTAATTAGCCTTACGCCAGACTGGAGTTTTCTCTCCTCTTAACGGGACCACAGCCCTTATATCAGGCTTCCCTCTCTTACACACCCCATGCCTGGCGTTTCTGTTCAGGATCGCTTACTTAACTTAGTACAAAGTAGAAGTGGAATCCAAGGCCAAAGTGCTTCCTGTGCTGCAGAAAGAATGACCAGATACATATTCAGTAAGCAGGCTACAGTTATTTGAATCCGACGATTGTGTGCAAGGACCTAATTTATACACTGCTGCCATTAGTAATTAAAGAAACATTCTTACCAAATATGATTGGAGGAGGGGGGGAAATCTACAAATACCTAGATTAGGAAAGAAATTAGATTCAAATATTAATTAAGGTAAGCCCCAATAAAATGGAGTTTAATACATAAAATCAGTTAAACACATTTAAATCATCCACTCCCCCCACCCATACTAAAAATTTGTTAGATATGGAAGCACTGCTGAAGGGGCCAGTTCCTTCTTGACAGATGAGGATGTTTGGAGGTTATTTGACAGCCTACCTCAAGGATCAGATAATAACATTTTTGTTAGACTCTGGGCACAATCCATAAACCACTTACTCCTACAATGGGCTTCAGTGGGGCTACTCCAGAGTTATGTGGTTTGTGGTCCTATGACTGAGTTAGAGAGTTTCCCTGCACTTGAACCCAGGCTAAAAAATAAAATATGTAACTTATTAAAACGCAGAATACCATGTCTGGTCAGTCTGCCTGTAGCACAGGAAACAATTTGGCCTTTGGTTTTGCTTCTGCTTTATAATAAGTTAAAGATGGGATCCAAGAAGAATTTTGAAGTTCATACCTGAATCCAGATTCAAATGTCATGGCTTGTGCCTACCTTTACCACATAATTATGTTCTCTTTCCAGGTCCACTTTAATTAAGCAGGGTCTGTTGTTCATTATACCCTGGGATTGAATTTTGAAAAAGCATATGGTTTTGGCCTGCCTCTGGTCCCAGTAAGTAAATGGCAGTTTTACTATTGACCTTACTGGTATCAGTTAAGGCAACACCAAACTTCTGAGGATATGGGCCTTGAATTTGTATATATTCAAGGAGACTGATCAAGACTATGTTAAGCTTTTCAGATAGGGTCCTGACTCTGACCAATTAATTTTATATCTCACTAAATTCCAATAATACACTGGGAATGTCTAGCTCTATATTCATCAATCTTGTTGGCTGCAGGGTTTTTTGGATATAGAGGATAGCTGATTTTTATTTAGTTAGTTTAAGCATATACCCCACCTTTTCCAAAAGGCTCAGGGCAGCTTACAATAATAAGAATGTAATACAATTAAATAACCTTAAAATACATTTTTAAAAATCCCCAAACCTCCAACTCCAACCTAAAACCTCCCACCCAGCTCCTATCCCTGCCCACCAAATGCCTTTATAAACAAAAACGTTTTGCACAGCCTCCGGAAAATGCTCGGGCTCAAATGAACCTCCAGAGCAAGGGAGTTCCACAGCAACAGGCCAGCAAATGAGAATGCGGTGGTTGAAGGGAGATAAAAAGGAACACCTTATCAAGAACAGAAATGTATTTGTTGGGGGGGAATGTGTGGAAGATTTGCCACATTATTTGTTAATTTGCCCCTTATATGCTCAACCTAGATAAAGGCTTCTGAGCAGAGTCAAATTTGATCCTCTATGGTCAACCTTGCAGAGATTCATTTATGCCTTAGGAGATAAAAAGGTGGAAGTGACTGAGGTAGCCTTTTTTGTGGCCAGGGCGGTGAGGCTTCATATGCAAGTGATCAAGGCCAGTATGGATAACAACTAGAAGATTGCATGTGTTGAGCTTTGTTTCTGACCATATTATTGTAATATTTGACTGTCTTAGAGGTATAAGGAATCTTCTATTTGTATTTGGACTTGTCTGAACTGATTGTGAGCTTGCTATCCCAAGGCTATCATACCTCTGAGGTTGGTGTTAAAAGGAACAAATTGTATGTGGTGCTTGTTGTATTTACAAGAACCAAGCATTCCTTATAGGGATTAAGTGATGTTGTGCAAGTTCCAAGGAACAGGACATCTTATTGGACTTGTGCATAGTAGAAGTAAGCTCTGATCTGATCATTTTTCCAGGAGTCAAGTATTGCCATTACAAGCTCCGAGAAGAACATGGCATCTCAAGAGTTACGATGAAGGCTTATATAGCCTCATACTCAATTTATAAGGAACTTTTATTTGTATTGGACCTGGACTGGACTGGTCGTGGGTTTGTTAGCCTGAGTTTATTACTCCGTTTACAAGAACTTAGTATTCCTCCTGTGGACTAAGGTCTGCTGTGCAGGCCTGAAGAACAAGGACATCTTCCTGGATTTAAGAAATGTAGAAGCAAGCTCCGATATGATAACTTCTCCAGGAGTCAGGTATTGCCACTACAAGCTCCGAGAAGAGCAAGGCATCTTAAGAGTTATGCACCGCATTATTTACCCCTATGAGAAAGGGGTCTTATAGGGACTGAATCTCTCCATCAGATTATAGGGGTTATGTATGATCATTCTGGATAACATTCTGGTGGGTGGGCTTATAGTATGTTTGGCCCGTGTTCACATTTTAAACATGAATAGCAGCGAAATCTATAACTAGAGCTATTTTGTTAAACTTTAATATGCTGACGTTTGGATAATAATGTGTTGTTGCTTTGACCAAAATTGCAGATTTTTTCTTTTTGTATGCATTTGTTTTATGGCAAAGGCAATAGCCAGTGCCAAATAAATTATTTTAAAAAATGAGAATGCCCTCTGCAAGCCCTTGTCGTACGAACAAGACTAACAGATAGTACCCACAGGGAGGCACTCCCAGCTGATTGCAGGGACCTCAATGGGGCATGGAAGAACAGGTGGTCTTTTTGGTTTGTGGGGCCCAGACCATTTAAGACTTTATAGGTCAAAACCAACACCTTGAATTGTGCTGGGAAAGCTATAGGGAGCCAGTGCAGACTTTGGAGCACCAGTGTAATGTGCTCCTTGCAACTCGTACCTAAAAGGAGGCGGGCTGCCGCATTCTGCACCACCAGCAGCTTCCAATTGGTCATCAAGGGCAGTCCCACATAGAGCACACTGCAATAGTCCAGCCTCGATGTGACAAAAGCATGGATGACAGTGACCAGATCCAAGTTAGAAAGAAAAGTCCGCAGTCTCCTCACCAGATGGAGTTGGTGAAAAGCACTCCTGACCACCACCGCACCCTGACAAGCACGCCAAGGCTGCAAACCTAATTGACCAGAGGGGGATGGACTCCCATCAATAACAGGAGTCCCAATCCCCTTCAGGTCACAAGACCGGTCAACCATCATCACCTCAGTCTTGTCTGGATTCAGTTTCAATTGGCTCATCCTCATCCAGTCCCGAACAGCATCCAGGCATCAGGTAAGCACACAGACTTCAGGGCCTGTGTTGGATGAAAAAGAGAGGTAGAGCTGAGTGTCATCAGTGTACTGATGGCACTTCACCCCAAACCTCCAAATGACCTCACCCAGCAGCCTCATATACACTAGAGGTGTGCACCAGGGACCCATGTTGTTATTCATTTTCCTTTTTCATTTTTGTTATTTAAATCTTTTGTTTTTGTAAATATCAAATTTTAATTATTTTTTTTGCTTTTGTTTTTGTTTTCCAATGGTTTCAATGGAAAACAAATTTTCTGCTGTAACCTTTTGTTTTGCATTATATGTTAATGAGACTTGGGGAGATTGTACCTCTAATGGAAGGCATTATCAATACCAAATTTCAGGAAGATTGGATAAAGGAATCCAATTTTATAAGCAGTTGAATTATGGTGTTTTGCAAAAATCTACATATACATTCCTCTCTGTAACATCTTCATCTGCCATCTAATGTGGATTAAACTTATCAGGTTTATACCCCTCCCTATGTTTACTACCTATGCCAATTTTCAAAAGGATTGGATAAAAGGTCCTGGTGTTATAAGCAATTAACTTATAAATATATGTCTGACTGTAACATCATTATAATCCAACCAGTGTACATAAAATATGGCAGGGATGTATCTCAGACCTCCAGGATCATATCTGCCAAATATTGGAAAGATGTAATAAAGGGTCCCAATTTTATAAGCCTGCACAGTATATGCAGAGAATGAGCCTATGCCAGGGATTCTCTTAGGTGTTACTGTGGTATAAGATCTGTTTGTGATGTCAATTGACCAGCATAAATGTCAACCAAATATCCTCATTCTGTGCTTTGACCACCCAAAATTCTCTCCCCCACTTGTTACTGGGAAGTTGGAAGCATCTGCTTAGGAAAGAGCCAATAGAGATTCTCGTATGTCCTCTGTCACAGTGCTATAGGATGTGATTGTGATGATAACTGGCCAGCCTGGATGTGTAAACCATGTATCCTGATTGCTGGGATGCTATCACCAAAGTCCCAGTTACATCCTTTCTATGCCCACCTCAAAAATCACCACCGATTGATCCTGTAAAGGTTGAAGCATGCAGTAATTGGCCAGTGAATGTGTCTGTCAATCTTCTGGGTTGTTCTTTTTACATGCAAGTGCATGCATGGGTGCTGCCCGTGTGACTGCCTCTGTGGGTATGTGAGCGTGCATGTGTGCTCCTGTGACCCACCCATCTCCACTCACCTCCACCTATCACCCACACACAGAGCAACTGGTGAAAAGGCAAGTTGCTCCGTGCATGCAGATGGATAGAGGTGGGTGGAGATGGGTGTGCGCCCATCTCCATCCTCCCCCCATCCATCACCCTGCAGCAGTGCTCCACCCGCCATGAACCGCACTGCCCCCCATGCCCATTTAAAAAGGTCCATAATGATAGCAGAGAAGAAAGCTTTCTTCTCTGCCATCACAGCCAGGATATAGTCCTTCAAAAACAATCTGCGCCGCAATCAGTCAGCTTCAGCGTGAGTCAAACACCACCTGCACTCTAACCGGCTACCCTCCTGCTTCAGCCGCCTCAAGTCCTCTGTATACCAGGGGGACCTGTGCTGCCACAGTGGTGGGAACGGATGCCTGGGTGCAACCGGGTCGATGGTCAAAATGTCAGGTTAACGCTAACGTCAGCCTGTAAATCCCCCAGAGAATTCTAGAAACCAACTGGATCCATTAGTCTCCGGGAGCGGACCAACCTAACTGGTCCACCACCCTGATGAGGGGATAGGATGGTCGGGATCTGAGCTTTCAGAAGGTAATGGTACAACCACGACAATGGTGTTGTAACAGCACTCCCGATAATTGGAACCCCGGTTTCCAGACAGGTACAAAACATCAAATCCAATGTGTGTTGCACCTCATGTGTTGGGCCAGATATTATCTGGGATAGGCCCATGGTTTTCATGGTGGCCATGAACTCCTGCTCCGCCTCTGTAAGGCTGGCCTCAGTGTGCATGTTGAAATCACCCAAGACAATAAGTCTGGGTGATCCCAACACCATCTCCAAGACCAGCTCAGCTAGAGAAGTCGGGGAGTGAGCTGTGCAGTGGGGTGGTCGGTATGCCAGCAGAATCCCAAGTCTATCCCCATATTGGAGAAGTTAGGAACCAGATACCTCTGAAAGGTCAAGGTGTCTTTATAGATTGCAGCCACCTCACCACCCTGTCTCCCAATCCGGGCTGATGCTGCACCAAGTACCTGACTGGCACCAAATGGGTCAAAGTTGACCCAGAGGTCTTGTCAGGCCAGGTCTCTGTAATGCAGTTCTTTTGTGGTATACAGAATAGCCGATTGCTAGATGATGCATAAAAAGTGTGGTTTTGAATTGTTGGTCTCATTTTGGAGTCCTTTCTTCTTATATAATGGGGCCGAGCCCTACAAGTTCTTTGGTGGAAGGGAAAAGGGCAATTATGTATTGGCTACATTGTTAGAATATGTGTGCATCTCTTGTTTGACTAGGGAAAGCTGAGGGATTTTTTTAGAATTGCACTCCTTCTGTTGCACAACTTGAATTCCCAAGCATAGAGTTATATAGCTGTCTTTATTGAGCAGTGTTGCTAAATTCTGCTAAACTGAACAGTGACCTCGTATGTCACCAAGGTGGATGTGACACAAAATAATATATCATGTCTGGTTACAGCTACTAACTGTGTCAGAAAAACAATCCTGTCTTGCCCCCCAAAAGTGTGTTTCAATGCAATTCTGCCAGTTTTACTAGCACTGAACTAACAATGTTCAGGTACATTGTTAGCTTTACCTGTCTCAAGTTTTTTACTGTTGGGTTGTGGTGGTGGTGGTTTTTTAGTTAGTTACTTTAGAGTTGTTGCCTCCTTATGGGAATGGCGGGATTTAATTTAAAAATAAATAAAATATATCAACATAATTATTAACTCACTTCCAGTGTCAGAGCAAAAGTCTTTCTTTATTAACATCTGTACAACCCAATATAACCCAGAATGAAATTTGGCCTACAAAAATCCATTTTTGATGATGATGCATGATTTACAAGAATCGTGATTTGACTCAGACCGAGTTTTCAGAGATGGTAGCTCCAAGGAAAAGCCTATTTTAACTTGTTAGATAATTTGACCTGGAGTCAGGCACAATAAGTACCTATATATTTATTTAGGTAGTAACTTCACTGTGATGTTGCTCATCCAACTATTAGAGTACTTTTATCACATGTTACCAGAGCATACAATGCCTTTAGGCTTATCTATACATGGGCAAAAGGTGTGATTTTTTTAACCTTGGGATAGTTAATGTTATATCCTAATCTGTACAAACTACCATGACATGAAGCTCAAGTCAGCTAGTTTTAGTTTGGTTTATTTATGGCATGGCCATCAGCCAAAGACTACAATCCAATTAAGAGAAACCAATTAAAAAGAAAAAAATATACAACTCAACAGATTCATAAGACATGACACAGTAACCCAACAAAATAATGACAACGTATGTCAGATTTGGACAGGAACACAGCATATCCTATCATATCAATGACCTCATCAGACTTTACACCACGGTCCTGATATTGAGGAAAATATCCAGTCATTACCTTAGAAACCCCTTCCCAAATCAGGATGTATATTTCAGATAATCTGTTTCTCTCTAGATAAAGGCAACCTCAGGCTGTCCAGTAGACTGTTCCCCAAACCAGTACCTACAAGTGCTTTTTCTATATCCAGAAACCATAACTGTTGTTCAGAAATAGTCCTCTTCTGCTTCCAATATAACTTGCTTTGGGAGCCTTAGCGGGGAATACATTCTAATCTTGAGCCAATCAAATATAGTTCAGAGTTTGGCCAATGTGGTTATATTCACTGATCCAGTTTCAAGTATGATTAGAGCTCTAGGAGTTCCTCTCTGGGCAGCTAAATGTTTCTGTACAAAACAGCTCTGCACCTTCTCCACAATTTCTAGGGCCCTAGGGTCCAAACCCCATAGCTCAGCTCCATATAACAAGGTTGGTTGAAGTTTAGCCTTCCCAACCTTCAAAGCTTCCATCCATGGCCTTTGTTTAAATTGATTATAAAATTAAAGAATTCCCCCCAGCCACGTGTGTATGTCAGCTAGTTGTAACTAACCATATAGGGGTGGGTAAGTGGGGGGGGAGGGTTCCCAGTGATTGCCCCTGATGGCAGCGGGGGGAGCATTGGGAGGGTTAGTGGGGGGT